>JAZHFQ010000771.1:1200000-1726525 GCA_038387885.1 Spodoptera picta
AATAATTGTCAGTAGTAGCACGGAGTCTGGAATCGTGCCCGGTATATGGTAATAGGCTCACCCCCTATTACATGGGACTCATAACATAAATAGTGAAAAGTGGGTGTTACATTGTATAGGGGCATAATGTGCACCTCTGCCTACCCCTTCGGAGATAATCGGCGTGACGTTATGTTATGTTATGTGCTGCAATGTAACTGGCTGTAAAGCGTGAAGATTATGGCATTTCTCTTATATAGAAAAAGGTTTATTGTCCAGGACTATCTCGTGTTGTTAATTAATGATAGTCCGTTTATCATTCAGAATAGAAAGAAAGAAAGAAAGAAAGCCATTTATTTCTGCGCAAGACACACATAACATAATTATTTAAAAAATAAAAAATAAAACAAAAATAAAAGGTAAAAAATTAAAAAGAAGTGAGATCCTGTCCATGGTCCACAGACTCATTATTTTACTGAAATGATAGAATATTTAATATCTAATATTATCTGTGGACCATAGACAAGGAAACACTGCCCATGCCATTGCCATAATATTGTGCGTCATGTATGCGTGCGCAAAAACAGGATAATGCTCAGCTATTTCTGCGACTTAAACCTCAAGAGGTTAGCGTCGCAGCGCTGATTTTCAGCACATCCTTGGGTGACGTAATGGCGTCCCGCCAGCTTCACTAACCGCCAGCGAACAAGAATGCAAAACAACAAAACAAGATAGACACAGTCATTCACACCAAAATAAATATCACAAGTATTGTACGCAACAAAACAAAACTCGTTCGTACCATCAAAGTGACGTCATTAACCAGTAAAATTAATACCAACTTTCGATAATGGGCGGCGAAATTACTGCGATATCGAATTTAATTACTCGCCAAAATTATAATGTATCGTTCGTTTCGATATAACGGCTCAACACTATTATCGATGTTACGCCACATCACTATCAATTGAATTTGGAGTTACAGTTTTGTTTAAAGCTTTATGAGATGTAACATCAATGTCAGTCGATTAATAAACACTGTCTACATGTAGTTATGTGTGTTATAGTTCAGCTCGCATTAATTATGTTTAGACATATAAATCAGTTATGCTTTGCCCGAGTCAAATCGAAGATAGAACTTTATTTATTTTTATTTATTTATTTATGGATAGGAAAACCAACAGCTAGACATAGCAAAAAAACAGATATTATAATAACACCAGAAAGCCAATTACAGGTTTTCATGGATAGATTTCACATTATTCAATTAAAAAAAACACTGAAGACTCAGTCAACTGCTTAAATAATATAATAATTTTCATTTAGCTTCACAGTTTATACAACAATTGGGAAACACTTAAAATCGTGCCATAACACACGAACATGAACATAAACACAAATTCGCCACAGCTACTAATAAAATCCTCAATGGGGATATATAAAAATCGCTTCTCTTCCGTGACACACTAAACTAAACCGTCAAGTATAAACGTGCGGATGCAATACGCACGATAAATGAAAATGGTCCGCAGTTCAGTGCCGGCGGCTACAAAAGGCGACTCATAAAACAACCGGATTACAAACGTACAGACGAGCAGAGTGGGCCATTAGGTAAGCTGAGGGAAGAAAGAAATTGCAACTAAATCTTTTGTTGGAATTATTTGAAGTACACATTCAAACAAATAATTTTGAATAGTCAAAATGTAATGGTAAGTCTGGCAGTCGCTTTGTGAAACTAAGAGCCGATATTTCAATCATCAGTTAATTTTTAACTGTTGAATAAAATTGAAATTTGACAGCTTTTAGTAAAAAAGAATTGTCAAATATTTAGTTACTCTCGTTACGTACAAAGTTATTCCTCAGTTAAAATTTATCTGACTTTGGAAAAATCGGCCCTAAAACTGTTAGATATTTAGTCTAAAGTCTACAATATCAGTACCATTTTAATAGTGGATCTATCTTTAAGTACACATAACATTTTGGCTCCAACGGTTCTGTCTGCACTAGTTATACTATGAATACAGACAGGGCTGAAAGACATCGTCAGCAACCTTCCTAATCCGTAAATAGTTTCAATCAATCATTGTTGGGAAGTCGTTGGTCGTCCCCCGCGGACTTGGAACCCTCATCGCAATTCCCTAAAACTTGCAACCAGAGCTACACCGGCTATTGGCCGAACTATAAAACGAAGCCGTAATAAAACTAGTCCCTTCCCGCGCATCCATACATCACTAATGACTTACAACATACATTGAACACTACCTTCCGTATAGTAGAATACTTCCTAAACTGGACGCTCAATGGACATCGAAGTATTACCGGTCATATAAGAGATATACAAGGTTTTATGGCCAGGATCCGCTCGTTAAGTTAGGTGCAAAATATTTGATAGCACCATGTTAAAGTTTTTACGAGTTCGCACAAGATAATTACGCGTCTATTGTTTGGTGGGATTGTTTTAAAATGCGCTTTTATGTGGGTAGTTTGTAGGAGTTTATGTGGTGCCCCGCAGTAAATTATGTTGCTCTATGATGATGCTCGAAAGATAACTCTGTTGAAAAACACTAAAGATTGCTGATAGTTTAGACACAAAGTGTTTTTATTTGAAACTGAGCTTTGTTCGTCAGCTATGGTTCATTGTCAGGTGCATGGAACTAAATAACATAGAAAATTATAATCCAAGACAACTTTAAAGAGTTCTCTGAAATAAAAGTTAAAGTTACATCTTTGTGATTCGTGCGATAATTATGCATTTATTATTTTACCATCACAGTTCATGTAACAATTAAATTAAACAGTCTTACAATTCAGACGAACTAATTACATTTACGCCCATACCAATCATATCTTGACTAACCCAACCACTTTATTATAGCTAATCATGGAAATGGCCGGAATAGCCTCGGCAAACCTAATTTGTCTAGGACAGGAGCGACTATATATCTTCAGCACCTTTATATAAACAGCATAAATTTAGGGAGAAGCAATAATACTAGCAATATTTACGTAGCCAACAGTTAGCGGCGATTATCGGGACAGTTAAGACAGATTTATCTGAACAATAAAAGTAAACAGTGCGCGCTTTCGACCGAGCACCATTAGTGAGAGGGATTCCCTGGCTGTGTGCCTTAAGTTGCTAGCTGAAGCGATATTATTGCCAGCGGGCGTAAGGAGCCATTAAAGTCATGGTTTAAACTTAATTGAAAGTTTATTATAAAATGCTGTGCTACTCAATTACAAAATTTTATCCGTTCAAAATTTTTATTCATGGTTTTTATGGGATAAGCCGGTATACTTGGTATACTATATGGGATAAACGATCAGACGCACGAAGATCACCTGATGGCAAGCTATCGGCGTCGCCCGTGGACACCTGGAACACCAGAGCCGTTACTAGCCGCTACTATCGATACCCGCTAAGATATTACAACTTGTACCATAATATGTATTAGTTGATGGGCAAGCAGGAGTTTGGCGAAATGTTTTGAACTGCCTTACAGAGGCTGATTGTCAGAACTAAATGGAATGAACTGCGTCGTACCGAGGACTTACCTCTCTGCTGGTACCATTAACAGTTTGAGTCGTAACGCCCTTTAATTAGTTGTTTGCGGGTTTGTGTATGTAAACAAACAGCTCTAAAGCTTAAGACCGAAAACCTTTTAGGTAGCGTTAAGTTGTTTTATTTATTCTTGAATTGGTGAATTAATCTAATATTATACGTAGGTATGTATGTGTGTCATCATCATCATCATCATCATCATTATCATCATCATCAACAGCCTTTCACAGACAGTCACTGCTGACCAAAGGCCTTTTGAGCATTAATGGTTGCTCAATGCGGGTTGGTTGTTTCAAACTTATAATTAAAAACCGGCCAAGTGCGAGTCGGACTCGCGCACCGAGGGTTCCGCACAAACCTGCAAGGTTTACAAAGTTCGTTCATTACGACAATCGAGTCATAACTATGGTATTTTTATTGCAAAATGAAATTCATAACATTACAATGGGGAAAGATGGAGGAGCATAAATTTAAGACAAAGATCTCTTTTTATATTTATTAAAAAATATATATTTTGTAATGTAACTAAAAATTTAAGGTTTTCGGAATTTTTCCTTTATGTGTGCTATAAAACGTTGCTTCATGCCAAATTTCAAAATTCTAGGTCGACTGGAAGTACCCTTTAGGTTTTGATTCCCTTGCGAGTACTTGCGAGTTTCAAAATATGCAGCTTAAATTGCTGTTTCTTTTGATTGCGTTGACATAGAAGTTTGATTTTGTTACAGCTTAAAGGTATTATAGACCTGAGTATTTGGTATGAATTTCAATTTAATACCTCTACGCGTTTATGAGGAAATGGGTAGTAAGTTTAAAATTATTAAAAAATATATATATTATGTGATGTAACTAAAAATTTATGGTTTTCGTAATTTTTCCTTTATCTATGCTATAAGACGTTGCTTCGTACTAAATTTCAAGATTCTGAGTTCACGGGAAGCACCCTGTAGGTTTTGATTCCCTTGCAAGTGTCGAAAATTTGCGGCATAAACGGCTGTATCCTTTGATTGCGTAGGCTTAGAAGTTTGATTTTTTCACAGCTTCAAGAGACAGTAGACCTGACTAATTGGTATAAATTTCAGCTTCATACCTCCACGCGTTCCTGAGAAAAAGAGTCTTGACAGACGGACGGACGGACGGACAGACGGACAACAAAGTGATCCTATAAGGGTTCCGTTTTTTCCTTTTGAGGTACGGAACCCTAAAAATTATAGGTTCATTGTATGTGTGAGCAAAATAATAACTTGTTCCATATTTTTGAGGGTGACAATCATCCAATGACTTCTCTCGCCTTGGATGAGGCGAGAGAGTGTGTGTGTCAGACTCTTATTGACTAAAAACAAACTCGTTCCTACTCCTGCTTTAAGTTGGAGCCCCAGCAATCCGTCTAGCTATGTTAATTAAAACCATAACATAAGGCAAAATGAAAGAAATACCTATCTCATATAAAAATGACTTATTGACTTATTGCAAGAAATACCTAATTTAAGTCATTACCAATACTTTAGTGATGAGGTAATTGAGTTTCATGGTCAATCTAACGTACAGATCAGAGTGTATGTTTGTTTGTAGTGAAAGTCGAGGCGAAATTGATAAATATGAGTCAGCAACGAGTTGCGAAAGGTCACGACACTCGCCAAACCTGTATTGCGCAGCTTTTACTTTTTGAGGTAGGCAGAGCACGGCCAGGGTGTCCCTTTAGAGGGCAAATACTAATAGAGTAAAAATACACACCAACAAAAAATATCCGAACATAGAACCTCCTTTTTTATTCCAAATCGGTAAAACAAAACAAAATCGAGAAAAACGTTGTACTCCACATCACTGCCTACTCTGCTGTAGCCAAATGCCATTTAGCGCTTGTGTACATGTAGAATAGAAAACCCAATTATAAAGGAATTGATGTAAATTTTGACACTTGTCAGTGTCATCCCCGTACAATTTAGTTTCCTACTCTCTCAGTAGACAAGCGCTAAAGTGGCGTTTGGCTAAAGGCACAGGTATGTACACGTCTTAGAGGTATGTTTCGTATATGGTATGAAGTCGTTTGTGGTCTGTCAATACAGCACTTGTAATAATCATGATTAATTTTATTAAGGTGTTTTATCGTGTATTATGCAATTTTGAAAAATAACCAATAAAAAATAAACATCAACCAACAAAAAGTCGACAGCTGCTCAACCACAAGTTTTCAATACCACATCAATGAAATAACTCAGTAAATACTTATATAAGCGAAGAAAAAACAACAAACCTCACTTTAAAACCTGGTAAAAATCCTCATTACGTAAACTCTAAGTTATAACCACTAAAAATAAATTAAAGAAATATTTTCTCACATTAAAACCATAATCTTAACAGTTCAGTTATAAAACTCATTTTAACGTTTGAAACCATAACTCTTAAGTCTCAACAGTTAAAATTTAACTGTCCAAGTTTCAGTCCAACGTTCAGTATATCAAGAGTATGCTAACTGGAGCCGTAAACCGTATCACGGTTTAACTTGAAACTGAAAACGTTTTAGTTAACTTTATGGAGCTACAGTATGTTCGTACTCAGAAATAACTAGATGAAGGTAACTAAGCCAGGTGAATAGTAACGCATAGGTTTGATTATACATCTTGAAATCTATTTCATTTTCGTCCCTCGGTCAAACAACTTGCCATAAGGAGTAGGGGAAAGGTGTACGAGATGATCCGTTGAGGGAAGATGATTCTTTTAGATTGCAACGAAACTAGTTGCGTCATCTATTGGTTTTTATTGGTAAAATGTAGGCCCCAATATTCCCCCACCTCAGTTACACGCAATGGCGTCGTGGGTGACCGTCTAATTTTTTTAAGGAAGGATACAAATATTGCGTTACCTTGATCTAAGGTAAGGTTGACTTTAAGTTTATGTTTAATGTGTTCTACGTACTTAATTGTTGAGGCTGTTGTATTACTTAGCTTTGGAAATTGCTCTATTTTTTTTTAACAGCATGGTAACAGTTGAAACTGTCTAGGTTTATATTATCAAACATTGAATAAAAAAGTTTATGTTGGGGCAAGATGATCATGTTAACGGTGTGCAAGTTGATCCCCACGGATGTTGTTCTCGCACAATCCAAACAACAAAACTATGTAACTAGAGAATTGTATTGTGAACTTGATTGAAAAACAATAACCTATGGAGTTTCTTGCTCGTTGTTCTCCATACGAATCTGCACATTGGAATGAGCAAATAGCTTCACTTTTAATTTTTTTGTTGACGTTCAAAAGTGCCTTCCTGGTCCTTGGTTCCTTGGTTCCTTTGACTTTAATATATGTATAATTGTATATGTTTTATGCTTAGAAATAACGTGGCTTGCTCCCACTCCTAAACTTTGAATTGTTTAATCTAAGTATTGTTTTCTTATAGGACAATATAAAAAAGTACGTGTGAAAAAATACTAATATTTTTTCATAATTTAACTGAAAGACTGAAGTTTTTTATACCCCATCATCATCATCCTTATTGAATCCAAAACACGTTAAAGTTCAGCATGAACTTAAAAAAAACAAGTCATAAAATCTTAAAATGACTATTGAAATCATTTGTTAACATATACGTAAGAAATATAATTGTAATAAACAAATTAACCACAGAACCCACATACACTCAGAATTCATACAAAATTCTAGTGAAGTGTATTGAATTAATTCTCGTTGATACGCCATTCGGGGACTCCCTACTAGACTAATTAATTCAATTTCACATCATCCATCAAACTATCTGTCATTTTAATTCCCAAAGCACTACCTTAATAAAATAAGGAGTAAAACAAAAGTTCGCGACTGAATTAATGACTGAAATTATTGTACCTTTGGGCCTCATTGTAAATTCCGATATAACTGTACCCCTATCCCCCTTCAAAAGGTAACACAAGTACAGCCTTTCACTGAAAACTTTCACGCCGTAATGGAATTTAAAGCTATGATATATAAGGGTTGAAATTCTATGAGGTAGTTTCATGGGGTTTCCAAATATGGGTTCACTTAAATATTGTAAATGGGTTAGCTACAAACTATGTTTTGATAGGGAAGTGCTCCCCATAAAGTTGTTGGGGTTATTAATACGAAATTACATAATTATGTCAGATGCGGCGACATTTAGTGTGCGATTTGACTTAATCGACTTTAATAGTTGAGTTTTGAGTTTAATTCCAGTTTCTATGTTTTATTACTTTGCTTTATTACTTTATATTGTTTTGAGAATAAAATAATTAGCATAAAATCTAATTGAAGTACAAAATAAACATGATTTATAGATGATAGAAAGACAGCTTAATAATTATTATTATTTGTTTTATGCAAAAAGTATCCCAAGTTCTACGTAACCAATGACACTTTTTTTTTTTTTTTTAAGAGGGGAAAATCATCGAATGACTGCTCGCGCCTGGGTGAGGCGGGAGGGAGTGTCAGACTCTTACTGACTAAAAACCACCCCGTTCCTTCTCCTGCACGTCGAGCCGGAGCCCCGGTTACCCGTTAGGTTCTCCGCGACTCCGAATCGGCATCGGCCCTATTGGGCCCCATCTGTGGTGGTCTGATGGCTCTTTGAGGCGCGCGCGCGGAACGCGACGCGCCGTACGCTCGGGTCTGTTTCTGGTCGGACGGGGAGCCACCCATGCTCGCCGTCCGCAGGCCCGCGCTTACGGTGGCCGGAGATCGTCCCGCGATCCCCGACGCCCGGTGTGCCCTTCGCGATGGCTGGGTTGCGATGAGGCAGCGCTTCGCTGCCTCACGCGTCCCGCCTCCTCCTTAGCTAGCATGACTGCTTCGCAAAAGGAGGAGACGGCTTCCCAGTCCCCCTCGAACCAATGACACTGGGATAACAATTTTGAAATTAAAAAAAAAATCAATAATAATAGGTATAACTGAATCGGTTGCTACAAAACCCAGGTTCCATACCAATAACGATTATTGGTATGGAACCTGGGTTTTGTAGCAGCCGAACAAACCATTCTCGCACAATATTAACACAAAATCATACACAACACAAATAATACACAGGTACAAAGAAACTCAGAGTACAGTCAGCTGCGTTTGACAGGCTATAGTTGTCAATACCAAAAATTAATCGCTTAAAGTTGCGTGTAAAATTAGTTGGTTATTGAATAGTACAGTGTTACCGTTTGTATATTTAATTTTGTTTTAAGTATATTATATCGTGAAGTTAGTTTTCCTAAGTCCTACGGCAGATGTAAATAGTTGGATTTGATGCATACCTTGTAACTTTGAAATGAAACCTTAAGATTTAAATAGTTGAGTAATAGTTGAGAAGTGTCAGTAAGGCTCAGTTTTGAGGCTTAACTCTCTAATCACCTATTTACAACACAGGGTATAAGTACTTAAAAAACACACAAACACGGACCAACACGGACAAAAATTCCTGACTACAATTAACGGCTTAGCAAAGAAATTACTTCAAAATACTTAATAAAATTGCACCCCTAATTCGTAACTATGACGCGTAAATATTCAAGGGAGCCATTCAACTTGTAATAATCCCAAAAGTAAGTAAACTTTTCGTTTCCTAAAGATGATGACGTAGCGATATTTGTAAGCGACTCATGCGCCGTCAGCTGTATTATCTGAGCCTCTAAACAAGTTTACCGTTCTTTACTTTGCTGGAAGGTGACTTAATTATACGCTCGACTGTACTTTGAACCTGAAATTCTGAGATAAGTTGTAACATGATTAAGTGATGTGAAGTGTGATGGTTCGGATCTTTGGACAGAGCTGATAATTTAGATACATAGATGCCTATATAATATTAGTTATTTATTTCGAAGTCGTAAGCAAGTACCTCAAGTACTTTTATCAAAATGAAACAATCGGGTAAGATATGGTCGAAGAAAAATCAAAATATAGTTTTTTTATGGAATAGGAGGCAAACGAGCAGACGGATCACCTGATGGTAAGCGATCAACGCCGCCCATGGACATCCGCAACACCAGAGGAGTCACAGGTGCGTTGCCAGCCCATTAAAAAGGAATACGCTCTTCTCTCAGATCTAAAAACTTTTCTAAACTTCACAAAATATGGACTGGTGTATATGTGGTCTAACTTCTTTATTCATAAATAAATTCCAATTCAATCTTGAATGGCAAAAACTAAAAATCTTAACGTATAACATGGGAACTAAATTCAGGACTATGGATCAACAGTCATAACCAACCAACGAAGTCAATTTAATGGATAGTTAAATCAACATTATACGTACGTGTACATACGTAATAATACCAAGTATCAAAGGTCTGTGTGGTGTACGCGTGCGTGATCATGGCCCCAGACGGCAGAAACTACTCAAAGTTACATTACTCAGTACTATTAGTGAGGATAATGTTCACAAAACTATTCCACTAACAGTCTGCCAGTATAGAGATCAATAGCAAGGAAATACGTTAAAATCTTACCGGAATTGCTAAACTTGGTATCCTTTGAGAATCGAGGTATTGACTTGAAGGGGCTACGATGGCGAGAGACGATGATACTACGATGTTTTTGATAGGTTTATTGTGAATTACTTTCTAAATAATGTGATTCTTTCGAAAACGGAATTATATGTACAGTTATTTAGTCGATAAATAAAACGATGCCATAAAAAATCGGTATAGACTCAGGATACAACCGCGTTGTCGGTTGTTGTATTTTTTTTGTCACAAATACCTCTACAATGCCACTTTATTTACTAAAAGGTGAAACTTTGATTAACTTAATATATCGTGTCACTGTTAACATTATGGTTATATCCTACTTTAAAATTAATATGCAACTTATTGTTTAAATAATAATGTTAGACTGGATCACTTTAAAATTATTCCTTTTATTTATCGAAGGGCTACCCTTGCAACGTACAGAAGAAAACCCACACTGACCCCACTTTTACACATTCTCCAATTAATTTGCATGAATATAACAGAAAATACCGCATGAATAACTTCACCAAATATTATCGAACCCCGACCGTCCCTTGAAATACACACCCGAATTTTACTCAGGCAAATTGTTAAACTAATATATAAATTCGTTGAAAGTCAGTGGTTTCCATTCAGCTTTACTTCGCCGACTAAGATTCAATTAAACTCAGTTACTATTAATCTGTTCCAATACCATGATGGTGGAATTGGCAATAATTTATTAGGGGAACGCTTTATAGGCCTAAATGTACGCAAATTTCATCAATAATGTTATTGATGTGGAGTGCTTTGATAATTATTGACTGATTCATGGGATTTCTGATGTGATTGTCAGTTTGGATTTGGATATTAAATTGTAGGCGTGTCAAACTAATCCCGTCTTTAACATAAGGACACTCGGGACCCGTGCCCAAGGCCCCATTTCTACAACAGACACATACCTACCCGGTTCGATTCCCGTATGGAGCAAATCTTTATGTGTTCCACAAATTGTTGTTCCGGGTCTGGGTGTTATGTGTATGTGAACTTGTATGTTTGTAAATACTCTCATGACATAGAAGAAAATCCTAATGTGTTGCAACGTTACAAGAAAAGAAACATTTCACAAGGGGCCCGATATTATTTTGTGAGCCTAAGGGCCCCAGCAGAGTCTAAGACGGCCCTGAGTCGATCCAATTCTTGACTTAATACGACGTATGGCTTTCTGTTTAGACGACTTTCTCAGATGTGAATGAACTGTGGATGAAAATGGTGTGGTTTACAATGTGACGTTTAATTAATACAATACGTATCTTCACTCGTAATTCTCCTGCGTACTTGAATAATTAAAATGTTTACCAAAGTAATTGTAACTAAATTCAAAAACAGTTCTGCCTATCTTATGTTTTCTACAGACAGACTTCACAATTGCCGCTCTTCCATTATCTCAAAATTGATTACATTTTAAATGAAAAAAATAATCTTTATTTCTACCACTCCTCTAGCCAACACCTCGCTACAATTTATCACTTTCCAAATGAAATATGCTTATGAAAACATTGCAAAATAACCCAGACACCTTTCATGGGTACGGATTCATTAATTTCGAGCCAAAAGTACAGTCTAGACGAATAAAAACTCGCAAAGAACCATTGTGATGTCACAGTGTAAATAAAACAGTGTGCTTCTGACGAGAAATGAGTAATGAGATGTTTGAATTCCGAGTTTACGTTCGCTCTGTTTTACTCTGACAATCTGATACTAGAAAGTTGAAAATAGATTAATAACGTAATATTTCTGTAGCTAATAAATACGACACGGCATTTCCATAATGTCAAAAATTCTCCTTAGAACTGTCACATTCAATTTGAAAGTTTCCACAGGAAGGAAACTTATACCGCCGCAAAATCTTAGTCTGTGGCATTTGTGAGACGTGTCCGAGGAGCGGATACAGCGCCGATACCCTTATCTTAACAGCTTTAACTTCCTCGTAACATAATACTTCGCGACAGATACCGTTCGCAAATAAATTCGACGGTCGACGCCACTGACCGCTTCCTGCGGTTTCGATTTTTTGTGGCAAACTTTTTTTACACTGACTGTACTTGTAGTTGTGGGGCTTGAGTGAATCATTGATCCCTGATCATGTGTTGGCAGAGCTCATGTTGAAAGGGTAAGCAGAATTATGTGGTTAAAAGTTTTAAAGCAACATCACCTTAAAACGGTATTAAAAAACAGAAAAATATATTTTTTAAAACAGCAACAATGTTTTAGATTTCTCATATTATATGTATTTACTGCCTTGTAGACCGCCTCGTAGGCCGAGTGGTCACAATTGTGACTGTCGAGCAAGGGGTCTCGGGTCGGGCAAAGTATTACTGGGCTTTTTCAAAAAATCTCAGTAGCACAGAGCCTGGAATTGTGCCCGGTATATGACAATATGCTCACCTCCTATTACATGGGACTCATAACATAAATAGTGAAAAGTGGGTGTTACATTGTACAGTGGCATTAAATGCCGTAATGGACACCTCTGCCTACCCTTTCGGGGATAAAAGGTGAGATGTTATGCATATACTTATTTATTCTAAATATACGAACTAAATTCATTACAACTAAATAAGAAGCCTGTCATCACACGTGCTAAAACTAAACCCATTCCCGCAATAAAATAACGAGCTGGAAAAACTTCAACACCTCTTTAAATGACACAAAAGCGGTAGTATTATAAAGTTGTCATCATGCACTCCTTACTTACATTAAAAACCTTGACTCACAATCCTTTTTTAACCCTTTAAGTGATAATCCGCGAATCAGAAAACCGACGTTTGAAACAGAAGAGGACTTTGTAAACCTGAACACAGATAATAAATTAAAACTCACTGTCAAGAATAAGGAACGAGATTGTTTTACGCGGGACTTCGTATCATCGGAGCGTTTATTTGCAAGCAGCTTAATGAGAATGTATGCCCTGATGACGGATTTAAGTATACATTGTTTTTCATAATAAAACTCGTATTTTGGAAGTGAAGCGAAGACAGGGAATATGTTATGTTTCATTGTGGTTCACAGAAATAGTGTCGTTTGTTTGAAACGACGCAATATTGTGATTCGTGTGTGATTTTGTTGATGACAGCTCCAGTCTATTGTGTAAAAGCCTTTGTGGAGTTATCGTGGAAATTGTATTGCTCTCCAATAAATTGGAGACAGAAATCAAAATCAAATTGCTTTTACTCTGCGGCGTTTATTAAATTGAGAGCCTTAGATAAATCTTACACTATCGCTAGACATCTGACATATTCCCGTGTCATAATGAGTTTATTTATAAATTACTTATGTTTTCTTAATCTTACGGAAATAAATAAAATATGTAGAGATTAGATATAACAATGTACTATGAAGCCATTTTCAAATACTTAACGTAAAGTTCTATTTTCAAAAATGGTGCTACATGCGCAAGAGCGCTTGTAGCACACGAGATCAATCTAAACTACCAAATCAACCGCAATTGCGCAATGGCAAGCAGTTTGGAGTAGAAATTATAGCTGTAATAAAGGTGTAAACATATATTAACCAATCAAGGCGCTCCGTTATCCGCCGCTAGGTGGCGCCGCCGATCATTACGTCGTCTGCGCAGGCGCCATGTGTTTTTACATTAGGTGCTTTACAATGCTGTTTTTTCGTTATTCTTGTTTATACCGAAAATACGTATAAATATTTGAAATATTAAAAAATGCATAATTTTTAAAATGTTTTACCAAGTGGACCAGATAGCCTGCTAATCCGAGTGGTCAAATAAAATTTAAACATTTTAGACTATAGTCGAGTCATATCTGAGCATCTTATTAAAATATTATTAGCTCTATAATAATTATTATTTAATTATGTTTGCAAAAATTTTGCCTAAAGTTGTCAATGTACTCGGTCCACCGTGACGCAACCGTGCGCGTACGCAGCCGACCCGTGAAGCCGTTAGCTTGTCACCGTACCGGGGTAGGGCTGCCACATCTCGCAATCATTACTCTTTTTTGTATTTAAAGGAAGTTCTGTAATAATATTGCAATAAACAGGAAATTGAAAAGATATTGTGTCGCTGGATATAAAATCGATACTTTTTACACATTGCTAATATTGGTAGCTTGATTGTGTGTTGTGATTGTATTTTACATTAGATTTAATAAAGGTTTATTCTCAAAGTCTCATTGGTCCAGTCTCAAGTGTGACTACCCAGTTAAGGTTCTTGGCTTCGATTATCCGATTAGTTAAAACATTTTTGAACTCTTCGAATTTTCAAAAAGTCTCAGAGTTTGAAAAGCGTAAAGTCTGATGTCCTGTGTATACACGATAATAGACTTACTCCTATTAATTAGTATTACATTGGGTTCGTAACATAACTGATTCGAATACATAACATCATAACATCACGCCTTTTATCCCCGAAGGGGTAGGCAGAGGTGCACATTCTACCACAGTACAATGTAACACCCACTTTTCACTAGTTGTTATGAGTCCCATGTAATAGGGGGTGAGCCTATTGCCATATACCGGGCACATTTCCAGACTCCGTGCTACTACTGAGAATTTTAAAAAACCCAGTAATACTTTGCCCGACCCGGGAATCGAACCCGAGACCCCTTGCCCGGCAGTCGCACTTGCGACTACTCGGCCAACGAGGCAGTGATTCGAATAATTTAAAATATTAGGTGTCTTATATTACTTACTGAAAAAATTAATATAATTTTATCATTTTTCTACCTCTCCTTTACTAAGGAACAGACGACGTGATGTCCTATTCTATTTTCTTTTTTCTTCTTGATCTTGATGATAACTAGCGATTTCGGATCCCTACCGATACGTAATTGCCAGTGAGCCATCAGCAATAAAATAAATGAATGCAATTGTACCTACATATTTTACAATTGATTTTTTTTATGTTTAATGAGCGTCTCTCGCCATCAAACGTTAAAGTTTGGTGAATTCAAATTTAAGGTCATATCCCTCTATAAAATTTCGCTGAATAAATTTATAAAAAAATGGGGACCAATGCCCATTTCTGTACGAGTAGCAGCAGTTTTCTTTATATCTCACATGTTGATATTATAGTGCGTGGCAACCCTAGCAACGTGCGGGTCACCCTGTTTTTGCGATAGCGTGATTACAACGGCGCGTTTATAAGAAAATTGTCCGCTCCGAACAATTATCGTCAAACTTGTCTAATAGACCATTTGAGACACGCTTTCCTTTATACATATTTTACATATTTAGGCCGATAACTAATTATGTCATTATAGTTTATTGCTTGTACATTAAATGTAGACGTTAAGACATTTTTATGAACAAATATTTTTAAATAATAATTATTATTATTTTATAGTCCACATTGTGCTTGACCCCTATCCTGCCCGACGGTATACGTTGATGTGTTCGACGATGGATCACGCCTACCTGTAAGCAATCTATTCACTTGAGACTTGAAGACACCCAGGTTACCACTTCTCAATAGACTTAAAGATACCTTATCAAGAAACTTGCACTGAAACGCTCCATACGAATAAGCGGAAGATTCATCATATTAGTAGTAGTAGCACTTGTCATTTGTATCCTTCAATATAATCTACAAGGTAACAAAACTACCGGTTCATTCGTAAATTACTTTTGTGGTTGTAAGCTGCGAGCTTTCAAGATACAGAAGAAAGGTAAAAGGTGTCATCGCGACAAAATTTTGCAATAATCACAATTTATATTATTACCTTTTGCCATCAACGAAATTTCAAAACCTTTTAAAGATAACAGAACATTTCTCAATTCGAACAATTGTCAATAATTCATCAACAACCTCTTTATAAACTTGTAAGATCTGAACACGCCATTATTATAATACTTTTGTATGCGCAACAACCAATCAGAGTTCGAAGTTTGAGATAAGGCACGGTTCAGACGAACTTGCGAACTCACTCGGCGTCAAAACGTGCCGGGACTTAATCATAGTGAATTACAGTTGTTACATTTTAGAACATTCTGTTACTAAATTATACAGGCTCCCGACTTGTGGGGGAGTGAGAATGTTTGTTGTGGAATTTGAAATTGTATTTGTAAGGTTGATTGGAATCGGGTTGCGTAAGTATTAGTTTGAGAGGTTTCGCAGCATAATCAGTGTTTCGAACTTATGAGGATTTCCAGGTTTGCTTGTAGTTCACGAGTACATATAAAGCTCAAAGTAAAGTGTCTTTTGCTTCCCCAAAGTTAAATTCAGCACTGAATTATAATGGAATTGTTGTTAATACAGATTTATTTTACTTTTATTTTTAAACAATGTTTATCGAGTAGTTATAGCAACTATCCAGCCAGTCTTTGGTAAATTTTCTGAATCGGACTTTTTACTGCTTGTTAATTTAATTTCATTTAATTTTAAGTTATCAGAAGCCTTTTATTTCATGATATATATTAATGATAGTATTTATGATAGTTATTATTTTTTTAAATATAAACATAGATTATTTCTAAATTTAAAATACATAGGTAGATCTAAAACCTAATTAACTTTCGGAAATAAGCATTCGTAAAACGTGTAATTAACTACTCTTACAGCATATTAGTAAAAACTGGAAATGGCTTCTAATTGGCTCATATTTTTGCAAAATTACAACATTAACCACGTATTCAGTAGTAAACCATTCATTTTATGTTGCAAAAACATGTAGCTCTATAACGCCTTACCAGTTTTTAAAGCAATAAGTAACAAAACGTTACATACGAAAATGTTTTTCTTTAGGCGTCTGTGGGGACATCGGAAAATATACATAAGTGGATCAATTCACATTCGTATACGCAAACGTATCACTGTAAAAACAAATAAACACCTACAATAATATCAGTATTCGCTTCACACCACAATAAGGATTACCCTTCTAGGACAAATAATAAAAAGGGGAATCAGCCAAAAAATCGTTGAGTTTGCTCGACGCTTGATAAAAATCAATTCAATTTTGGAGACCGTAGCTGTCATATCGACCTACGTGAGATCTGCGTGATGCGAATACCAAATAGCAAACGTAAAGTTAAAAGTCAGAAGTTCAAACGGAATGAGACGCAAGCCACCACTTAGGTATCACGCTTAGAATTTAATTCTAATTCTTTTGCAAGTATATTTCTACTAAATTTCTATAAGTATTTTAATAGTAATTCTATATTTCTACTTACATAACATCACGCCTTTTATTCCCGAAGGGGTAGGCAGAAGTGCACATTATGCGACTGTACAATGTAACACCCATTTTTCACTATTTATGTTATGAGTCCCATCAAGTCCCATGTAATAGGGGGTGAGCCTATTGCCATACACCGGGCACAATTCCAGACTTCGTGCTACTATTCAGATTTTTTTTTAAACTCAGTAATATTTTGCCCGACCCGGGAATCGAACCCGAGAACCCTTGCCCGGCAGTCACACTCGAGACCACTCGGCCATACTATATTTCTACATGTTATAATAATTACATGTATTAGTTGATGAACACAAAATTCTTCAGCTATTTATCAACCGATTTTATTAACGCAGTTTTGTCGACTTCAATAAACAATAACTATATTCATTGCTGAAAATTATTTATAATACAATTTTTCGAAACACTGTTATCACTGTAAACCTTCTGTTTTCTTTCATAATTGGTCCTGTATTGAAATTCGGCTTAGCTATTTGATTCCGCTGACGACAGCTTAAAGCGGCTGATTTGTAAGATTCGTCGCTATAACTAAATATTGCTGAACTAATGCTTAGGTTTAATAGTAACAGTGATTAGTTCGATAATCTGCATGTTCAAGATACTGAACTACTCGAAGTTGTTACTTTAGGAGTTTTATTGTTAAATATTTTTTTTAAGGGTTCATTAATATAATTTACTATTTCAAGTATTTGGTATTTGTATGTGTTCAAGCCCAAGGACTCATACAGACGACTAAAAAAAAATAAAACACATCTGGTAAGGGTATTTTATTTACCACAGCTCGCAAATTATTAATTGATTATTTTTAACACGACGCTAGCGGAAAATTTGTCATCAAATATTCAAAATATTAATATATTTTGAATTTACAAAATAGAATGAATTATTAGGAACTTTATTCTTTAAACACAGACTTAGTTAATTACAACAGGAAATTTTCATTCAGAAAACTTCTATAAAGAAAAGAAAAGCAGCCAAATAAAATCCAAAATTGCAAAGCAAAGTAAAATCGACCCTCAAGTCCAGTCCAACTCCATTTTATCTGTTTCAATTCTTTCATTAAGCACTATAAAGAGTTCCACAATCAATTTCTAGCCGCGATCCGCCTTAACAAGTATAATTTTTCAGTTCTTTTGACCTCTATTCGGATAGTCATAAGAGCTAAAGTTAAATGAATTAGCGGCAAACAAGGGTAGTAACGTACGGAGTCTGTACATTCGTTGTGGATAGCATAGATTGATGGGCGTGGTTGGCGAAGCTAAGTTACCCACAAGTGAAGACTTTTAGTGTATACGACACTATTAATTTAAATTATGTTACCGACCTTATGAACCGTAATCCAAAAAATAATAAATCTTAAACTACATACGCATAACTGTTGTAAGTTTTATGTAAGTTTAATGTACCACAAAAAATATTCCGCAATAACCCACCCTTACGTGTGCCTCTAGCATCAACAAATTACAGACAGAATAGTTTTATTATACGAGCGGGTAGACAGTTCAATAATATATGTAAGCAGTATGACTTTGATCCCTTTGCGACTAGCGTGGCGTCGGCCAGAAGACGCATAAGCCTCAGGTTTTTTAAGTAGCATCTCAATTGTATCCCTAGTTTTCGGAAATGTTTATATTATTTTTATCTTTCACTTATTCTTGTAACTAAAGGTTTCTAGTTAATACTAGTTTCTAGTTGATCCTTGCAATTAACTGGTATAATAAACTGTACAATTTTAATAAGCTGTAACCACTGCGAAAATTTTGATATGCTCACCTATCAAATTTAAGTCTGTCACTATACGTGAGGACTTGTAATTGGCTTTCAGTAGTTTATGTTGACTTCTATTTTTATGTAGTTTTAGCTGTAAGTCCTCCAGGGAGTAATAAATAAAATAAATAAATAAAGTATGAGAGAGCCATGTTTCGATACGCATGGACCGGCTCAACCGGAGTGACACCACTATCTCACAGAAAACTGACGTAAAACAACTTGCGTTATGTTTCGTCGTGTGAGTGAGGTTATTGGAGGCCCAATAACCTCCTTTCCTCTCCCCAGTCTCCCCAATCCCCCAATCTCCGAATCCCTCACAGTCGTTAAATTTCCAATTTCCAAACGACCAGTACGCACTCGTAACGCCTCCGGTGTTTCAAGTGTCCAAGAGCGGCACCGATTGCTTACCATCAGGTGATCAGTCTGCTCGTTTACCGGCTTATTAACAAATGAAACTGTCCATACAATTGTTTCACATTATCCATAACTTATTTTTATAAGTAAGAAATAAGTTTTCTTAAAAATAAAGTTGCTATGTAAAATATTCATCGACCCAAGCCAAAAAGGCATATATAACTCTATATTCCCAAAAGAACATAACTCTGTCACCAGAATCACACAAATCCAACAATTTAACAAAATCTCGTTACAGATAACCTCCTTGCGAACTTGATAAAGAAAAGAAAAAGATGTGGTAAGGTCGTGTCGGACCCGTATCGTACTAAATAAAATTAGCTGAGGTTAGTTCAGATTACGAGGTAGAACCAAAGTTGATTTATGGATGGTGTTCAAAAGAAATTTAGGTAGAATTGTGGTCTTTAAGAATAAGGGGGCCCCTATACTCTGACATGGCTTTAGAAAAACCGATCTTTGATATAGTGGTATGGGTCGACGTCGATCCTATGGCTGTTTTAAATTGAATATACGGCTATGGAGATTTTAACTAATAAATATAAGGAAGTACAATAAAAACAGACGTATTATTTGATAATATCTTAATCTATTTTCAATGAATGTAATTAAATAAATTGTCTAATACCAAATGAACTAGGGACTTTTGTTCAGGTACTGGTTTTCATAACTTCTTAGTAATATTCTGTCTCAAATCTTTACAGACTGCCTCATTCGCCGAATTGTCGCAGGTGCGCCTACCAGGCAAAGGGTCTCGGGTTCGATTCCCGGGTCGGACAATATTACTAGATTTTAAAAAAAATCTTATTAGTAGCACATTCTGGAAATATGCCCGGTACATGGCAATAGGCTCACCTCCTATTACATGGGATTCATAACACTAAGTAGTGAAAGGTGGGTGTTACATTGTACCTCTACAGTGGCATTAAGTGCCGTAATGTGCACCTCTGCCTACCCCTACGGGGATGTTTATCTTTACAGATCAGGTGAATGTAGGTACCAACTGAACTTTGATAGTAGGTTTATTGTGTGGGTACATAATAACTATGTACTATCTACTTATATACCCGTAGTAAAAATAAAACCTTATTTACTTTAAAATCACGTACGTATCTAAATACGCCATCAATGGAAATTAACAAAAAACTTTACTCTGAAAATTCAGAACAAAAACGAGAATTCTCAAAATTTTGCAACCAAATGTACAACTACCCTCCATTTGGCTGCAAAACAAAAAGGATATAATAACAATTCGAAGGATACTAACTATTAACACTGTCCACTTTTGTATATAACTTGAAAACCACGTTACATTTGCGACCTGACCTTAGATTTGACACTCTTACGTTGAGTATCTAAGGTTGAAAATTATAAAGAGATGATTTTTGCAGATGCACTCGTCGGGTAGTTTTGCAAAAAGTTGCAAGCTTGGCAAGGCTGCCAACGGTACTGTTCACTGGAGAATTGTTTAGTTGGCCAGTCCACATTCAAAGTTGCAGCATCCGAGTCCGGTGGGTGGCCACTTTCTGCTAGACTTAGTACATTGCTTACTGCTTACCAACTAAATTTTGTCTGCCTTAAAAATGTACACAATTCGCTCTGGTTATACGAAACAGTAAGCAGATACTGGACCAATAGAAACGATTCATTTTGATGTAAAATTAAAATTGAAAGTCGTAAGCAGATTTTCTTAACATAATTATATGTAAGTATATGAAATCTAACCACTAGCGTTATAGGTTCCCTGCGTAGGCTGAGCGCCGCTATGTCCTCAGGGACGTGATCGGCGATGGCGACCTGTCGCGTCCGGCCCTAGTGCGGGTCATGATGCGGAGCGAGGGGGACTGGGATGCCGTCTCCTCCTTTTGCGAAGCAGTCATGCTCGCTAAGAAGGAGGCGGGGCGCGTGACGCAGCGAAACGCTGCTTCCTTCAAACCCAGCCATCGCGAACGACACTCCGGGCGTCAGGGATCGCGGGCCGATCTCCGACCACCGTAAGCGCGGGCCTGCAGACGGCGAGCATGGATGGCTCGCCGCCCGACCAGAACCAGACCCGACCGCCTCAAAGAACCATCAGACCACCACGTATGGAGCTCAATAGGGCAGGTGCCGATACAGAGTCATGGAGAACCTAACGGGTTACCGGCTCGAAGTGCAGGAGTCGGAACGGGGTGGTTTTTAGTCAGTAAGAGTCACTCCCTTAAAAAAGCGTTAAAGGTTAACATAATAGCTATTCAAACATAATGCCAATTATCATGTACAAATTGCGTGTTGCTATTGTTACATTACGATTAAGTTGTCATTGGAAAGCTTAACCCTTTGACATTACAGACACAATTAAAGATAACAGATTGAGGTCACCGATATCCTCGCAGTGTTTGACAGTTTAACTTAGTCATGCATATAAGAAAACATCGTACCTATACCTTGGCAGTTGGGTAACAACAGTTGTTACTCAGGAAGAGACCCCTTGTGACTTGAAAGCAGTTGAGCTTTTCTCAATTATTTACGCAAGTAAATTATCATTTACAATTAAAACAGTTATTTTTAGATAATAATAATTATTTAAACGTAATATTATATTACACGCAGCTCTATTAACAATAAATTATACATTAATGCTATCACATTCAATTTGATCCTGCATTTCAATATATTTGCCATAACCTAAACAAATATTGAGCAACAATTTTAGCTATTTCGCAGTTGTCTGTTAGTGAGTCAATAAACTAATTAATTAGTGTTAAAACACAGATATAAATCATCGTGGTTTGTTCAATTATCATTGTTATTACTGTCTGTAAACAGTTTGCCAATAATATTTTTGTTCATAATTCGCAGTACAGTATAGTATTCGCTGTACTAGCAACTAAAATATTATTACAGAACATTTCACGTAAGATTAAAGTTATTTATTTCAATTAAACCATAATTTGGTACTTTTGAAACGTCAACAAATACAAAATAAATAATAGTCTGTCAGTCAGTCCGTCAGTGAAGCTAGGTATTTATGTAATTATATATGTTATTAATTATATTATAATCCGTATTTAAAACGGTAATTTATTTTTAAAAATAACTTAGGAGAATGAGATTCTTCTGATTAAAATTTTTAGGAAATCTAAACTCAAACTCAAAAACATTTATTTGAATTAAACCATAATTTGGTACTTTTGAAACATCAACAAATATGAGATATATAATAGTCTGTCAGTCTGTCCGTCAGTGAAGCTAGGCGCTCGTTCCAAAATGTCGATTCGAGTGGAGAAGAACGAGCAAGAAACTCCATTCGTTACTCTCCTAATATATAAAATTCTCGTGTCACAGTTTTCGTTGCCTTACTCCTCCAAAACGGCTTGACCAATTTTGATGAATTTTTTTTTGTGTTTATCCGGTATCTATGAGAATCTGCCACCATCTATTTTTCATCCCCCTAAATGTTAGGGGTAGTTCACCCCTAAATTTTTTTCGAGATTGCGCTTACGAAGTCGCGGACAGAAGCTAGTCAAAGTATAGACCGATGCTGTGTACAAAACGCACTTACATAATTAATACCGATGCTTTCATTTACATTATCTTTTCTCTAAATATACCTCTAAATATGAGTTCCTAGTTTCAGCCTTAAGACGTTCCTGGTTTACCCCAATCCGCATACTTTGATAGATAACAAAATATAATTAGTCATAATATTAAACGTAAATAATTCTTTGACAAATTACGTTTATAAAAACCGACTACAAACACTCTTTTTTGATGTCGGGTAATTAATGGACCTTCCTGAACTTTCTCCTAAATGTTACAAACACTTTTCTGGCAACCACATCAAAATCGGTTCAGCCAATTGCGAGATAATCTACCTCTAAAACACATACATACATGCACAGGTCAAAGTAAGGACCTCTTATTATTCTTTTTGAAGTCGGTTAATAATAGTAGGTACCTGATACACAGCAATAAAACTAACAGGTCGATACAAGCTCCAACAAGTCGGAGACTGGCCACAGACAACGTCCAGCCAATTGACACTCAATCAGACATAATATTATAGAGGTAGAAACGAATGACTTATTTCTGGTTAAACTTTTATAACATAACATAACATCACGTCTTTTAACCCCGAAGGGGTTGGGAAAGGTGCATTACGGCACTTAATGCCACTGTACAATGTAACACCCACTTTTCACTATCTACGTTATGAGTCCCGTGTAATAGGGGGTGAGCGATTTGCCGGTGTATACCGGGCACATATCCAGACTCCATACTACTACTGAGAATGTTTGAAAACCCAATAATACTTTGCCCGAACCGGGAATCGAACCCGAGATCCCTTGTCCGGCAGTCGCACTTACGACCACTCGGCCAACGAGGCAGTTCAGTCGACAAACTTTTATAATGATGTCCTTATTAGAAAAAATAAGAATACATGAGTTCTTAAACTAATTTTATTAAACGGTTTATGATCGACATCACATCAACAGCCTGTAAGTGGCCACTGCTGACCAAAGGTCTCTTCTGACACACAGAAGGTTTGCATTTAATCACCACGCTTGCTCAATGCAGGTTGGCGATTTTAAACTTACAATTAGAAATTATAAGCCCAGGTTTCCTCACAATGTTTTCTTTCACCGTTTGTCAGTGGTGTCTAGACAATATTAGAAAGTACATATAACCCGGAAAAAGTCACATTAGTACTTGCCGTTGGTAGGGTTAAAACCCGCACCTTCATGCATGAGAAACGAGCGTCTTAACCTATAGGCCACGACACTTCATGTAACATTACTATTATGCTACATAGAAATAGTAATAATGTTATTTTCAATAACCCAATCTCCTTTCGACGACTTTTTCTTTAAAAACTCTTTTGATAACAAATAATAATACAAGTTTTTTTAAGGGGGGAAAATCATCGAATGACTGCTCCCGCCTGGGTGAGGCGGGAGGGAGTGTCAGACTCTTACTGACTAAAAACCACCCCGTTCCTTCTCCTGCACGTCGAGCCGGAGCCCCGGTTACCCGAAACTTCCATGTCCGGTGAAGACTTGCGTCAGGCGGTAGGTGAGGACGCCGTAGCGTGTCTCGAGCCACTCCTCAAAGATGGGACTTACCACTGCAATGACAGCGAGCCCAAATAATACAGGTTACCAATATAATATATAACTACTAAATCTCTATAACAATTCACACCCAACACTTTACAATAATCAATTCAAATCACGCAGCTTAACCGACCGTGACCAAATGATTCACGTACAAAAACGAAACATAAAAAATAATACAGCTAGTTAAAAACCAAACAGTTAGGTGATGAATTTAAAAAAGAACTGACTATAACACTGAGTCATGTACGGAACACATTAATTAGATATATACAAGGTCTTTCTTGTCGACACGTGGGCTTAGTCATACGGTGATCTTAGACTATAGGGATACTCCTGGAGACGTCTACAAGAAAGACCAATAAATAATAACAAAATATGTTTATTTTACAAAGCCTTCCTCGTTTGATATGATCGAAGGATAAGAAGAATATCTTCATCTCCAAGCACTAGAGAATAATAATTAGTCACAGTTTGTCAGTTTAAAAAACAAAGGAACAATAAAGTTACATAGGCCTAATATATTCTATGTCTACAGAACCAATGATCGACAGCTTTAGATTCGTTGAATTGTATTACATAAATGGCTAACTTCACTCAACTACCCTGAAGTTAGGTGTATTTGTAAGCTCAGGAAGTTTACACTGTAAGTTTTTTCCAGATCACAACCAAGTAATCGTTGATCAAGGAGCAACATATACATATTGTTGATGACGAGCATGACGGCAGCAGACACAGGTGGAAGGACATTTTAATAAACCGTTTTATTACGTAAATAAAGTCGGCTAAAAATCATCTCAGGAAATCGTGTCATTGAAGAGGCCTACTAGCTGCACTAAACCAACTTGGAGCCAATTTCTCAATGCTCAGTTATATGTTAACTGAGGAACAACTTTGAATATTTGACAGTTCTTCCATACTAAAAACTGTCAAATGTCAATATTTTAATTCTAGAGTTAGGAGTTAACTGGACTGCACAGTTGGTGCGGTGTCTGGGCAACCGGCTGCCGTGCAACGTGTCGCGGGTTCAATTCCCGCACATAACAACACTTTGTGTGATCCACAAATTGTTGTTTCGGGTCTGGGTGTCATTGTGTATGTGAACTTGTATGTTTGTAAACACACCCATGACACAGGAGAAAATCCTAATGTGGGGCAACGTTATTTAATAAAAAAACACTTGGCTCGATTTTTAGCTCTTCGAATCAACCAACTTAGACCTAACCTTTTTTTTTATGGGGGAAATCCTCATGGACTGCCTCCGCCTGGGGAAAGGCGGAGGGGTGTGCCGGACTCTTACCGGCTAAAACCACCCCAGTGTCTCCTCGCACGTGCGTGCTGGGCCACGGGAGTCCAGATTCATCCGCAGCCCCGCACGGAGCAGTGCACCACGTGCATCGCCTCAAAGGCGCACGCCGACACCCGCGCGCGCCTTCGACTCGGTTCTTTGAAATCGGGGGCGAGGACTTCCCCAAGTCCTTCGCCCCTGGACCCATTCATGGGGGCCGGAAGAGGGCGTTGTCGGCCCTTCTCCTACGCCCGGTGCGCCTCCTGCGGTTGGGAAAGAAATTCAGTAAGATCTCCCTCTCCCGTTCCGCAGTTTCCTTCTGCGACATCACATCCTCGCAGAAAGACACCACCGCGTCCCACGACTCTGCGCTGTCCACCATCTTCCGCACTACGACCGGCAGCGACAGATCGCTTCCTACTTCATTTCTGAGGACACGGCGCTGCTCCAATAGATGTGACCAGCACGAGAAGTTACGACGGAAGCAGTGCCATTATCGACCACGCAATTACCAGAAGCAAACACATTCCAGCATACATATTACTTAAATAGTTACAGAAACACAAACATGTGGACTTGTACCATTTTAATATTGTTCGATTGTGTTACGGTTAAGTCTATAGTTTAAAATAGATGTTCAGCGGCCATCAGTTTGTTAGTCACTGTCGCCTGTGACTCACTCCTCTATTCAGCGTGATGATTATCATACGCTTACTGATATACATACCTCTAGACAAGTAGATATTTGCATTTATTATTATAATGTACTCACTTCGTAGAAGTATTAAGTTACGCTTCCTATCTTAATTAAAAAAACACAGTATGTATTTTTATGACTGCCTCGTTGGCCAAGTGGTAAAAAATGCGACTGCCTGGCATGGGGTCTCGAGTTCGGTCCCGGGTCGGGATAATATCACAAGGTTTTTAATAAAAAATCTCAGTAGTAGCACGAAGTCTGTAATTGTGCACGGTATATGGCAATAGGCTCACACCTGATAACATGGAACTCATAACATAAATACTGAAAAGTGAGTGTTACAATGTACAGTGGCATTAAGTGCCGTAATGTGCATCTCTACTTGTCGCTTCGGGGATAAAAGGCATGATGTTAAATTATATGTTACGCATTTTTTTGTTTCTTTCGTAAAATAATCGAAGCTTCTATACTTGGCAGCAAAGAAACGGAATCACTAGCATTTTTTTTATTTTATCGGTACCTCTGTAACTTAAAAAAAAATATTCCTTTTGCAACAAAATGCTCTCATTTTAAAGGTAACTCAATATCCTTTTAGACGACATGCGTTACCAATTAATGAAATATTTGTATCAGAATATTCTAATACTCCCAAGTGCATTTATGCGATAGAACATTATTAATACCTATATCCATTGCACCGTCACTGTGTCACATCATTAACAGGCCGTGTCGGGTCACTGTTGAACTATGATTGTCTCTCCTCATTAGAGGGATTTCTTTTTATATTTGATGGGCCGACGTGTGACCACTATCTCGCGGTGGTAAGCGATGATGCGGCATACGATGGAGCACGTCGTCCCATAAACAACCTATTCACTCCGGCTTTGAAGACACCCAAGTTATATTCTTCAGGAAATACAGATCCTGGAATCCATAACTTCTACCTCTACAATGCAGGTGGGTTGGAGATTGTGTTCGAAAGGTTCTAGTTGGTCAGAGAACCATTGTAGTCTCTGTTTAATGCTCAATTCCTTAGTCGACTCTTAGAACATTCAAGAAAAGAATATCTAACCAAGAATTACCCCTTTGAGAGGCGTGATGATATGTAAGTTCTAGGTTTCTTTCTTATACAAACCAATCTGTATAATAACTATCGTGAGACGTGCTGAATTATCTAAACATAGTAGTTGGCTGCGCCACATCGGCGCGACCGCGCACATTGCTTATGAGGAAGAGTTCCTCTGTGACTCGAAACTAGTAGAGCCTTTTTTCAGTATGTATGTGAGTACGAGAGTGATACTCGTAATTTCTAGTTACTAAACCAATTTATTTATAGGTAGGCACTTACTAGCTAAAAGGAAATAACCCAATTATTTCTTAACTGTTACCTTGAACCCCAAATACTGTCATAACATACTAACAATTTGCCAAAACAACAATATTATTTATCTTGATATACTTATATATCTTATGACCGAGTCATATAACACTGGCATATACACCAATATTTATGTACGTACATACGTAGGCAGTCTCCGATGCCCGTCTGCAAATTTTATGGCATAAAGGAATATTCTAAATAAGCTATAAAAGACATTTTCCTTGAAAATAACTTGGTATACCGTGATTTAGGAGCAAGCTATGAAAATATTATGCTCGCAGAAATTGATGTTATATGACATATACGGACTATACAATATATACCCGACGATATATATTCGATATAAGGCGACTATATACGTTATTTATTGATACCACACTGTTTTTGATGAAATAGCGATGTTCATGTTTGTTGGATTATATTTGTGGCTGCCTTGAACCTGGAATTTGATTTCAATAAACATGTAAATCATCATCATCAACAGCCTATATATGCTGAACAAAGCCTCTTCTCACACGGAAAAGGTTTGAGCATTAAACACTACTCTTGCTCAATGCGGGTTGGCGATTACAAACTTATAATTAGAAATTATGAGCTCAGATTTCCTCACGATGTTTTTCTTCACTGTTTGTCAGTGGTGTCTGCCTAGATAATCTTAGAAAGTACATAACTCGGAGAAAGTCACATTGGTACTTGCCGTTGGTAGGTTTTGAAACATATTTTTAACATTTCAACATATTTTCCATTAAACGTATATACTTACAACTTCATAAGTATTTATTGAAATGCGAGAAAACACTGAATGTTCAAAGAAAATTTTAGGAAAGATGTTACCATCATGCTTCATTTACTTATTTAGACAAAGTAGATCTTCGAAGAATCTTTATAAAAAATACAAGTGCCAAATCTATAGCTTTCTCAGTGCCGACATAACAAGTAACGGTTGCAAAAATACTTAAAATCAACAGTCTACCACATTATAGAGGTAAGGAAATACAAACATCACTCTCCACATGTCCTAGGACAATATTCTTCAAAGACAATGGAAAGCCAGGCACAGCCTGTCAAAGTGCAATGATCCCGAGTAAACAATTATCGCATCAAAACTTCATTGTCTATAGTTTACACCGCATCGGATAAACAACTGTGCAAATATTTGATATGGCAACACAAAGCGATGCAAGTTCGTTGCACCACATTTTAGTTGGCAATGTTTAAGAAAGGCCCTTTTTGATAACGGAGAATTTTGTGACTCATGGATTTTAGAGAACACGTTTAAGTTATAAGCTACAGCGATACGTCTGTATTGCTTTTTTAAATTAAGCATTAATATGTTTTTTTTTAATATACTTGATAGGTCGATGGCCACCATCTCGTGGTCGTAAGCGGTGATGTGGTCAACGATGGAGCAGGCCTACTTATGAGCATCCTGTTCACTTGGGACTTGAACGTGATGGATGATTGATGCTTTTAGCCTCTAGTTATAGATTGGTTAGTTCCTTTAATTTAATAACAGAGAAACGAATCAACTTAATTAATAATAAGTGTGTGATTAGATCGCCCATTGTACTCAAATTACTATTACAATGTATAGAATATTTTTCTGTGTGTGCGATAAAGTATAAATAAATAATTAGTATTATGTACATGAGACTATAAAAAGTTAAAATATTTATGCATACACACATTAACATTATCATCAAGTTTTCAATAGCGACTTCACGCATATAAATTCGCTGAACAGCAGGAATCAGACCATTTCACCTTGTAAAGAATTTGAAAGACTAAAATTTAAAGAGACACCTATAATGAAAGACATGGTTTTAAAAAAACTTACATGTATTTTAAGATCGCTGGCTCTTATGACTTGGTTCAAAACGCAGCGAGGTGCAGTAATTAGTGCAGTGTGGTCAGCCAAACAGTGTTGTTTTCATTTTTATTGTATTTCCTCGGCTATTCCTGAATGGGGATGTTGACAGGGTATAAAAATTAAAAATATAATTAATCCGTAAGTTAGGTAATAAAAAAATATTAGACACGTATTTTTTTATTTTGTCGTATAATAAAACAATACTTAGATAAAACGAGTTAAAGTTTAGGAGTGGGGGGTAAAACGTCATTTCTTAGTATAAAATGTACTGAGAAGTGACGTCACGCGACATTTCAAATCAATATATCTTCAAAACTATTCGTTTCCGTGAGAAAATAAAAAATACGTGTCTAATATTATTAAATAATCTACCAGACGGACATTAAAATAAAAATTAGTCGTCTACCCCATTATACCCGCCTTGGATAATTGCTTCTACTTCGTTCTCTTGTTAATGATATTATTGATTCCGAACTAACTATTGTTATTTTGTAAATAAGTTAACATCAAAATCACTTCATAATTATTATTTTCGAGTGATTAAGTGATTTGTTGTGATGTAATATTGATTGTAAGTCCGATACAAAATTGTTGAATTTGAAATATTACAGCAATCAAAATAGGTTATAACCACTGTCACCACCTTTACTCTTCCCACACGAGTATCCTACGTTTTGACTGAAATACCACAGATTTTGCAGGCACTGGGAAGCCATCTTTAATAAATCTAGACCTTTTAGCAGTCTACAATCCGCCTAAGCTAAGCATGGAGAACTAGAGATTATACCAAACCCTCTCATGTAGGGAAACAGTCCAGCAGTGAACTGTTGGCTAAATTAATTAGTAAGTTTTTCAGCATACTCACGTAATTATTTTACAAGGAACTCGACTAGTTTCAAACCATACTAGAGGCTCATATTCATGAGCAAAATTCCGCGACACACGACGCGGCGACTGTCGACTGCTATCGACTATTCGAGTCTGTTGATGTTTTAAAACCTTTATTAATATAATTCATCAATTGTAATAGATGGTAACAATTACAATTGGCCCACAATAACTTGGTTATAAACTTTATCTAAGGTGGCAAACGGTCCTGAAACTGGCCAGAGCAACTGTCTCCAACTTCATAGACTTCACAGCTCCTAACTTTGCAAAGAACCACCCATCCATAAAGTGGGCATCACAAGCATAACTTAACCTTAATACAAGACCGTTCTTTAAAGGGGGATTGTATAGTAAAGAGCTTGTTTAGCTTAAGGTGACTGACTCAATTCTCACAAAGAAGAATGGTTTTGGTTATACTAAGAATATTAAAATCGACACCCAAAAATGTTCTGTTATATTCATTCTAAAGGAGGTCTCTTGGTGTTAGATTCAATTCTGGGATATATTGAGTAAAATCATGTACCGACCAATCTATCATCGATAAAGATAAAAAATAGATCCGATATCTAGTTTCTGGACGCTAATATTTCACGTATTAAATTTTTTAAGACACTATCAACCTAAAATATCAACTAAATCCTCTTGGGAAACAAAGAACCATAATTCTATAAGAATGTAAAATGTTAAACACAATATATTAAAGAAATATACAAGTACACGTAAATATGTTGTGCTGTCGGTACGTCGCGACAGGTTTGCATAAAGTATGATCGATGCGCCCTGCATTAGAGCAGGTGCAACCATGTAATGAGTCATTAGCTCATCATTATGCACTTATAATTGCACAAAGAACATGTTCCTGATTACTCTTGTTGTGTGAAACTTTATGTCAAAAGTCTGCTATTAATCATATGTATTAGGGGTGTGTCTATTGTCATGCACTAGTATTATTCTATGTTATTTTATAGCCAACTTCAAAAAAGGAGTAGTTTGGCATGTATGTATGTTCGTGCGCAATTATCTAGCGATTGGCTGAACCGGTTTTCAGAAGTGTTTGTTTTTTTTTTGTTGCATAAGCCGGTAAACGAGCATTACCTGATGGTAAGCAACCGGCGTCGCCCATGGACACCTGGAACACCAGAAGCGTTACAAGTGCGTTCCCGGCCTTTTGGGGATTAGGAGTTTGAGGATCGTTGGGGATTCAGGAATTGGGGAGATTTGGGGAAGGAGAGGGTAAGCAAGCGTTGCTTCACGTCGGTTGTCTGTGAGGCCGTGGTATCACTCCGGTCGAGCCGGCCCATTCGTGCCGAAGCATGGCTCTCCCATACTTATTACACTTAGGAGAACTGGAGAAGGCTTTAGTATATTAATTAACTGACTTCAAATAAGAGGGGATTGCAGTCGGTTTTTTGAAATATAGTTTTTAATATTAAGAATTTAAATACTAAAAGCCGGAACATTGCACAATTAATGTACTAGTTATGCGATCAATGTGTTGCAGATACCAATCCTGGATGAAACAATTTTGTACGTAATACAAAAATTAATTATTCCTGGTCTATGAGAACTACAAGAGCGAGGGCTGAGCAACGCATCTTAGATTTGTATCCCGGGACAAGCTAAATATTATCGAAAGATTTTCTATTAAGAAAAAATAGTCTCAAGAATATAACAGAGTATGCAGTACATAGCAATAAAAGCTTAGTAATTTATCTATGTACTGACAAAAAACTAAGTCAATTCTAAAGTCACATTTAATACATATGTATACGTCTTCCCATCTTATTCTAGTAATACAAGTCAAGACTTCTCTCACTACCAATTTTAAAACTAAACAAAATTACATTCAATTAAAAATCAACCTAGTCAATCATACAACAAGATTGGATTCACTTAAACAATTTGTATACACGCAAACTTTGATCATTTCTAAGAACATCTCATCATCATCAACGTAGGTACGTTGTTTTGAACAGATTTTTCGCATTTAGTCGGTACAAGTGACCGTGAAATAAGCTTGAGTTCTCCGAAACACCTCTGATTATCCTGTTTTATTATAATCCGTGAAGGATGAGTTTCAACTAGTAATTTCGTTTTAGCATGTTCGTACTTGTCACGCGTGGTAGACTCTACTGTGAATTTTATATTAATGTTAAATTCCTAATTGATTCCACGAATTCTTAAGTCATCATTAGATTACAATATTAATGGTTGAACACATTATTAATGCCTACTTATAATTATGTAGAATTTACAATTTATAAATTCTCAGTAGTAGCACGGAGTCTGAAATTGTGCCCGGTATATGGCAATAGGATCACCCCCTATTACATCGGACTCATAACATAAATAGTGAAAAGTGGGTGTTACATTGTACAGTGGCATTAGATGCTTCTTCTTCAAAAAAAAAGAACGTTATGAATTCAAATGCTTTGTGTATGTGTATTATTCTAAACATAATGTTACACTTCACCAAAACGCATCGAAAAGTATCGAGCTTGATTGAATACTTTCGAGCTTGACCAAAATAAAATGACATCCACGCTTATTTACGAAATGTCTTGCAAAACAAAAATTACGAAATTCTTTCGTTTGTTCGTAAACTTTCAAAACATGAGTAAGTAACAGTGAAGACTACACTGCGACATAGAAAGGTTTCTGTGTGTCGACGTTAAGATCTTTCTGTGTAAGTAAGTTCGTAAGTAAAACATTTTTTGTCCTAAGCCGGTAATCGAGCTGGCGGATCACCTGATGGTAAGCAATCGGCGTCGCCCATGAACACCTGGAACACCAGAGGCGTTTTAAGTGCGTTACCGGCCTTTTGGGGATTAGGAGTTTGAGGATCGGTGGGGATTCAGGAATTGGGGAGATTGGGGAAGGGGAGGGTAATTGGGCCTCCGGTAACCTCACTCACACGACGAAACACAAGCAAGCTAATGATAATGATGACTAATCACTTGAGAGGAGGATTGAAATTATTAAAACCAAATACAGCACATTTAATAATGTAGCATTTTGTAAACCTAAATGAAATCCCTGTCATTTACTTAGTTCTCCATTCTTTATATACCCCATATAGTGCTGTGACATGAAAGACTTATTTTTATTTCTTTTTCCAAGTGATTTAGTGTTGCAACGTGTATCATTAATAACCACAGGAGTGCTAATGTAATGTTGCCAGAATGTCAATGTCTGTATTCTTGGATGCGGCGATTTGGACATCTTCTTTAGACATTTTTGGATTAAGATTCTGTTGAAAATGTGACGTTAAAGTTTTGTCTTATGGATGATATTTTTTTTTGCATAACATAAACTTAACATCACGCCTTTTATCCCCGAAGGGGTGGGCAAAGGTGCACATTATGCCACTATACAATGTAACATCCACTTTTCACTATTTATGTCATGAGTCCTATGGAATAGGGGGTGAGCCTATTATCACACACCATATACCGGGCACAATTCCAGACTCCGTGCTACTACTGAGATTTTTTTTAATACTTTGCCCGACCCAAGGAATCGAACCCGAGACCCCTTGCCCGGCAGTCGCACTTGCGACCACTTGACCAACAAGGGAGTTTTTTTTAAATACTTTTATAATTATAAACTCCATATAGAATGTATGAGGCAACCTAACCTAGAGGTATATGCTCAGTGACTTCTCCAAAGATTGCTTCGTTAGCAAATCTATCAGACATGTTACATTTTCAATAAAGAGATAACTATCACTCAGATTTAGAGCTCCAAGCTTGGCCATCAGCTCGGCAGCTACTATGTGGAACTTTACCTAAATCTTATATAAATATGAAAGTGCAGTTGATTATGTCAATATGTACGGGTAGTACGTGCACTGTACCAAACTTGCACAATGTTGCTAAACCTCTACAAAGATCAACTAATTGCATTCAGACTGGACATGTCCATTGACACTAAAAACTGTTGAGGAAGGGGTCTGCAGTGAACTCATTCGAGTGACCTTTCATTTATACTTTTACACTCTTAAATAAATATTAATAATTAAATATCATTTGATCAAAAGTACCCTTAACCGACGAGCATGCATGAAAAGACTAATGTCTGTTGATGAAGTGAAAGAGGTATGTAAGAATCGTAGCAATTGGCGTTCCATAGTCACTGCCTACCCTCATGGGAGACAGTCGTGAGGTAATGTATGTATGATCAAAAGACCGCTAAAGCATCATTTCCCTGCTGCATCTACTCTCAATAACCCATCATCAGTCAGGAGACGTCAAACACTATACAAAAGCCCAATCACCCCAGCTCTTTGTTTATTTTATTTGCCTAATTCACTTCAAACAAATGTCGTATCTTCATAATTTCTGTTTAATCTATGTCAGCACACCGTAGATGTAAGAGGATTATGGTGCTCCACCGCGAACTAAGTCGGGCTAATGCAAAATTATTTAATAAATATTTACTGAGCGAAAGGGATTGCTGTTAAGAGCATTTTATGGAGAATCAGATCATCTGCCAATAGACTGTTGGGGTTATGTGAAGTGGTCGACGTTTGATGAAACATTAGAATTTATGTTCATAATTATGTTTTTCTATCGTTATTAGCTACCTTATGTCTTCATCTTACCAATATACTATTATTAAAGACGTTTCCATTGCATTCTCTCCATCTATCGCTATGATAAATCAGCTGACAATATTTACCTTAAATTATACACGTGTGTTTCATTAAACTTAAAATTACTTCGTAAAGAAGAATAGAGTAAAGATCATCCCCATAAATAAAGCGCCTTAAAAATAAAACATCAATCAAAAAATACGTAACTAAAAAAACGACACATTAAAATTTTATGATAATTGGTAGCTAATAGTGTAATGTTGAACAATATTACAGAGTTCTGCCCACCCCCTGTGAGAGTGGCATGTATAATGTATACGGGCAAAAGGTGTGGTATTAACACGGGGAATCAATTCAAACGCAGACCACGCGGCACATTACTCATTTGAACGAACGTGGTTGAAGGGCTAGAGTTGCCAGCTAATAAAATCAATCTCCCCGAAAATTTTATTTATTTTTAATATTTTAGCAAATTTTTAAATTTTAATAATCTTATCATACTAATATCATAAATGTCAAAGTTTGTGTGTTTGTGCGTGTTTGTTACCCAATTACCTACGTCAAAACGACTGACGGAATCGGGTTGAAATTTAGACTCAGGATAGATTTAGAGATTATGGTCTGCAATTACTCATTACCACGGGAACGCGGGTGAAACCGCGGACAGAAGATAGTTTTTAATATAAATTATAAGCATTGGAACATGAAACCAATTATAAGTGTAGATATTTTGCTGCTTGTAAAAAAAAATATCACAATCACATAGTACACTGATTCTTTGTTTTCTAATGTAGACAGTTAACTCATGAAATTATATATAAACTAAACTGTTACATAAACAATAAACCTTGTCACAAATAATAAAACCATGACAAAAATAACCAATTTCATTTTTACTAAAAATAAAAATGGTACTTAAAAATCTCCCGATTTTCAAGGAAACATTAAACTGGCAACACAGACAAGCGGTGTGCGGTAACATTTTTATTTTTTCCATCGTTTGTACATTTGTGGCGACATGTCGCTGTAAATTCAACGCGTTTTATATACGTTTGAATTAAACCCTCGCCCCTACTGGCGCATACGAGAACCTTTATTACAACTCACTGAAAAACCTGATGGTTTTATGGAAACCATATTAATATTACATTCCTAGTCCCTGGTACGGTTTTGAACTTATTACTTGGCTTATATTTACCTCTTCGAACTTATTTTTACGGTTACAATTAAGTACGACAACTAAACACAAAGAAAATGTTTGATATAGTGAGATATATTTGAATTTGACAACATCGACCAAAGGTTCATGACAACCTACTGCTAGACTATACCTGCTGTAAATAAAAAGACTGCCTCGTTTGCGAAGCGGTCGCAAGTGCGATTGTTGGACAAGGGTTCTCGGGTTCGATTCCCGGGTCGGGCAAATTATTACTGGGTTTTTAAAAATTCTCAGTAGTAGCACGGAGTCTGGAATTGTGCCCGGTATATGGCAAGAGGCTCATCCTCTATTACATGGGACTCATAACATAAATAGTGAAAAGTGGGTGTTACATTGTACAGTGGTTTAATGTGCACCTCCGCCTACCCCTTCGGGGATAAAAGGCGTGATGTTATGTTATGTAAATAAAAAGATCTGCCATTGATCTCCATAATTTCCAGGTGTGTAGGATTGTACTTTAAAAGGTTTTAGTTTGATTCGAGATCGCTGCTGCTCAATCTCTATCCCATTGTTAGCTCTGTCATCAGCCATTATGGCACCCATGGGAAGAGAAGGGATTATCAACTCAAGGAGTAGGTACTAATTCTTAACTTAGTAGGAGGGATTCTTTTTATGGGTTAAATCGGTAAATGAGAGGACACCCGGAACACCAGAGGTGTTACAAGTGCGTTTTCAGCACTTTAAAGATTGTTGGGATTCAGTGATTGGGGAGATTACGGACTGGAGGGAGGGGTGGGGTAATTAGGCCTCCGATAACCTCATTCTCATCACGAAACAACGCAAGCGTTGTGTCACGTCGATTTTCTATGCATGCCCAAACTAGGTAGTAAAAGTATACATTTTGTAGACACAAAATCAAGACATCTTGCTTAAACTGTACTTATTTCGTATCCTTAGGCCTTCACACATATTATCATCATCATCATCGACAATAGCCTGTAAATGCAACTGCCAACGAAAGGCTTCTCGTACGATGAAGGTTTGAGCATCAATCACCACGCTTGCTCAAGCCGAATTTGCGATTTCAACGTTTAGAAATTATAAACACAGGTTTCCTCGCAATGTTTTCATTAACACATAACATAAGTCATTATTACGACTTTACAACCACAACAATTATATTTCGAACCAGATTAATAATATAACACATAACACAAACACTGGCTACAATTTTAATAGCGCGAACACATGAACCAATTATATAGGTTCAGTAAACTAAATAATTGTTTACTAACCACATAAGTAACGAAACAAATTTAAGTTAGCGTGACTCTATTATATAAATAATATATTTATACAACACTAGCTTTCCACCCGCGGCTTTGCATGTGCTTTTTAAAGGAGCGGGGCCTGATTTACAAACAATAATAATGTACGATTTTTTTGTTAGACACAAATAAACAACGTACTAGTTTTTAGCTTTGTACCTTGAAAATTACGAAATGCTTCATAGAGGTACATACTTCTATCTCTCATTTTAGGGAAATGCAGGGTTGAAAAGAGACAAAAAGTATGTAGTTGTTGTTATCTGTGGCAAGCTGGCCACTTTCAATAGGGAAAACTATTTATGTTCCTCTTTTGTTTTTAATAATATAGAGGTATATGTATTTCTGACTAGCTTGTTTAATTCACACGATAAATAATTATTGCATTATATATATTGAAAATATATAACATTAGTCTATGTCATTCAACTATCTTGACTTAAAATAATCACGTCAATTCGTCGCTCCGTTTTGCCGTGAAAAACACGAAATAAACAGACACACACTTTCGCATCTATAATATTATAATGGCAACAAAGCCAAATGTAAACTTATAAATTGCGTGAAAAATACACGAAGCACACTATACCTTGTTTTCAGTGGGGGCCTGAACAAATATCCTGCTTGTACTTATCTGATCATGGAAAAAGGTTTATTTTAGATTGAAAACTGTCTCCTAATTACTGGGGTGGCTAGTGTTGTGCTTTTAATTTTAAATGTGATAATTACTCTATTATAGCTCGTGTTACTGTGGGTCAGTTTTGTGTATATTTAAAATATTAATTGGTAATAAAAATGGTATAGTGATTATTTTATCGGTTCAATTTTCGTTTCAGACTGCAGATCAACCAATTTTTCTTGTTATCATCCACAGTTTCAGATACTTTATATCCATACTCATACTTTATATATCATCATCATCATCATCATCAACAGCCTATAAATGCCCACTGCTGAGCAAAACCTCTTCTCACATGGAGAAGGTTTGAGCATTAATCACCACGCTTGCTCAATGCGGGTTGGCGATTACAAACTTATAATTACAAATTATAAGCCCAGGTTTCCTCACGATGTTTTCCTTCACCGTGTGTCAGTGGTGTCTGAATAATCTTAGAAAGTACATATAAATCGAAAAAAGTCACATCGGTACTTGCCGTTGGTAGGTTTCGAACCCGCACCCTCATGCATGAGAAGCGGGTGTCTTAAACTTCCGGGCCACCACGACATATATACAATCATACTTTATATATACTTATATATATACTCTTCCTGTCCAATAGGGCTAATAACCATCTAACACAAATCACTAAAATCGCCTCTGTCTACCGCTTTTAAAATAGCAGCCGTGATATTACATGAGATATAAAACAAGTTCCAATCAAAGTTTATCGAAGGAACAAACAAAAAATGAGCATCAGAGCGCGATGGAAGTCGGATATACTCTAAACCGGTAAAGTTATTAAGTCGAAAAAGTCGTGTAGTTGAAGTCGGGACACGTAGGGTGTGTTTGGGAAACAGAAAGACTGTCCCAGGGAAGTATCAGACCAGATGCGATTAAATTGGAAAACATTCACTCAATTTCCTGAGCGAGGGGATCGGCTACCGGTGGTACGGCCAGCAGTGAGCTCTGCGGGAACGTTGCCGGCGAATATTCATGAACTGATTTGTTCGGTGTCGAAATAATTGTAATGTCTCATAATCCCTTATACGGACTGTAAAGGTAAGTAAACCTTTTCTTGTAGATATTTTAATAATTTCTGAGCAAAAAAACCGACTCATTCTCAATCAATATTTGAGTCTCAGTCTCAGTCTCCTCTCAATATTTGAGTAAATATTAAGAAAAACTAACATTAATTTAGTAAGTATTTAAAACTAAACGAAGTATAAAAATATCCCATTCTGCAATTTAAAAGTTTCAAAAAAGCACCCAAAAATTACGACTAAGCAATAAAATAATCAATTAAACCAATTTCTAATTTACTAACAACTTTTTCGCTGACGCTACATCAACGAGCACGTCGCAACGCTCGCCGGCTGCAGCCTGACAAATCCACGGCGGCGGTGAGTAGCCGATAGTAAGTCGTATATATTTGCTGACGGTACCGCCCGCAATCTAGAGGACGCTACGTTTTTAAATTACTAAGCGGTGCTGAGCTAGCAATCCTCTTAATATGTTTTATCAGTTATGCTTCCATTGCTGTGATTGATTTATTCATACATCGCTTACTGCATCATACATTGAATGATTATTTAAAGTATTCCTTAGTAACGATTTTTGTTCCGAAATATTTGCTAAAAACTAGGGCCAAGTGACCATTAAACAACTTTGAGTATGTTGGTTTGATATCTATGTTAATCATTTTTGTTAACTTCTACGCTGATGCTAAGTATTCCTGCATGCGCGTCGCGTTCCGCCTGAAGGAGCCATCAGATGGGGCCCAATGGGGCTGATGCTGAAACTGAGCCGCGGAGGACTTAACGAGTTGCTGGGCTCCGGTACGAAGTGCAGGATTAGTAACGGGGTACCTCTCGCCTCACCTGAGCGAAAGAATTCGTTGAATCATAAACCCCCTCCCCCCTAAGTATTCCTATACGATTAGTACTTTGTCAGTTATTGTTTACTGTTTGATGTATAAAGCGCCTGAAGTATCTTAATTAGCAAATAATGAACTCTCCATTGCTGCTAATAAAATTTTGCAAGGCGTTGACATTGGTGATTCGATCTCCGCAAACATGCGATTTCAGTTATAGTATTCAACGTATTTTATTTCATACTACTTCACACCTATAGTCTATAATTAAGTCTATTAATTACCTATTCAATATATTTTAGATCATAATAAACAATTTAAGTCCCGTCTTCAGTCGCGGAGAAACTAACAGGTTACCGACCGGGGCTCCGGCTCGAAGCGTAAAAGAAAGAACAGGGTGGTTTTTAGCCAGTAAAAGTCTGACACCCCCTCCCGCCTCACCAAGGCGGGAGTAGCTATTCGATGATTTTGACCCCTTAAAAAAAAGTCCCGTATTTATATTAGTTACAATTATAAAAACTGAATTGTCAAGCATGATAAAATAATATACATATAGAATCAATTATTAGGAATCCACCGTAAACAAACGCAATGTGTTGCTTTTGCAATCGAAAGATTTTTTATTGAACCAAAAATTTACATTAAAAACTAAACGAAACTTGACACACAATAAAACATACAAAACATACCTGTAATCAAAAGAAACGACATTTAAAGATTATTACTAGGCATATCGATTCCCTTATTATATTTAAATAGTATTTATTATTAATTTGTTTATTTCAACCTCTTGTGACGTAATCGTCCATTCGACTTCTTACCGTATCTATTGATAAAGGTTGCCTTGTGACTGCCTCGTTGGCCGAGTGGTCGCAAGTGCGACAGCCGGGCAAGGGGTCTCGGGTTCGATTCCCGGGGCGGGCATAGTATTACTGGGTTTTTTATAAATTCTCAGTAGTAGCACGGAGTCTGGAATTGTGTCCGGTATATGGCAATAGGCTCACCCCCTATTACATGGGACTCATAACATAAATAGTGAAAAATGGGTGTTACATTGTACAGGTATAATGTGCACCTCTGCCTACTCCTTCAGGGATAAAAGGCGTATTGATATGGTATGATATGGTATCTATTGATAAAGAAACTTCAAAGATATATACCTCTATATACAAGAAAAATAATATCCAAAGAAAATTAATTTTAGATACTAATTAAATAAGTATGGACTAAGTACGTCTATCAATCAAGATCTCCTCTGTACTAATGGCAAAGTAGGTCTTAAGTTTTCAACAGCAAAATCTAGTTGTCTAGGCACTAAGCTTAGTGCTTAACTTGATAACCTAGAAATTTAATTTATATCTTTGTCAATTTATATTATATTATAATTATATATATGAAGTTATTTATGTATGTACATATTTTGTGTTTATTATATATTTTTATACAGTATGTTATACAGTATTTATTATTACTATTAGTTATTTATTTTGTTTTTTTTTTTGATATTACACAGGCCCATTTTCGCTGAGCTTACATTTAACCCAAAGGTTGACTGGGAGAAAATGCCATATGGCATTAAAGTGTAAAATAAATAAATAAATAAATAAATTTTAGTTCATTATTAGCTCGTATAGGTCTTTTGAAAGGCCTTAATTTTATGTTTAATGGGTATTTAATTATTTAGTCTATGTTGCTTCTATTCTTGACTAAATACTAATGAATAATAACTATTTATATAAGCCTTTATTTAGAATATATGAGGTAATATGGAAATACATGGTAACTAGGAACTAGTATTATTCCCTAATTTGTTGCTTGCTTATATTTTGAGGATCCGTTTGCTAATTGGCAAAGGCCTGCTCCAACCTTTTCCATTCCTGCCTTTCCTTAACCGCTCTATTCCACATAACTCCCGCCACCTGCCTGATGTAATCATCCCCCTTTTTCAGTGGTCTGCCTGGTGTGTTACAATTTTACTCCAATTGTCTTTTCCTCGTATCATAATATGGTCTGCCCATCTCCATTTAAGCCTCCGTCCTCCGTATCATCCGAAGTACAACGAAGGTTTTAGACATTGACTGAATACTATTGTTTTATATTAAATAGATGATTTGGTGTTTATTTGTTATCGTAATTTTGACTTCTAATAGTTTTTACAAACAAATAAGCTTCATTAATTTTTAAAATATAAAGCATAATATACAATTTCCTTTACATGCATGTAGACATGGAAGCCAATTTTATTTATTTTAATTTTACGTATGTATCCCCAAAATATTACGTTCACGGTTAAAACAGTTAAAGTAAGAGTATTCACTTAAATGATATGTGTTATTAAATGTAGCTAATTCCAAGATATAGATTTTTATGGAGAAAACAACAACTCATTTTCTCTAAATAAGTAACATTGAAAATTTTTTAAATTAATATTCTACTAAAAAAATTGTACTTAACACACAGCAACGACTTATTTCTTGCAAAAATATATACCCCAAAATAAACCAATCTGAAACTGCGACAATTAAATTCCTAAACTGAACCAAATCAGCCCACCTCACTCCGCCAAAGGGTTGCCAGTAAATCAATTGACCACTTATACCCACAACTACACATCGACCTAGACAAAACCATATTATCATGATCTTGTTTTGTACGAACTTTCTGCACATTCGACGATTACTTTATACTGGTTTCGCATAGCTTCATGCCGGTGGTACCCATTCAGTCGCGACTGAAGGACGTTCCATTTACTTAAACATTGTATGCAAGCAGGTCACAGGTGGTACAAGTGACAAATAAAAGGACACATTGTTTATTTATTTATTTTGGAAACTGTAAATTGGATTGTAACATAGTACTGCTTTAAAGTATTGGACCATGTGTCTTAAAAAACGAACTTCCAATAGTGAGAGATGAATAGTAAATAGTACCTATTTATTACATTTTCGATCACTTAACTGCGATCGCCATGCCACCTATCAACCATGGAGAATATAGCACCCCCTTCTCTTTAGTAATATATTATATGTAACCGGGACACCATGGCTGCGCAACTAGTCGCTGCTAACAACAATATGTATAACTTGTTGCGCAACCAGATGAGCAACTCTCTATTGAGCTGTATACATTTTGCTGGTAGCGGCAACTGGTAGCCCTGCCATGGTCTTCGGGATTCCAAATAATTAAATATAGCCCTTAGAGAAAGCCATCATTCCGTAGTGCACGTCTTCTAGGTAATGATCATGATAATTAACCGATAATAGGTGTAAACCTTTACACGTTGTGTTAAAATTAACTCAAATTTAAACCAAATTTTAGTTACGGCACCGAGGTTCCATAAACTATTGATTCAATATTTTCACTGAACTACGAAAATTCTTGATAGACCTGCAATATACTACAATGATTCACATTTTATTTATCCTAGAGATATCTTCGTGTCCCGCAGTCATTCACTAATCCAGTCCGGTATGAGTAATAACTAAGTGCATCCCATAATGTCCCTCCACTACACGACACAATAATGCGTGATACGTGTCAATTACTGACAGGATATAAATAAAGCGACTGTGCTATTGTACTAAGGATGTAGTCTAACTGCTAGTCAGTATTCTGAGAGTTAAATGGAATTTAAGTCATAGTCGACCGAGTGACATACCATAGTCCGGCTTGAAGAAGAAATTGAAACAGGATGATTTTGAGTCAATATAAATTTGACGCGTCAGAGTGTCCTAACGCGCACCATCCAAGATGGGAGAAGCCATTCGATGATTTACCCTTGAAAAGAAGCCCCTTGCTCGATATCTCTATAACTTTAGTACATAATTGTAATCATATTGGCATATTGCCAACGGCAGAGGTAACTGCAGCAATTGTCGATGCGACCGTCCGCGGCACCCGTCGATGCGATCGTTTTAGGGGCATTCGTTGACGCGTCGGCGGCGGCCGTCGAGATTTCAACTCCGAAGAACGCTACAACTACTAGTGTCGCTATAGGTCGACGGTGCGTCAGCAGTTGCCTCTGCCGTTGGCAACATGCCGCTCGTCTTTAAGAGCTCTAACGGCACAACTCCATCTAAAATCTCTGGATTCATGTCAATTTTTAATATTTGGCAGTAGTCATAAGAAATTTCTGTCAAAAGAAAATAGGCAACAAGCAAAACTGTGTTCACCCCCTAACAACAATAGGTATAGCTTAGCCGTAATATAACCCGAAGCCGGTAGCTCAATTACCTCAGTAATGGTTCATAATTTAGCTAAACGCGTGCCCCAGATAATTGATACTGTCACTAATGTACTTCATATAACAACTGATTACACCAAAATGTCCTTAGGCTTTATATTGCATAGCTACATGAAACCTTGCCAAAGAAATTTGACCTCTAAATGCGAAAATATTTTCTATAAACGACTTGCTTGTTGTTTTTTTTAAGTTAGGACCATTATTCCATTGGGACTTCGTATTAAAAAGTTAAAGAACAGAAACAATAACTTAAAGATTAACGCATTCGTTATTTACCATACAAAAAAAAACTAATAAGAATTTTGAGTAATATTGAAGACACCGATTCATGTAAACCACACTTCCAGGAACTGAACATTTTGACACTACCCTGCTTGTATATACGCGAAATTTGTAAGTTTGTAAGAAAATACCCACAACTCTATAATAAGAGAGGAGATATCCAGACAAAAATGAATCTTATACATGGAAACAGACTGAACCTGCCTACTTCACGACTAAAAATGCACTCCTCTAGTACGCTTGTCACCTCCATCAAAATATACAATAAACTACCTGAAAATATTAAAAACATAAATACAAATAATATCTTTATAAATAAATTAACACGTTTTCTCGTAAATAAAAGCTACTATACTATTGACGAATATTTCAAAGACAAAGTTCTACTACCTCTATAATAAATATGAATAAAAGTAAGCCGCGAATTGACCGTGAAATGTGCTGAATAAAATCATATACGTACCAAACACAAATAACATGTTGTACCTCATAGATAATAATTATGACGAATGTAAACCAATATAATTAATATAAATAAATATTATTGACATTATATGAATTTAACGAACATAAATAAATATATATTATAATAAATATACCTCTAGACAATTTAACATAAATGTATTGAATACCCATAACTATAATTGAACACAAAACTGTAAAATTTCCTACTTGTATACAATATTTTAAATTTTAGAAAAGTGCTCTTCATCCTCTCCTCTATAAAGAACTACTTTTGCTGTGCCCGACAGGGTCAATAATTGTTTCTGTACCTTGTAACAATGCCAACTGTTGTAAAATACATTATGGAATGCAATAAAGTATTTATTATTATTATTATTTTGTATATATATGTATATATATTTATCTCCGGCATGCCGGGAATTCTGATGGCACGGGCCTAAGCCAAGTGTTCATCAATGCGATTGCGGTCGTGAGTGGATTGTGTTACGTTGTCCGGCTCACATTGAAGAAATTTTCTTACAAGTCGGCAAGTATTTAAAATTACCGCCTTTTGCAGGAGGTGATAGGTTCAGTGAACTAAGGAACTGGTGAAGTTGTTTGGGGACGACTCCTGTAGAAAATAGAACTATTGGGACTATAATCACTTTTTGATGGCGCCATAATCGGGTTATCTCGTCTTTTAATTCGATGTATTTGGAGAGTTTTTCAGATATTGTAGTCTGTAGATTATGGGTATTTGGAACAGCTATATCTATTAAGAATCCAGTTTTGTTCGTTTTGTTGATTAGTGTGATGTCTGGTCTATTGTAATGAATAGTGCGGTCGGTGAAGATTGCTCGGTCATAGTACAATTTTGTTGTGCTATTCTCTAGAACAATTTCGGGATTATATTTGTAGTACGGTACAATGGATTCTACGAGTTTGTACTAATAAGCTAGTCTCTGGTGAATTATGTTGGCTACTTGGTCGTGTCTGTGTTTGTAGTCTGTCTGGGCTATTGATTTACAGGCACCGGTAATGTGTTGGATGGTTTCTGGGGAACTATTGCATTTTCTACAAGTGTCATTTAGCAGATTCCTGATGATATGTTTTCTATAGTTTTTAGTCTATATTACTTGGTCCTGTATAGCTAGCATGAACCCCTCAGTCTCCGGGAAGAGTTCACCTCGATTTAGCGATGCGTTCGACGCTTCTTTGTCGACGTTCGGTTGACATAAATCTTGAAGGTGTCTTCCGTGTAGAGACTTTTGGGCCCATTCTAGAAGTTTTGTTTTATCATCTGTCAATGTTTCGTTTTTTTGTTTTAGCCTATCGTTAAGATTAAGTGGTGTTAGGTGTTTGTCGTTTTGTGCTATTAGTTTGTGGAGTGTGGAAGATTCGGCTTTAGAATAGAAGAATGTCCTAAGGGTAGCGATTTGTCGGTTGTGGAGATTTAAAATATCAATAAGTCCCCTAACTTCCTCTTTTCGCGGTAATGTTAACCTTTGCAGGCAAGACCTTGGGTGATGTTTGCGGAACTTGGTCATTGTTGTGTTAATTTTCCTTTGCAGATTTTTTAGGTCAGTTTTGTTCCATTTGATTATACCGAACGAATAAGTGAGGACAGGGATAGCAAAGGTGTTAATTGCTTTTATATTGTAGTACGAGCGTTGAGTTGTGTTTTGAGAATTGTATTTAATCTGTGTTGGAACTGCTGATTTAATTTCTGTTTGATGTTTTTGTGGTGAATTTGAGTTGATTGAATGTAACCTAAGTATTTGTAAGTCCCCTGTTCGTCTAGTGATTCTATCTGTTCGCCTGAAGCTAAAGTATATTGGTGTTGATAGTTCTGTCCTGCTCTTGTTGAATTAATTTTGCATTGATCTATACCAAATTCCATTTTAATATCGTTAGAAAATTTCTCTGTTATTTCTGCTAATTCAATAAGTTGTTTTTCGGATTGCGCAAATAATTTTATATCATCCATGTACATTAAATGGTTTAAAATATGATCCTGTTCATTACTTGTGGAGGTTAAAGATATTCCTGCTGTAGTTTTATTTAATAACTTAGATAATGGGTTAAGAGCAAGACAGAACCACAACGGGCTAAGTGCATCTCCTTGGAAGATGCCCCGTTGTATTTTTATTGGGCTGGTGTCTATTGTTTCACTTGGAGTGGTGAGTCTGATTACAGTAGTCCAGGTAGTCATTACAGTTTTAAGGAAGGTGATTACAGATGGGTGTATTTTGTATAATTCTAAAACTTGAACGAGCCATAAATGGGGAACTGAATCATAAGCTTTTTTTTAGTCAATATACATGATAAATAAATCGGATTTGGTTTTTTGTGCATTTTTTAAAACAACTGAGTCTATTATTAATTATTCCTTGCAGCCTTGACTAAACCTTCGACATCCTTTCTGTTGCTCGGCTAAGATGTTGTTGGCGTCGATATGCTGGTAAATAAGTTCAGAAATACAAGATGTGATGATTTTATACAAAGTCTGCAAGCAATTAATTGGCCTATATTTGGCTGGGTTGGACAGGTCATTATTGTCTTTGGGTATCATGAAAGTGGTGCCGGATGATAAGTAAAGAGGAATTAACTTGAGGTCTTTTATAAACATATTAATGAAATTATATAGATGACAATGTATTGCTGTAAATTTTTTGTACCAGTAACTATGGATGTGATCGGACCCAGGAGCTTTCCAGTTATGTAACCTTGAGAGAACTTTGTGGAATATTTCTGCAGAAACATGCTCAAATGTCATGGGCTGTATATTGTTAGACAAGTCTGATTGTACCCATTCTGCATTGGAGTTATGGCAAATAGGGTTTTCCCATATACTTGCCCAAAAGTGTTGCACTGTATCTGGATCTAGTGTATTATTTGCATTGTCTTGTAAGGTATTGCTGTGATTATTATTTGTGGTCGCCTGTCTGATGTTGCGATAGAAGAGCTTCTCATTATAATTAAATTGGATGTTTTGTTGTTTTCTGAGAGTGCACGCTTTGTACCTTTCAAGTCGTCCTTTTACGACGGAGAGTTTTTGTTTCAATGTGTCAAGGGTGTGTATAGGTTGTGTGTTAGGTTCTTCATGTACGGTGTGTATTCTGTGATGTCTTATAATTTTTGTTTGCTTGTTTCCTTAATTTCCTACTACTATTACCATTTATAAATTGTGTTAATTTGCCTATTTTTGTTCGTAAGTCTTTTAATTTTCGTTCTAATCTACGTTGCCATTTTGGCTTGTATTCTGTTTTCGGGACTAGAGGTGTTTCTCGCGGTGTCAGTGTTATCCTAGATCCGTTTACTTTAGCAGCAGTCCAAGCGGCACAATATATGACTGTTTGCAATGTATTGAAGTCAGTGTCTTTATTGACGTTTTCTGGGAGAATGATTTGGTTCAAGTAGGTAATTACTCTTGCTAGGTTTTTAGATGGCTTCTGTCTTGGGATATAACTTCTGTTGGTGGGGCTGGTGTTTTTAAAGTGTTCAAGAGCTTGTTGGAAAGTTTCGTTAATCAAAGCATCTCTTTCAGAGACAATTTGATCGTTATGTACGACATCTTCCGAAGTGTCATTATCAGTGTTGTCCGATGTTTGTGTATTAAGTATAGATTCGTTTGTAGAATAAATTTCAGTATCATTTGGTAACCGTGTATTTGGACTGTTTATATTAACGCTATATGTGACTCTATCTGTATTATCGTACAAATTAGTATTGGGTAAAAGAAGTTCTTCAACTACCTGTGCTTTTAATGCATTTAATTTAGCATCACTGATGTATTTGTTATTAATTATTGCTCTCTTCTGATCAGCTATTCTTTGTTCGCTTAGGTGGGCTAGTGAAGGGTAATTACTAATGAAATCATCGTACATACGTTTTCTGTACATTGTTTCATTTCTGCCTAAATCTGTGACTCTGTAATAAGACCGTATTATGCCTTCGTTCTGTTCATTCGTCCACCTCATTCGTGTTTGAGTTTTATTTTGTGTGTCTTGTGTTTCTGTAAATCTAGGGTGTGTATGTAATTGCGGGCGTGTGCGCTGTGTGTGTATGATCTGTAATATTTTCTGAGTGTATGTTAATGTGATTTAGTTGTAGTTGCCCAAGCTCCCTCTCCACTTCGTTTCGTATGGTATCTATTGTTTTTTGTGGTAGAAGTCTGTTATTTATGATTGCTCTACGTTGATCTCCTACTCTTTGTCGGCTAACCTGCATATCTGGGAATTTTTCAATAATTTTGATGTGAAGTGGTTCTAGATAAGTTCTTTTGTCTGTGTCTAATAAAGTTAAATGAAAATAAGAGCGTAGAATGAACATATTCATTTCAGGTGTCCATCACATACGCTTGTTTGAGACACTTGTAGCGGGTGCAAGTTCATTGTCAAAGTTGACATCTCGCACAACGCTGTCAAGTGTAGTTGTGGTTGACAAGGTAATCATGTATGAGGGGCGAGTTGAAGGGATGGATGAAAATAAAGAAATGGTATCATCGCCCGTGGCATCAGCTGTAGCTTCTTCACTGTAAGCCCGCCTGGTCAACTCACAACGACCAGCTGTAACCTGTTTTTTGGTGGGAGCCCGCTTGCTCAACTCCGCACCACCGATGGTTCGCATGCTGTGGCTTCCAGCACCGGCTCCAGATGCGCCCCGGCGACCCCCGGGAAGCGGCCGCAAATTATACTCTCTTTTACTCATCTCTCCATGTTGGGTTACCCTTGCCTTGTTAGCCGCGTATGTTTTTATTCCTGTACAGTTGTATAGTACGCGTGTCCGCCCCCCACGTAAGCTAAGTATTCAGCTTGGACGTAAGGTTGAAATTTTATTATTATTTACATATATTTATTTAAAATTCTCTATAAATTACATTTTTAAACACTACTTATAAAATAAAAATAATATTTAAAAATATAAAAAATAGGAGCCGACCAGTAGGGGGAGCATGGTCCAAGCTACCGGTGGTTAGGGCTCCAGAGACAGAAACCTCCTCACGATACGTGCCGTTTCTAGGAGAACTGCCTTCTGTATCAGGCCCTTGATCCATCCACCTAACGCCAGCCTCCTAAGATGGATGTCGAGGCTTTTAGGGATTAACCCATTGGCCGACACGACTATCGGCACAATGATAGCCGAATCCACACTCCACATGTCGACAACCTCGTGAGCTAAGTCTAGATATTTTATTTGTTTATCTTTCTCAGCTTTCACGAGGTTCTCGTCATGGGGAATGGTGACATCGATTATCATCGTGCGGCGTACTTGTCGGTCTATCACCACTATGTCAGGTTTATTGGCTACAATAGTCCTGTCAGTAATGATAGACCGGTCCCAGTACAATGTGATATGGTCATTTTCCAGAACTGGGTCGGGCACATACTTGTAGTACGGTACCTCAGATTCAACAAGTCGATAGTGTAAAGCAAGTTGCTGATGGATAATCTTGGCTACTTGATTATGCCTATGCAAATATTCACTGTTAGCCAAACGACCACAACCAGAAATTATATGTCTAATGGATTCACCAGGAGTATGACATGCCCGACATATGTCAACCGTCCCATCCTTAATTATATATTTCCGATAGTTATTCGTAAGGATAACTTCGTCCATTATTGCACAGACAAATCCTTCAGTTTCTCCAAAGAGATTACTGAATCGTAACCAAGATACGGACGCTAGAAAATCTACACTGGGCCCATGAAGGGCCCGGAAGAAGCGTCCGTGGAGCTCCTTGCTATGCCATACCTCCTTGCGATCATTGACGCTCAGTACCACAGGTTTGCGCCAGTTCTCTTTTGCCAAGGATAGTGGAGTGAATCCATTGTCCACTGCGGCTACTTCTCGATGCATACCCTCGTTGACTTTCAGGAAATATTCCCTGAGGTTGCACACCTCACGGTTGTGAAGGGTCTTAGCATTTAATAAGCCTCGACCACCACACTTCCGCGGGATGTACAACCTCATGACCGACGAACGAGGGTGATGCATGCGATTTGCAGTTAGCAGTGTCCGGACTCGCCTATCCAGGGTGTCAAGTTCAGTCTGAGTCCACTTGAGTATACCAAAAGAATACATAAGGACTGGTATGACCCAACCGTTAAAGGCTCGCACTTTGTTTCCGCCTGATAAGGAACTTTTCAGTACCCTATTCAGACGGCCAAAGAAGCGCTCCTGTAACGATTGCTTCATGTCCGGTCCATTAATGCCTAATCCTTCTGACATACCCAGGTACTTGTATGTATCGTTTGCGGAGAGTGATCTCAGCTTTGTGAAATCTGAGAGTTCTAGACCCTCAGATTCCACAATCCCTCCTCGCTTTACATGCATGACCGCACACTTGTCTACTCCAAACTCCATTCTGATGGAACTACTAAATTTTTCAGTTATATTCAGTAGTTCCATCAGTTGTTTCTTGTTTGGCGCAAACAACTTGAGGACATCCATGTAAAGTAAGTGGGATATAACTAGACCCCTTCTCCGCAAAGGATAGCCTAACCCTGAATCCTCCAGTAGAGTACTTAGAGGATTCAAGGCCAAGCAGAACCATAGTGGGCTCAGGCTGTCACCCTGGAATATTCCTCGTACTATCCTTACAGGTTCTTCATTCCCTTGGATTTGTCTACATCCCGGATAGCAAAGCACAGTGCTCCACTGCCTCATACACGACTCCAAGAAGGCGCGTAAAGTTGCATCTATTTTATACAACTCCAGCACCTTCAGGAGCCATGTATGTGGCACAGAATCATATGCTTTTTTGTAGTCTATCCAGCATGTAGACAAATCTTTTCGGGACCGACGAACCTGTTGGCTAACAACCATATCAATGAGGAGTAGCTCCTTAGTTCCACGAGACCCCTCCCTACATCCATTTTGAGATACAGACATGATGGAATTTTTTTCAATATGTTTTGTTATTTTTGTCCTCAAAATGGATGTAAGAAGTTTATAGACCGTTGGTAAACATGTGATTGGTCTATAATTTTTGGGCTCAGTGGAACTACCTGATTTATGGAGCAGGTGGGTAACTCCTGTTGTTAGAAATTGTGGTAACGATCCAGTTTCCAAAGCTGCCTGGAAGTGTAATGCTAAGCGAACGTGTGAACTCTTGAGCCATTTAATCCAGAAATTGTGCAGTCCGTCCGGCCCCGGTGATTTCCAATTCGGGACCGAACAGGCTGCATTGGCTACATCAGAGGAGGTGATTACTACCTCCTCCATCTCTGATATAGTCTCACACCTTCGCTTAACATCAAACATCCAGTCACCTTCTGTGTGGCTAACAGGCACCGACCAGATGTTGCGCCAAAATGTGTTAGTGGCATCATCATCTGGTCGCCTCCCGTCAGCCACTTCTTGGTTGGATCGTTCCCAATCTCTGTATACCCACCTCTGATCTCTTTGGAACATGCGATTCTGAGTATAGCGCTCCACTCTTTTTTTGTATCGTCTAATACGGTTTGCCCATGCGTAAACTTTCTGCTTCAGGAAGTCGATGCGCTCTGTAACACGCGACAGGTATTCATGAGGACGGATTTCAGTCCCCACAAATGCACGTCTTACAAAGCGCATCACTCTAGGGCGAGTATTGCCCTCCCTAAAGCAGGATAGTTTGCCGATGAGTACCCTGGCCTCACTGATACGACGCTCTATCCTATACTGCCAGGCAGGTACTACTGGTTTTGGTCGGACTGCTGCGTCAAGATTTGGGAATCTGACATTAGCCACTCGACAAGCAGCTACCGCCCCACAGTACAAGATTGAGTGTGTATCATAGAGGTTTTCGCTACTCTCAAAATATTTTTTAAGTAGCGAATCCAAGGCGCTCACCAGCGCCCTATTTTTTTACACATGGGCAAACGTGGTAATTTTGGTCTTAAATTGCTAGGAGCAAGTCTGTACTCACGAACCGCATCCTCCAAAGCACTCCTCAGTCGTTCATTGCACTGAGTACTCACTTGTTCAACCCTGTCGTCCTCCACTCCAACGATAGAGGTGGTTGGTGTCACACGTTGTGACACTACAGGTGTCTGTGCCACCAATTGTGGTGGTGCGGGGACGACACGGTTGCGCAGTGCTTCAAGGCGTAGCCGATCAAGCGTAGCCTCATCCAATCTGCAATTGCGTTGGATGACCCGCACTTGATCCGAGAGTCGTTGGGCCGAGACGTTGACAGATGGCTCAAGCACCTGAAACATAGGCAGCATCCTTTCACGGTACGCCGTGAGGTTAGTTCCTCCCTCTGTAGCACCGTAGTATGCGCGCATGACGTTCTCATTTATGGTTTGAGTCCATTTCATGCGCCGCACACAACCACCGGTAGCGGGGACCCGTCCCAGGGCCTGATGGCCCCTGGTTCCCAAGCCAGTCGGTGGCCGGCCTCTCCCCGGCCGACGTACAGGTGGTGGCGACGTAGGTGGGGAGAAATAGTCGTCACTCGAGCTCGACGCAACTGCAGTCACCGGCGATCCTGCGGAGCGGGGTTCCGGCGACGGCGAAGCGGGGCTGAGCGACGAATCCGGAGGTGGTGGGGGTGCGCCTTGTCTATTTCTGGCTCTTGTCAACATAATTTCTTAGTCTGCTTCATTAAAATTATTTTCATTGTTGGGGCTGTCATTGTCATTTTTGCATTGAGATATTTTTTCGTTTATATTGGATCTATGGTGATTATTTTGTAAAAAATATTATATAAAAAGGTTTTGTATTTGATTTCTTATTGATTTGGTCGACGTTTTATGTAAATAAGATATGTAAATTATATTTTAAAAAGCAGAGAAAAAAAATTTTACGTTGACTTTTGCATGGTGTTGCCAGATTTATTATTATTTTATTATTATTATTATTAAAGTTCTTAAAGTTATGATAGATTTTTTGTATAATTAAAGTAAAGAAAACGCCAACAATAATCATTAGACAACACCTTCTACAAAAACCATAAATAACAAGGTATCAATACCTTAATACACACAAATCTCATTCAAATTTCCCTTTTTAAATGAAAAACGTTTTAAATGTAAATCAAAGACAATCTTTGCTATGTACTTACAAAAATGATCGCTGGCCGTCCGAGTGTGTTATCAATTTGAAACTAATGGTCCAATTTGGATTCAGGGGGGACGGTACCGATAATAAAATTCATCATGGAAAGCTTCCAGGGCAAAAATTAATATTCCAATGATGTAACGGCCAGTATTTGTTGTGGTATAAACGTTGAAATTCGAGCGATTTTACAAACTACATCAATTAACACGTTCAGACACAAAAACAACAAATCAGACATACAAATAAATCAGACAACATAAACTGCTGTGGAATATTAAAGAATGCCATTCAGCATTATGTTCGTCATTGTACCTCTATAATTAAACATAGGTACATAATATGTGAAATAAATATACACTTAAATATTAGTAGTAGTATTTAATATATGCGACTACCGAGCAAGGGGTCTCGGGTTCGATTCCCGGGTCGGGCAAAGTATTACTGGGTTTTTAAAAAATTCTCAGTAGTAGCACGGAGTCTTGAATTGTGCCCGGTATATGGCAATAGGCTCACCCCCTATTACATGGGACTCGTAACATAAATAGTGAAAAGTGGGTGTTACATTGTACAGTGGCATAATGTGCACAGAGGTGCACATTAAGGGGTAGGCAGAGGCCTACCCCTTCGGGATACAAGGCGTGATGTTATGTAGAGGTAGATGTATGTATTTAATATAACACCCATCTCAACCAAAGACAGGACTCCGATTATGTAGTAGAGATTAAGTCTTATTCCAAGCACCAGGTACAAAATAATGTTACATTATGAAAACATATTCAACCAATACCTGTTTAATATGATGTGTAGAGGTATAATAAAGATGAAAAAACATAATTTTTACTGGGTTTTTAAAAAAATCTCAGTAGTAGCACGGAGTCTGGAAATGTGCCCGGTATATGGCAATAGGCTCACCCCCTATTACATGGGACTCATAACATAAATAGTGAAAAGTGGGTGTTACTTCTATGTGCACCTCTGCCTACCCCTTCGGGGATAAAAGGCGTGATGTTATGTTTTTTATGAAAAAACATAAAACGATTTTACGTTTGGACAAATTTTACAAATCGCTGTCTCTTATGAACTGAGCGAACGACCTCGACCAGCAGCGATGAATTACTGCAAATTAAAATTGTTTAATGAATCAACTTTATTGCTTCAAAAGATTTGTTTTTGGTTAATTAAGACGTGTACTTTCTGTTGCCATACAGATTTGGGCATTAATGAAAAAAAAATACAGTTATTACTTTTCTTGTTTACTGAACATTTAGGGGAAAATGGTCTATGAAGGCCGAGTAAAGATTATTATGCAATGGTGCCGAGAAATATGCACTTATTTTACTAAGTAAATGTTGGTATCTTGACAGTTTTTTAGGAACAACATAGTAATGAATTTGTGTTTTGAATGTGTTGTTGAATAAAGCAAGTTTCTGATTGGTAGACTCATGACCGATTACCACCAACCATCCCTAAACCATTTTTTAGTCGCGGAGAACCTAACGGGTAACCGGGGCTCCGACTCGACGTGCAGGAGAAGGAACGGGGTGGTTTTTAGTCAGTAAGAGTCTGACACTTCCTTCCGCCTCACCCAGGCGGGAGCAGTCATTCGATGATTTTACCCCTTAAAAAAACCATTTTTTAACAAAGAATTACTTAACATGAATGAGCACCTAAACGAACCCCTTCCTTGACTATTAAGTGTCACATAGATGTTAGTAAAAACCAAAATGTAATTAACTGCTACCCATCTCAGCTTAGGGGTTCCTTAAAATTGCCTCGTTGGCTGAGTGGTCGCAAGTGCGACTGCCGGGCATAGGGTCTCGGGTTCAATTCCCGGGTCGGGCAAAGTATTAATGGGTTTTAAAAAAATTCTCAGTAGTAGCACGGAGTCTGAAATTGTGCATGATGGTGACAATGACATTTATGATGACATCGGACTCATAACATAAATAGTGAAAAGTGGATGTTACATTGTACAGTGTCAAGATCTACAACACTGCCCCTTCGGGGATAAAAGGCGCGATGTTATGTTATGTTATGTGATAAAAACGCACATTAGGTTGAACAGCTCGTGAGCCGCCGCACGCCGAAATGCACACGCTTAGCGCGCTGGCAGCCCGCAAAAATTAAGACAAGTATAGAAAACAATACAAAACATAACCTGGTGAACTAACCCTAAGCATTTTCAGTAAAATAAACAAATGAGGCCAGTATAGACACATTCTAATTTATCAAAAACAATTCTGCTATCACCACTACTACATTAAACAGACGACAACATTATTCTCCCACACAAACTTACAAACAAACAATAACATATAAAACCATTTCCTTACCGATATCTATGAAAAATTCGCCCATAACAGTATGAGTAGAAAAACAAACAATATAGCATAAATCGGTGGTTACCGAAACTCTTCGGTAGTTATTCAGATTCGACGGTAGATTATGTTCGGGACAGCGTTACTTATCGTCAAATTATACTGTCCGTAATGTATGTCCGAGCGACACGATATATGGCGACTATATGTAAATGTACTGCCGACGACGATGGTGTTTCGGCTAGTGAATTTGCTTGGAGGAACCGTCATTAGGAGGATATTTTTAGGGTATTTTTAAGGAGGAATAAAATGGAGGTCGCCTATGTTATAGTGTTAGGAAATTGTTAGGTAGTGTTGTGTTTTAAGAATCAGTGTTAGTTGTTCATTATCATCTGGTGTTAGATAAACATGTGCTATCATTTTTTTTTTTTTTCGATTTTTTTTTTTCATTTTATTTCTCAGTTTAGAATTTATAATCGAAAATATGGATATTTTTGTTTCCTTTTTCTGTATTTTAAAATTAAATAAAATTATTGGTCACGTCTGAACGGTTAAGTTAAAATCAAAGCACTTATTTCAATTAAATCATAAGCAGGTAGTTTGGAAACGGCCGAACTGAATATCACTGAAGGAGATCTATGTTCAGAAATGGACATCTTTGTTTTTATGGTATAAACCGGTAAACAAGCAGACGGATCACCTGATGGTAAGCAATTGACGTCGCCCATGGCCACCTGGAACACCAGAGGCGTTACAAGTGCGTTACCGGCCTTTTGGGGATTAGGAGTTTGAGGATCGTTGGGTACTCAGGGATCAGGGAGATTGGGGAAGGGGAGGGTAATTGGGCCTCCGGTGACCTCACTCACACAACGCAAGCGTTGCTTCACGTCCGTTTTCTATAAGGCCTTGGTATCACTCCGGTCGAGCCGGCCCATTCGTGCCAAAGCATGGCTCTCCCACACTTCTTATGGCCGATATGATAATTAAAAGACTATGTAAGCCGGTTTTATTTAAAGTTGAAGAAAATTAAACGCATTTTTAAAATACCTTCCAACAAGACAAGGTAAGCGAGCAAAATTAAAATTAAAAATTCCAAAGCATTTTTGCGCGACTGTACTAGACTCCAGTATAATGGGTGAAGGAATAAAAATGTAGAGAGAGCTAGGTGCTAACACTAGTTAAATCATGCACAGTCACAATTTATGTAAGCACGTTACTTCGCACTTCTACCGGCGAGTTCGCGTATAAGCCGGTCAGTGTGTGTAATATATGACGATGTGCACCTTCCCTTACAGGCAGACTTCCAAATATTCCAAATTATTACATGTGTACTTTCAACCGGGTTGTAATGTGCCAGGGTAGTGCTCCAATGGTCAGTTCATCATTTTGTATGTTACAAGATGTTCTTGGCTGTAAGTGTACGCGTGGTTTATTAATCGACAACCCGTTGCCAAGATTTATTGTGGTTTTGTTTTTTTTTGGGATTAGAGTCGAACGAACACCTTAGTGTATGGTTATCTAATTGTCATAATTATAATTTTATGGTTCTTTCAATGTATGACTATTCTGTTATCCGCCTATCCGCATGTTAAAATCGAATATTTTTGTTCATAAAGATAACATTATCACAGAAAACCGACGTGAAGCAACGGTTGCGTGGTGGTTCGTCATGTGATCTCCCCGATCCCCAATGTCCCCGATCCCTGAATCCCCAACGATCCTCAAACTCCTAATCCCCAAAAAACCCACTTGTAACGCCTCTGGTGTTCCAGGTGTCCATGGGCGACGCCGATTGCTTACCATCAGGTGATCCGTCTGTTCGTTTACCGGCTTATGACATAAAAAAAATTAATGGATTTCATTAAAGTAATGACTAGTTATCTTTGTGATAATGAGCTCGTTTAAATAATCATATGGTCATTTATTATAAAAATCTGCTTAATTCGCGCATATTTCCCATGTCAGCTTACGTAAAACAAACACTCATTTTTAATAAAATCCCAAATGAAACAATTATACGTACAAATTGGTTAATTTACTTTCTGAATACGTCACCGGCTTAATAAGCAACGTAGCCAAATAATATAGGTCTGTAATACCCTATTAGCTCGACCGGTACACGTTTAATTTTATTTTTGTCGCATTATATCGGATAATTATGATATGTGCGGACGCAAATTGGAGATAAGGGTGGGGGCTGAGTGGGAGCATGTAATCTTTACGGTTCTTTTTTATAAAATAAGCTTAGTTATGACTATGACTCATAAATTATTGGTAAAAATAAAGTCTTACATTGAATAATTACGTATCTGCAGTTTAATTCCTCACCTTAAATAAAAGCTTCATTTGAAACTTCATTCAAAATGAAAATTCTCTTCACAACACAAAATTAACTTTAATTTTACACAAACACCGCAAGCAATGTTTCTCAAATAATAATATTGTATGTACATACATATAATAATAACAAGATAGTTTAGGAGCTATCCCAGTACATGTTGTCGCGGAGCCGGACATCGGCACAATTATATAATTTAGTTATACGCTATACGCCGCACGCTACACTCGCGCTCGTCTCAACTATGACCAATGTTGGGGTTGGGTCTTACTTACAGCGATTTTCATTTACATCTCGCTTCATATTATTTTAGCTTATGTAAATATTAAGTTTTATGTTGCTTTATTTAATTATTAATAATAAATTAATAGTATTAATAATAAAAAAGTTTGTTATCACACTTCGTACAAGAAACTGCAGATCTAACTCTGAAAATGATAGGGAGAATTTATCGGACGACGAGTCAAATAATAACTCTTCAATGAATTGTACCACCAGAAGTTTACTTCTGGAACAACTTGAGGATGACTTATCAGAATTACGATCACAAATTCAGGACCTGAAGAGACAGTTATAATCTGCCCACGAAGAAATCACAAACTTAAATTACGAGAACACTAAATTAAGAACATTGACGGAGCAACAATCAGTGACCATAAATCTACTTAAGAAAATATCTCTGGGTAGCCCGACTCGTTCTCCATCTAGCATCAACTATAAAACACCCTGCACTATGAAAAACAGAAGGCTACAAATGATTGTAACTACTCCTCGGACTTCTGTCTTATCATGCGACAAAGTCATATACAATGCGGGAGAGTTATGTAGCTTATCTCTAAACTCCACTATAAATGACATGCATAGCGTAAGCGCGGGAAACAGCGCTGATTATCGAATGCCCAACTTAAGTACATCAGAGATAAGAAATCGACAAACAACTACTACACAGGAAGCGCCTACACATTTTTCCACCGCAATTCCAACGAATAGTGATACCATGCTCGGTCGAGGGAATGCTAAAATAGTGAACAAATATCCACCAAAACGCCGAAGACTCATGATCTTCGCCGACCAATCGGGTTTTGGCATGAGAAAAATGCTACAATACTACTTGGGACCAGAATTTGCTGTCACTTCGGTAATAAAACCGGATGCTCCGATCGACGAGGTACTAACTTCTTGTACATCGATGTGTAAGGACTTTTCCAAAGATGATTTTGTTCTATTACTGGTGGGAGTAAACGACAAGAGCCCCGTACACGTACAATCTTTTCTGTATCACACAATATGGCAACTAAAAACCACTAATATTCTGTTAGGTAAAGTGTATGTAAACAATTATCTTAATGTCAACTTGCTAAATAACTTGTTAAGACTCACGTGTGATCTCTTTGATAATGCCAGCTTTGTCATTCTAGACAACAATTTTCATAGCACACCTAAACATGTAAATAGGCAAATACTGCAAACTTGCTACATAAATAGTTATATTAATTATTGCAATGTATCATATAAGAAAAATAATGACCGACTTAGTGTTAACGAATACTCAAATCAGACAGTATGTATGACTGACAGTTTTACGCAAACTGATGATACTTTGCAGCAAACTGAGTTTTTTCGAACATAAATCATTGAATGATGTTAGCGTGGATTCTAGACAAGGCTCACTAATTAGCATATTTCATCAAAATGTTTGTGGTATAAATAACAAGAAAAATCAACTGGAATTATATGTAAATACTTTGGATAAAGAAATGACGTTTATTTGCATAACATTTCCTAAATGAGGAATTGACGAACATATTCCACTTAAATAATTATAGGTTAATATCGTATAATACTAGGGAAAATAAGAAAAGAGGAGGATCATTAATCTTAGCCCATGAAAATAGAAATACAGAAAGTGTTGATGTTATCAATAAATTGTATAAAATGGAAGTATTTGAAATATGTTGTCTGAAGGACTGTACCACGGGTTTGTTTTTGTGTTGTTGTTATCGTAATCCGAATGATAAAAGCATCGATGAATTTATGTAAAAAATAGAAATATTACTGGATTACTTCTTTAATAGGAAAAGTGTAATATGTGGGGATTTTAACATTGATTTGTTGGTAAATAACAAAAAAAGTAACGATTTTCGAAGCTTGCTTACGTGTTATAACTTCCGCCCTCTTATAAATACTGTAACTTTTATGCGCAATAAATCTGAATCTTGTATTGATAATTTCTTGACCAATTCACCTGAGGATAACATACTGAGTTGTGAGGTGGATCATAAAGGCTTAGCTGATGGCCATGGCGGATTGTTTTGTGATATTTGCCTCGAGAAAATTAACACTCCTTCGCACAAGAAAGAAAATTACATTGTAAGCAATAAAAGAAAATTCAACTCCAGAAACTCTAGGCAATTCCATGATCATTTTTTGTTGACAGATTGGAGTAATATGGGAATAAATTCGTTCTTAAAAACTTTTACAAAAGCATTCCGAAATTGTTACAAGAAAACAAAGTGTAAAATCGCAGCAAAGAAAAATACTGGAATACAATGGATTACAAGAGGTCTTAGAGTGTCAAGTAAAATGAAGCGTTTCTTGTGCTCTGGAAGTCGTAATGACCTAGATCTAAGTATTTGTAACTACAAACAGAATTATGTTCGAATTTACAAACAAGTAATTACTAAGGCTAAAAGACTTGCGGTCAGTACCAAAATAAATAATGCTAGAAACAAAAGTAAATAAATATGGAAGATCGTCAAAGATTGTACTAGTAAGGTGAAGACGTCTTCATCACAGTTGAAACTGAAAGTAGATGGTAAAATAACGAGCGACTATACGGAAATTTGCAAGATCCTATCCAAACAATTCGATCATATACATTGTTCAGAGGGTTACGAAGTTTCTCATGCAATAAGATACTTAAAAGAATTCACCGATAGAGTAAATAGTGATATGACGATGTCTCCTGTTACACCAAAGGAAGTATTCGATTGCGTTAAAGAGATAGAATGCAAATTGTCGTGTGGATATGATGAGATGCCAACATTAGTCCTAAAGGAACACATCAGGATATTGGCTGGACCACTATCGGACTTCTTCAATAGGTGTATAGAAGCGTCTGTATTCCCGGAGCAATTGAAGATCGCTAAAATTATACCTATATACAAGAAAGGATGTAAAACTGATCCAAAAAATGATAGGTCTATTTCTCTGTTACCAGCTATTTCAAAAATATTTGAAAAAATTATAAAAGCACGACTACTTCTTCACTTGAACAGAAATAATATAATTAATCGAAGACAATTTGGATATCAAAAGGGTGTCGGTACTTCAGATGCGATATATACATTTGTAGATGATATTCTACACAGATTAAACAGCAAAATGAAGGTGGCAGGTTTGTTTCTGGATTTGTCTTCTGCTTTCGACACTATTGACCACGACCTGCTTTTGACTAAGATGCATCACTACGGAATAAGAGGAAAAACGCTAAAACTGATGTCATCATACCTAAAAAACAGGAAAAGCTTTGTTGAAGTGAGCAGTATTGATGATTTAGGTAAATTCACTGTGCATATATCGGGACTGACCTCTGTAAAGACAGGTGTACCGCAGGGATCCATTCTGGGTCCGATTCTTTTTATTCTGTTTACAAACGACCTAATCAGTTATATGAATACCTTATTGCCAATATTAAGTATAGTGGTTTTCGCTGATGATACTAATGCTGTGGTGGGTGCAAGCGACTTGGAGTCTCTTTCTGACATAGTTAAGGAAGCACTGGTATCTTTTGATGCGTGGTTTGCGGCAAACAAATTGATGAGCAACTCTGCAAAAACAAAACTGATGTTGTTTAGAACAACTGCCCGCGACAATGACTGTTTGGCAGTCACTCTAAATAACGAAAAGTTAGAACTAGCCAAAGAAGCGAAAATATTAGGTATACACATTGATGAGCATCTAAACTGGAAACCTGAACTAAAAGCAATGGACGCAGCAATATCATCCGCATGCTACGCTTTGAGAGCGCTTAGATGCGAAATTGGCATCGAACAACTTAAAATGGTGTATCTGGCGTTGGTCGAATCTCGACTTCAATACAGTATACAACATTGGGGAAACAGTTTTCAGTACAACATTCGCAGAGCATTCACCCTACAGAAGCGGGCCATAAGAACAATAGTACGTATACCTCAAACAGAGAGCTGCAGACAGTACTTTACGAAGCTGGAGATCCTGACGGTCCCTGCAATTTATGTTTTGGTGCTTTTAACTACGCTAGCCAAATATATTCACGAATTTGAAAATGCAGAAGATAGAGTTATCAGGGAGGGCACTCGTAGAAAAGATCTCGCTCAAGCAGTATGTCCTCGGTTAAATGTGGTTAGGCACGGTTCGCGGTACCAAGCAGTTAAACTGTTCAATAAGCTACCAGAAAATTTAAAGAGCGCCATTTACACGAGTTCCTTTAAATCCCAACTAAAGCATTTCCTATTGGACAAGTGTCTGTACTCAGTTGACGAACTGTAATAGTGTTATTGCAGTGTTGTTAATTTGTTGCAATTATTTAATGTATTATTGTAGTGTTACTGTTGACATGTATTTTATTCTATTATTTAATGTATTAGTGCAGTGTTTCTGTTGACATGTATTATAATTCAATAATTTAATGTGTTTTCTTGACATGTGTTTTAATTCAATGATTTAATGTAGTACTGCAGTGTTTTGTTGACATTTATTTTAATTCAATCATTTAATTGCGGAAAAATTTATAATTGATCTATTCTTATCGTGAAAAGTACCCAATTATGTAATTTCTTTTTAAATTGGATTTTTGTCATATTATATTTGATTATTTCGCGTTTTATTATTATTTAAATTTATTGTTCTGTTGATTTATTTTTTTGTTTTATGAGTAATATGACTGATCCATGCTGTATGGATTATATTGCAATGTAATTTATGATTATGACTTATGATAATGTATGAAGACATTCAGATACAATGTAAATTGTTTATTGAATAAATGAAATGAAATGAAATTAATGTTAAATCTCATATTCAAGACAATCTTACAATTTTCCCACACTCGCAGATTTGGAAATGCGTGCCCGCTTCTCTATTTACTGTCATTGGAACCCCACCCTTAGGCATTTGCAATGCTTGTTAATGTTAATAGGGAATCTGAATTCAACGTGCGATCGCTTTCCGGCTTACTGAATATCCATTTCAAGCACATTACTGTATTTAATGCATCTATAATAACGTTAGGTAATGTCTTGAGTTCATAATAGGTCATATAGGCATTGCACTGCTAGATCAATCGACTATGTCTTTGTTACAACCTTGATGGAGTGAAGCAAATGATTTAACATTGCATGATACCTGAGTTCGAGTTTGCACTAAAAATTACAGAAGTTTTTGTAGCTTAGGCTCTAAAGCTTTCGTATTATATATATCTTGGACATGATGTAATTATAGAGTTCGTTTAAATTATTCGTAGTCGCCTACGACGTAGCAACGTTCGTAGCATCTTTTGTAGCTGCTACGACGACCGTTTCTACCTCTACATTGAAAGTGTCAAGAGTCAAGTTACATCATATTTTTTAAAATATTCCAATTTATCTTAATTTACAAATACTTTACACATATTGGTTATGTGTAAAGTTAGGTTAGGTTAGGTTTCAGGTTATTTCAGTACCCTGATTTTAGCAACAAACTAAAAGAAAAATGTCAAATCACAAAATATTCGAGAGATACTTATAACTTTGTCGCATAACAGCATATAAAAGACTAACCACACATTTACATAACTTGAAGTATATAACTATATATGAGGTGGGAACAGGCTGGGCCAATATCGAAGTATCTTCAGAGCAACTAACGACTGAACTTCGCCACAGTGCGGGTAACAAAGAAAAGTTTCTGGCGAAACGAAACTGTCAACTACAGGTATCGGAGGAGTTTCGTATAGTGGGGACAAATGTTGGGGATACTGGAGGTACAATAATTAACACACAAAATGACTAAATTACAAGTATTTTTGAGACTTATAGTCGAGTCGTAGTGAGTGGTATTTTATAAAAAGGGTCTACGCCTACGGGGCTATTTAATATTTGTTCTATATGTTTATATTATCTGTAGGAATCTGGCCTCTTGTAATTCATTCGTAATCAACTAAAAATCAAATCTAAAAATGATTACAAATGTGTCTACCAGCTATAACAAATTCCCCAATTTTGGTGCCGTGGCACACGAAAAGACGTCTGCACGATAGTTCAGTCTCCCGCGATTTGTTTAGACTTTTTCCGAGGTGCAAGGCCGGAGTAAATTGTTTTCAAACTAATATAAATTCGTCTCCAATACCCTGTGTTTATCTGTGGAAATTATTTACTTTGTTTATCTTCGAAGGTGTGCCAACCTTTTTAGTTGGAGACTCCTGGGAGAATAGTTCGTTTGGCCATTACATTTATTTTATCGAAGATATACTCAATTTTTATTCTTAAAGATGGCTTGTTTGTTTTAGAGACATAAATATAATTTGTATATTGAAATATTTTCAGCTAATGGGTAGACTATAGACGACCCAAGTATTGATTAGTTCTATTTTTCTTTTGATCGTTTTACAAAACTTAGACAAATCGTATGAAAAATGTAACTGAAATGTTAACATCAATTATATAAATGTTTGTCAAAGTCAAAAATCTGTATGATATAAGCCCCAACAACAAATAAATAATACAATGTAAAGAAGGAAATCAGAGAATCGAACCAGAAATCACACACATGAGTGTGTGATTTCTGGTTCTTCTCTCTCTCTCTCGGAACTACATGGAACACTACGGACTAGGAACGCATGAACGAGAAAACTAGTTTAATTCAAAACTGAAGTATCTCCAAAATAGTCCACTTTGTCCCAAAACAATTTAATACCAAATCTTTGAGAATGGATAAAACCTAGTTTTGTATTCCCAAAGCAAAAACATACCAACCATAATGATGACAAAAGAAAACTAAAAAACGTGGCCCTCGCAGAAACAGTATAAATAATTTACCCAACCGCACTCCATAGAGGAGGTGCAGTTTTTGTCCAGCGCCAAAATGTTTCCCGTATTTTCTATTCAGATTCGAAAAGAGCATCTATGCGGGACAGTGCTAGTGTATTTTTTAATCTTTTTTCTACACTTACGCTAGATTTGGAACAGTGTGCAGTGTTACTATGGATTGCAAACTCATTTTTAGAAAACGAGTAAATGATGAGATTATTTTAGAGTGTATTTTTGCAAATTACCTACTATTTCAAGGACCTTAAATGTTTGATGCATATTTTTCTAAAACTGAGCTCAATATGAGTTCAGATCCAAGATCAACATATTAAAACCGTTGAATCGTAAACACAATATAACACAATGTCTTACAAAATTAAACCTTGATTTATCGAGCAGATATAATCCGTATCACCATAAATGGACATGTCTATACATGTCTACAGATTATAATTAAGTCCAGTTAACTAATCGGCTACCTTGCTAAGTCAATTATCGGGATTAGATCATGATTAACTTGGGATTAGATTTACAAATTTGCACATCCAGTCAATGCGTATAATGCCCGCCATTGAATTACGGATTAATGATCAATTTGCGTAAAGGTTGAGTAATCGGCTGCGGGTGGGTAATTTAATTGTGTTGTAAATTGTATCGGGGATTAAATCTGGTGTGATTTAGTTTGGGGATTTTTAATATTATATCTCGTTGGTTTCATTGTATTCTGTTTGACTGCTGAATATAGAGTCTTAAGATGAATCCTGTCATGTATGTAGATTCGATTGTAAAAATTTGAAGTATTATGTATTTTGGCTTATTTATGTACTTTTGGTAGTATTTATACTTTAGCTATAAATAATTAACCCAACGGGTTACCGGGGCTCCGGTTCGATGTGCAGGAGAAGGAACGACATGGTTTTTAGTCAATAAGAGTCTGACACTCCCCCCAGGCCTCACCCAGGCGAGAGTAGTCATTCGATAATTTTCCCCCCTAAAAAAAAAGGCATAACCGATAAATTGTACTTCAATTAAAACAATGTAATGCTATACTCGCTTCAAAGTTATGAAGTGCATCTATGTGCCAATGTTGCAATATGCATAAAACATTTTTATTTAGTTAACCTAAACAAAAAACTATGAAAGTACTTCCATTAAATATTTTATGGAACAAATAAAAACAAATTAACTACATACATTTCAAACAAAGAAGAGCAACAAACAATATCGAATCCATTCAGTTTAAAATAAAAAGGTTCGAACTAGACTATTTTAACGATATTGGCTTTCTATAAACAAAATGAAAAAAAAAACGACAACGACACCGAAAAAAAAATGTAAAAATCCCTATCATTCACAAGTTTGAAATTTCATCGTGAAAAATCCAATAAAATGTTGCAACGTATTTTTTGTCCAATAGTAATGGAAGTGCCCACTGTCCACTCGTATTTTATTTATTCTTCAATCATTGATTCCCTTTGTACTATTTCGAATTTTCAATGGACTTAGCTTTTTACAGCTGGTATTTAATACAGTGCGGGATTTAAATGGAAATTAGTTCTGCTTATTTAAGTCATATTATTTGTTGGAATTAATTTGGAATGTGACTTTATGTAAATATGATCTAGAGGTAGTGCTTATGACTAAGTTTTACGAGGAATTCTATTTGATTCTCAGGTTAGATAAACTTTGTTGTCAGTTGTTGAAGTATTTCGCCTCATCATGACAAAAATATTCACTGCTGAACAAAAGTTTGGAAAACTTAACTACTTATAATAATAATATGTATTTACCTATTTCATTGCCATTCTGTAGTATTGGCCATTTCGAATTAAAATAATTTTTGTTTGATTAGAATAGGGTAGAAGCCTAATTTTCATTTTAATGTCCGTCTGGTAGATTATTTTAAATCATTAGACACTTATTTTTCATTTTCTTACAGAAACGAATACTTTCGACGGTATATTGTATTGTTTTATTATACAACAAAATAAACAATACGTGTCTAATATTTTTTCATTCCCTAACTTCAGACTAATACGATTTCTAATTTTCATTTCATACCCGTCATCATACCAATCCTAATTACAAATAAAATTTATTTTAAAAACATGTCGTTTTTTTATTTCTTGATACATGTCACACAAAAGGTCCATATTACATTAAAATACTATAAACAAAAATTTGAAGTTTGATTGGACCAGCAAATATATTCATATCAAAGCTAGTTTAGACGAGGCTCTGTCAAATATTTTTGAAATGTAATCTGTTTGTGAAAAACAAAATTACGAAACATCACGCCCCTGGAGCAACCAGAACAAAATCTAATTGAACTTTTTCAGTAGTTACTTGGGTTTATAAATGTATATTTGGTTTCACTATATTACAAGTCAATGCATATGTAATTTTAATATTAATGTAGCTATTACTTACATTTAGATTGGGTTAGTTACATAACTATAAATATAATATATATAATATGTTTCTGGATTAGGACGACACAGTCAGTTAAACACAATTGAGTTTCTCTGTAAGAAAAGATGTATCGTTTATAAAATATGAAAATTCAACATATTTGTGTTATTACTTATTAAGTTACAAACTATTACAAACATGTACGAAAAGAAACGACATTTAATGTTATTATTAACAATGCCAGTTCCTAATCACAATTATAATACTTAATTAATGAAATTAATATTAAAGTTATTGTTCTTTTCAACCATTACGTGAGCGGTGTAATTTCTAGGTTAGTTTATTTTTAGTCTAGTTTATTATTTTATTTAAATACCGATGACTGATGACATATAAACATCATCTCTTAGATCACGTTCAAATAAAGAAATCTATATTATTTCTTTACATATATTATCACAGAAACTTTCTATGTTTTCAATAGGGGTGAGCCCTATACATGGGACTCATAACATAAATAATGAAAAGTGGGTGTTACATTGTACAGTGGTATAATGTACACGTCTGCCTACCCCTTCAAGGATAAAAAGGCGTGATGTTATGTTATGTTTTTATGTTTTCTATATTTATGTTAGTAAAGTAGCAAGCAAGTTTGAGCCCTGAAACAAGAATCAATTACCATAACTTATGAACACCAGTAAAGTAAAACGTTGACATTAATTCAATCAATTGTATATTACCATAACCAAAAATAATCATACAAATATCTCATTTGCGTACACCGATCATGTTTTGAAAGAAAAATCCGTGGCGAACAAGAACTTCACCTCTGTAAACTCACTGAGTCTGACTAATCCCTAGCCTCCGATGTTATTTTCCAAATTTTTTCTCAGCTGCACTGAGGTACAGTAGAGGGCAGAATGTACTGGTACAACTGGTAGCACTGGTAGCTATCGAGCTCTGGTACAGTCCAGCCCGCACCCGCTAAGTAGCAAGGCACTCAGCGCTCGCTACACGATCCACCGCTAAGCTCATTTCGCCCGCTTTGGTTTTATAAAACTGGGTAAATTCCAACACAAAATACTTCGATGTCAGCTCGTGCGTATACGGATATGGCATATTTGTTTAAACTAATACATGTTAAAGTGAGTGGTTAAGAATTAGCTTTTGTCGTATCTAGCTAGTCCCAAATTGACTTTTTCCAAGTTATAAGTTACTTTCTAAGTTAACACTACCTACTGAGTCCCTGACAGACCGAGTACCTCTAAATTATATTGATTTAAACTAGTTGATTTATTTTTATTCATGAAATAAAGACTCAGGTCAATAATTGAGAATTGCACAGGGTGATTTGGGTTTACGCAACAAGGTGCGCTGATTTTTCCCTAAATAATTTATTTTGTAAAATTTTCTAATACCATTGATGACGCGATTATGTAAATATATTGTGTATTCAATGCAAATCGTCTCTGCTGTTATAATGAATCTGATTGGTGCATCTTATGGGATTACAAATCTTCAACGAATTTATCGAAATTCACTAATGTCCCTATGGTATCAAAGATTTAAATAAATTAAGTGGCAAACAATGTTACAGTTTGTTTTGATTCATTTTCCTAACTAAAATTAATAAAAACTGATTCTTATTGAAATTTAAAAATTTTATTTCGGAAATATTAACAGGAATGACAGGTACTAGAGCGGCTCATTTTATTTTTACACTACAATTGTCGTCTGTTTCTATATTGGCAGTAAGTTGAAAAGATACCGCATCCATAATTGTCGTTAATTTTCTTCTATAATCTGTCGCCACCTCCCCTAGAGTCCGCTGGCTGAATGAAATTTCAGTAATTTGGTAAAGCGAATGCTAGGTACGGGTCCCGGGCGGGATTTTCTTACAATCCGCGCTTTGTTTTCAAGTCTATTTGAAGCGGAACGCCCAAAATTAGCTGACCTGCCACTCCTCGCACCCATTTATACTAAACCGACCAACAAAATGAAAACTCTTGGAACACCAGGGGTCATTGTAATTGGTTATAACATTTTCAAATTATGCAGTTGACTTGTGACTTATTAGCTGAGCATTAAAGGTGATAATTGCTTAGTAAATATAGTTAGTAAGTTTGTTAAGCTTTGAATATTATCTGTTTGCGCAGATTAAGAATGTTGCCATTTCGATGCTCGTTTCCCCGTCGTTATGATTTTGAGTTGCTGCGATACAAATATTTGCATAATTTTCTTATTTCATCAGAGGTTTTGGAGTACTTAAGGATTTAAATTTTTCAGGTCATTTGGGAAATCTTAGGGAATAACTTGGAGCCTATTCAAGTTTGGTGAATTTACGTTACAATTTACTCATTTGTATATAATAATATTGCGCATTAAAAGAAATAAAAACAAAATTGCGTTTTTCTGTAAAAACAAAAAAAAATATTTATTATAATTGCGTACAATGTACTTTAACTTTTTAACTGAGATAATTACCATAAACACTAATTAACAAAATAACTCACCTGTAAAAACAAAAAAACAACATTTTAAGCCTTTATTTCTTGGTATTAGGCATTATTCCTTTTATGCGAAAAATTAACTTTATAAACTAAAATTCAAAATATAACCATATGACATTCATTCTTCTAAAAAATACAGACGTCACAATGGCAGTGACATCTCTTTATATTAATTATTCTATATTTCATATGTTACAGCGGCCAATTCAACAATGAGAATTAAGCACAGAGTATTTAATAATTAAGAAAATATAATATAATGATTTTCTTTACATGTATAAACCTCGATATTGTTATGAAGGCTATATATAAATATTTATGTCATTATGGCTTGATCACCTTACAATGTTGTTTCCAACGAAAGAAATATTTGCCTATAAACATGGCAACAACTAATAGTGAATCAGAGTGTTTGTGGTCGCCTCAAACGCGCACCAACTATGCGTCACAAGCACCTACTGTTCGCGCATTGGGCCTTGTTGGGGATATGATCGCTCATGACAATGATATCGATATATTTGCCGACCACTTTAAAAAACTATGTTCTAAAACTGAAACATTTGTCAATAAATTATTTAACGCTATTCAATAATGATGACCTTTTGACCTAAATGTGTGACTTGATATTCGTAAATATGATTTGGTACTTCTTAATTATTAAGGCTCTTCACAGTTATTTCTATTGTAGAGATATTGACATATTGATTCTTTTTATTTGTAGATTTAATATACAATATCCTAGATTTTATGTATTTGGACATGTACTACAAATATTTGACATTTATTAATTTGACATTATTTATTTGTATTTTAATCTTTTTTTATTATTTTTATGACATATTTTTTCTTCTTATTTTAATTAACTAGCTTGCTGGCGTGTTGGTACCCACTGTAAGCCAGTAAGTGCATTTTAAAAAATAATAAATAAATAAATAGGTACATAAAAATGCACAAGTAACAATAAATTCCTTGAGCAAATCAATAATACAATATATTTGCATACCCTTCGCGTTTTTACAATGGGACTGTAGCTATGTAGGTACAAGGTTGTATCGTGCTCCTTGAACTAGTCTAGGTAACCTAGAAATACTTTGTATTGGCCACGTGTACCTGACTCACAACTTAAGTAAATCTTAAATAGGAATGTATGTTTTATTGTAACTCGTCCGGTGATGTGAATTTCCATAGTAATTGCTTACCATCAGGTAGTTCCTTCTCTTTTACTTCCTTGTCTTGTAAAATATGTATTGTTACACGAGAGTTGATAGTTAGGTTCTGGTGCATACCTGACGGCGGCTAGAGATACCACCGCCCAGCTGTGGCTCAGATGTTGCGTAAGTGTCCTTTATTGTTTTTGCTCAAATGCAGGTTTAACGGTGTGAAATCGAACCCCGCCAACGACAGTGGACAACTAGCCGTGAGAGCGCGTAGCCGCTATTCCGCGAGGCACCCGGTTACATATTAAACTGTCAAACACCAAGCGGTCACCGGTGACCGCAACCTATTGTTCTATAATTGTGTCTATAATGACGGTACTCGACGAGTTAACTAATTTTAAAATGATCCCTGTTTGCGTAGTTTTAAGGACACTTGTTTCAGTTAATAAACGCTTTTCACTATAGTTTTCGCGCATTCGAGCCTCATTTCCATCCCACATCCTGATGTAGAGGCTGCAATAGAAAGCCCCAACGTTACCAATGGGTCATTATTTTTACACATACTCTTAAACTAGAAAGATGACTGACACACTGTAGAAAAAATGTGCATAATTTTGACACGAAAGAAAAACAAAAGAAAACTCAAGAAGTAAAATGTATCTATTTTTAGTTTCCTTATTTTAATGATCACCACAAAAGGCTTACCTACAAACGCAACCCCAATACCCCTCGTTATAATGTCACCCTTAATCGTGAAGGGACCTTTGACCTTAAGGGATAAAAAGGGCCAATACCTTACAAAAGGTAATATGTAGAGGTATGTAAGTGCCCCCTAGTTTGTGGCCATATACTGGATACCTATCGACAGTTATTCGATTCATATCAAAGTTATTTATTGTTTTACATGGTATATAGAGGTAGCTGTTATCTTGGGGTCGCAAAAGCAATGGTCCTTTGGTCGTGGTTGAGTAAAGAGTTATTACTATTTTTAGGTTTTAATGTGATAAGTTACATTATCTCTCTTCTGCACCCTTTTTCAACAAATTATAGTGTTGTCTAAGGGCTGATATCAGTATTTTACACGAAACAACTGCTATCGACCATAATACTAATTTGGTGATTAAACTGTTATCACTTATTTAAAGATTCTGTATATGTATAAAGATAGTCATAAATACTATAACTGGCGCCATAACATGCTCTCCTATAGTAATTAATACCAATAATATATCCTATCATAATATTGAAGTCATGTTCACCAAAAACTTATCTACTTTAATCTACTTTACAAAATTTCAAAATGTAAACATCTTCGTCCTTCGCCTTCACAAGATACGTAGTTAAGTAATCAACTTCCAAACGTTGTTAGCGTACCAAGTGCATTAGGGTTATCACTTTCCTCATTCCCGACCACAGGGTGCCCCCACTGCGCGGCAACCTTATTCATAAGGCCTTATAAGGTTGCAAGATTGTAACAATCGGAGTGACGTCACAAGCGTCATGCCGTTCTGAATTAATACGTTGTGAGGGCCTTGCATTAGAAAGTACAAGGTTACACTCACTGGGTGTACACCCACGCTACCCAATGTAGATTAAGCTAATTAGTTGCTGTAGAAGGGGCAGGTGAAATTATTGAGATATAATTGTGGGAGAACCATGCTTAGGCATGAATGGGCCGGCTCGACTGGAGTGATACCACGGCCTCATAGAAAACCGATGTGAAACTCTTGCGTTGTATTTCGTGAGTGAGGGTACCGGAGGTCCAATTAATCCCCCCCTCTTCCTCAGTCTCCCCAATCCCAAATATCCACAAACTCCTAATCCTCAAAAGGCCGTTAATGCACTTGTATTGCATCTGGTGTTCCATGTGTCGATGGGGAACGCCGATTGCTTACTATCAGGTGATCTGTCCGTTTGTTTACCGGCTTAACCCATAAAAAAGTTGAAATGCTTCCAAACACGTGAAATAAATGTATTTCCTAGTAAGTGAATAGGTATATAGTACACTACGTGTACACAATGTGAGTACAAAGATTATACAACTATTTTCAGTAAATTTTTCTGCATGCATACCTTATTTAAGTGTTGGATATTTGTTCTACCTCTATTGCTACGTCGTAGCAGTGCTACGCCACGAAGCTGCGTAGCGCAAAGGTGCTACGAAACTTGCGTAGCAAACAAATCGCAGGTAACACTTTAGCGAGTTCTCACACAAAAATGTATTTACTTACATAATATTTATTTAAATGTTATAATTATTAATTCTAAATGTCTGTTATCAGACTCCAAGTGCCAAAACAAGACTAAACCGCTCGACGCGGGTACCGAACTTGAGACCACTTACTATGCAGCCGTTCTTCCGGTCACTTGGCTGTCAACTCAGTATAAAGGGCTAGTTTTTAAAACCTTCTTTCTGTTGAAAGTCAAACAAAATTAAAGTTGTTAATACCTATCGGGTGAGTGTAAAATTATTTTTGCTTCACTCTTATTTCCCTCGAGAGCTCCGTCAGTAGCGATGTTAGATACTACAGGCTCTACTAACACACATATCTAACCTACTTCACTATAGAAACCTATAGAGTATTTAATTTAGTTAGTTTAGTTCCTGAAACTAAAGTACCTTCCCAGCAATAACGAATTTAAATGAAATAAAAATGTTTAAATGATCGTTTGCCTACTATTCCATAAAAAACATGAATATTCTTTTGTTTTTAGGAAAGGCATCATCTAAATATTTACGTGACGTAACATGACACTCCATTTCTCGTATTTGGGATAAACAAATATGTGTATTAAACCAATAATATCATTTTCCCTCAATTAAAAATAAACTTAAATATAAGTTTATTTTTCATCACGATATTTACAAGATACAAAATAATCTAGTCTTTAAAAAAAATCTTTCAAATCCAAAGTGAACAAGTTTAATTTGCCGCATCTGGAACCTACTCTTTGCCAGTCAACTCTATGAAATAAGCTGGCGAATGCATCGAGTTGGATTACAGAATGTTGTAATACGCAGCCTTGGGCCCTTTGCGGCCAGGCCAAGGACTGGCAACAAGGATAATAGCCTAGCCTTTGTTGATAATACAGGCCATTGTTAGGCCACTTGTTAGCCTTTTGATACGGGATACAGTTGTAACACGGTGTAGTGGAGTACGCTAATGCATGGGACCAATTAGTATGAAACAATGCAGCGTGGTCTGAAAGTATTTGAGTGTGTTTCTGAAATGCTGTAATGGGTGTATTAGTTCAAATTTGAGTGTGCAATTATTATTATGCAATTACTGCTACTTGCTACCAAAAAGTAATAAAGTATCAGCATTATTCTTGATTTCAAAATTCTTTGAATTATAAACTGAAAATCGATTACCCCAAATACCGATTTAATTATGTCGAAAAGTAAGCCGCATCGTTATCGATATAATAATCGAGTGAACAGACATAATTATGAGATATCGGTGTCATAGATCGTTGTAACGATTATTGTTGGTTGGCATGTCGAGGCACAATACTGACAGGTGTATTGTAAACTGTTAGGGTTTATGATGCCCTGGTATGCCGAGGCAGATTCAGGCGGCATGTACACTGCCACGTCTGAGGTAGAGGTAGTAAAATATTTTCTACTTTTGTGGGCTATATAGAAAACTTATTGTTGCATTATTATGTTTTAGCAGTTTTTAAGTTCTAAGTTTTGTTTTGTAGGTTTTAAGTGTGGAAGAGCCATGCTTCGGCACGAATGGTCCGGCTTGACGGTAGTGATACCACGGCTTCACAGAAGACCGACGCGAAACAACGCTTTCGTCGTGTGTAAGTGAGGTTACAGGAGACCCAATTACCCCTTTCCCCCTTTCCCAATCGCTGAATCCCCAACAATTCTGAAATCCCTAATCCCAAGGCCGGTAACGAACGCCGAATGCTTACCATCAGGTGATCCGTCTGTTCGTTTACCGGCTTATCCTATAAAAAAGCAGACTGGTGATATGTGGGTGGTATACATACGTAATGATACAAGATTATTTAATTGTGTTCTGTGCAAACCCCTTCGAAGGTTAGAAGACGTTATGATATGTTTATTACAATTTTAGGCAATCTTCTCTAATTTCTTCCGACTTGTAGCAGAAACTATGATGATGATGATGAACTAGGTTCAGTTAATTTACTTCATAATCTTGGTTTTAATAACCCAGTGTACCCACGCCCTTACTCCACGTGCATACCGAATACACTTCCTATTTTAACGACGTTAAGGTTCAATTTGCGTAATATTTTATACAGAAAATATACCATTGCACTACTTACTGAACTGGGTGAGCAAAATAGCACGAACATATACCACGTGTACCTATCATTTCCAACAATACCTTTACAAAGTTCTTTAGAAGATTGTTAATGTAAAGTAATTTGAATTAAATTATAATACAACTATGGTCCATTTTACTATAAACCTATAATTAACTTGCATTATTATGTATGTGTAAAGTGCTACTGAATATTAAACCCTATCTTTAACGGATAGAGCTGAAATTTCGTATACACGTTACATGACTATAATTGCTCCGTTACATATACGATTCCTATAATGAATTCTTTATTAAGAAAAGTACGACCAAAAATAGCTCTAAATAATAAGAACACTAAGTTACCAACGTAGCCGAAATCACAACTAACATCAAACTCCATACATTGGTTCCCTGTTACAGTAACACGCTACGTTACAAAGCCAGCAATCGAAAAATACCTCAAACGTTATAAAGATGAGAAAAAATGTGAAATCGATAGTGCGGGACCCGTACAATGACACTATCAACTTCTATGTCATTACATTCTGTGACTTTTCATTTGTTATTATCACATTTATAGTTTGCCACTTAATAAACAAATACAGAAGTTTTACTAAAGTCTACAAGTTGTGGAGTGTTATAGAAATTACTTAACGTATTTCCACGAAGGAGTAAATCGAATTGGGATGATAACAGGGTACGTAAAATAAAATCTAATTAGTCCGTAAGTTAGGTAATGAAAAAATATTAGACGCGTATTTTTTTACTTTGTCGTATAATAATACAATACTTAGATAAAACGAATTAAAGATTAGGAATGGGGCTAAAACGTCATCTCTACGTATAAAATGTACATAGAAATGACGTCATGCGACATTTCAAAGTATTTTTTTTCTGTAAGAAAATAAAATATACGTATAAAAATTAGGCATCTACACTATTATTGTAGGATTAAGAAAGTAAACTTGCACATACATACTTATTATTATGTATTAATAATATAAAACTTACTTTTCACTAGTTATGAACTCCATGTAAATGGGGACATCGACCACATTTCTAGACTCCGTGAAGAATAGAATGCATTGAAATGAAATGAAATGTAATTGAAATAAAAGAATTTTGTAAACAAAACAAGAAATAAGATGACAAACCTGCTTTTAGGCAATTTAAGACTTCGGTTTCTGCATGAATTATAAGAAATTCTGTCTCGTTTGGAACGAGTTCAAAATGTACTATCGCCAAAGTTCAGTTCAAACACAATCATGTGGTAAAGCTCGCTATCCACCACCCTGTATTCCCTGTCGTCACTATCGAATACCGCCTAATGATGGTCGACCGTCAACGTTGTCGATTGTACCTTCTGATGTACCTGTCTTACTTCATACTTTTACTACCACAGTGCAGTTTCTGCGAGATGTCTTTATAGTTAAAATGGTGGTTCACTTGACAGTAAATTTTTGGACTAGTTTAAACCTGTCGACAGTTATGTAAGTCATATTTTTATTACTTTATTACCGGTTCGCAGTTCTGAATGTATATATGTCAGCTATTCTTTAGTCATTTCAGTGGATGTCAAGGATATCGAGTGTAAATGAGTAATGCTTCGTAGATGTCGTTACAAGAGACTATAAAAATATGAATTACTTTTTGGTTAAAAGTTTTAAAATTTATTCTGAAACCAATATATGTATTTGAAATTCAATTCATAGAAAATTTTACTTTATATTAATCACTAGAAGCAGTGAAATAAGAACCTGTGGCAAGGATTATATAACTTAACATAACATATCATCACGCCTTTTATCCCCGAAGGGGTAGGCAGAGGTGCACATTATGCCACTGTACTATGTTACACCCACTTTTCACTATTTATGTTATAAGTCCTATGTAATAGGGGGTGAGCCTATTGCCATATACCGGACACAATTCCGACACTTTATACCTCCAGACTCAGGTATAACTTAACTACATTAAATTATCTATTGTATGATATACAATTTGGTTCTATTCGTAAAAACAGCCGTTCCCTTTATTTTATTAGATTACCTAGCACTAAACTTGTGTCTATTTACCCAAGTTGGTATTGTTTCCGTTGAACCAGCAATGTGTGAGCAATGTAATTAAAACAACAGTTTACTTAAACATCGTCCCTTGATTTACGTCACTCATTTTAATCTCCAAAGTGACAGGCAGAGAAAAAGACACTTAGGCTGATTTTAGTGTCGCGCGCGCTGACCGTCGGCGCTGACAGCTGAGAAGTATGAACATATAGGAAACGTTTTTAAATGACGCGTAATGGTTAGCGCGCACGGTTACAATGTAACATCCACTTTTAACCAAGTATGTTATGAGTAGCATGTAACACAAGGTGAACCTATTTTAATAACAGTACAGTTCAAATATACACATTCACCGTGATTTCCCCACCACTTACTCAGATGACATGTGTAATATCATCAAAACACTCGACATAGCAACGTATACGAGTTGACGCAAAGCCTGCAGCTCTGCCGAAAATATTCCCCTTTTGTTTTTGATGAAAATCGAAAAAGAATCTTTCGTTCATTAGCGAAGGGTGTAAGTTACGCAGGGGACTCGTGCGGTACGATATTATTAAAGCGCACGATATATTGTGCGCCCTCCAAATTGATGCGGACTTTTTATGCGTTTAATGTCAATCGGTTTTTCACGAATATGTTTTGTTGATGTTATTGTGTTGCTGTAGTAGTGATTGCGTGTGGTTCTTCGTTAGTATTCAATTTGTGCATCGGGTATGTTAGAAATTGTAATAAATGGTAGCTAATAACTAGATACTTTAAATCTTCAATTTACTTTCACTGTGTCATTTGAACTTATAGTATATTATAAGATCGAACATCTAATACATTTTTCGATTAAATACTCATTTTATAATTTAAAAATAGATAAAATACCAACATTATAATAAAAATTATTGTTATGAAGTCTGGTTCTAGGCTTTACTCATTTGAAAAACCAAGATCTTTACCTTTTAAACAGGCAACAAATACATGTAGGTAATGTAAACAGACTTTAAATTATACAATTCTTCAAATTATATCCTCAGTCAAAGTCAAAGCATTTGTTTCAATTAATAATTTGGTACTTTTAATTGTTTTCCATTACTTTCTCATATATTTCTCTAATGATATCTATTAGTACTATGGGTAGTATTTATATTTTCAAATATGTACTTCTTGGACTTTTACCCGGGCGAGACATTGTTTTGTTTTTGTTTTGTTGCTGATTTGTGAAGGTAAGCGTCTTGAGTTTGTTTGTAACACGCAACTGGCAGGTGGATATGATATTTATCTTTGTTCGATAAATTATCATACTTTTATTTTTCTTTATTATAATTAGTCTATATATAAATTTTTTTTATTATTATTATTATTCACTTTATTTATTTATTATTATTATTTTTGTTTTAATTATGTTTGATAGTGAAAGTGAGGCGCAGAGTGATGATGACACTTTTCTTTCTGCAATTAGTGGCAGTGACAGTCTTATCAGTTCCAATCTCCCATCTCTTGCTGATACACTTGAGTCCCATTTCTCTGATGTACCGAAAAATCTTAATGTAGTCCATATCAATGCACAGAGTATTCCAGCTCATTATCACGATATGCTGACAGATCTTGACTGTAACAACATCCACGCCATACTTGTTTCCGAATCATGGTTAAAGCCATGCCTTCCTTCTACTTCCTACTCTTTACCTGGATACCAACTGATACGAAATGATCGCACGAACTGCGGTGGTGGTGGTGTTGCCATATATCTTCGTTCTAACATCTCCTTTAAAATAATTGATGTGTCACCGCAGCCCCCACCGCAGAACGCTGGCGAACACCTTTTCCTAGAATTAAGTTTGTGTCATTCCAGAGTATTGCTTGGTGTCTATTATTGTCCTTCCTTACGTACTGATTACTTTTCCTCTCTTGAAAATTTACTGCTGAACCTAACTCCCTCTTACAGTCATACCATAATAATGGGGGACTTCAACACCTGTCTGCTAAAACACGACACACGCTCCTCTTCACTTCAATCCATTGCTCAATCCCTAAACTTATCTCTTCTTCCCCTGAACGCCACTCACCACTTTCCTAATTGTTCACCTTCTCTTCTTGACCTTATCCTTGTGTCGTCTGACCAGCACGTTGTCAAGCACGGACAATGTTCTGCTGACAACTTTTCCTACCATGATCTTATCTTCCTCTCGTACAAAGTCTGTCCTCCGAAATCTAAACCCAAAACATTCTTTCAGCGCAATTTTGGTGGTATGGACCTTGAGAGGCTTCGGGAGGATGCCCGCGGCATTGATTGGTCTGAACTTTTTGCTGCCGTGGAGACTGATTACAAAATCAGCATGTTTAATAAAAAACTCATTGAACTGTATGACATCCATGCCCCGATACGGCCAGTTAAAATAAAACATGTACCAGCGCCGTGGCTGACAGAAGAGATCAGGGTTGTAATTCACAGGAAAGCAGCTGCGAAATCCAAATTTAAACGCCTACCTAATCCTGTGAACCGCGAGAAGTATATTGCAGCTCGAAATCGTAGCAACAAGATGTGTAGGGATGCACAACGCCGCCATATTCATCAATCTGTAGAAAATGGCGACGCAGCCAAGATCTGGACATTCCTAAAATCCATGGGAGTTGGGAAACTGCGTCGGGACGGGATTTCTAGACACCTGGACTTTGAATCTCTTAATAAACACTTTTCCTCTTCGCCCAATATTAATGGGTTCATCAAAACTAAAACTTTAAGCTATCTCTCTTCTCTTCCTTCTCCCAACTATTCACAATTTTCCTTTAATCAACTCACAGCTTGTGATGTTAGGAAGAGTATAGTTTCCATTAGTTCCAATGCGGTGGGGAGTGATTGCGTCAGCCGTAAGATGATACTCCCTGTCCTGGACGAAATCCTTCCTGTCATTTGCCATATCCTCAACTATTCCTTATCTAGCTGCATTTTTCCTTCTGCATGGAAGGACGCACAAATCACTCCTCTTCCCAAAAAACCAAACCCAGACTCCTTTTCCGATTACCGTCCTATTTCCATTTTACCCTTCCTCTCTAAAGTCCTGGAACGCCTCATCTATAACCAACTAAGTGCTTTCCTCACCAAACACAGTCTCCTCAATCCTTACCAATCAGGGTTCCGTCCGGGGCATAGTACCACTACAGCACTTGTCAACATCACAGACGACATACGATCGGGTATCGAAAACGGCAATCTAACTCTGCTTACCTTGCTAGATTTTAGCAATGCATTCAACACCGTTGATTTCGATATCTTACTTGGAATACTGGGCTCTCTTAACATATCGCCGGCTGTGATTGATTTCTTTCGTAGTTACCTGTCTGGCCGCCGGCAGCGTATTGCCATTGAAGGTTCATACTCCTCCTGGTCTGATACGGCTGCTGGCGTACCGCAGGGGGCGTTCTTTCTCCTCTACTCTTTGCTATTTTTATAAATTCTATCTCTGATGAACTTCTTTCTTCCTACCACTTGTATGCTGACGATCTGCAAATTTACTCTCAGGCACCTCCTGGTGAATTCTCCGAGGCGGTCAAAATGGTGAATACCGATTTAGCTCGAATCTCAGAATGGAGCGCAGTTTACGGTTTAAAGGTTAACCCTGCGAAGACCCAGGTCATTGTAGTCGGTAGCCCTCGGTTACGTTGCAAAATTACATGGTCGCAGATTCCACCTATTATTTTTAACGGTACCATAATACCATACAGCGACTCAGTGAAAGATCTAGGCATTACCATAGATCGAGACTTTTCTTGGGGACCGCAACTGGGGCAGGTCAGCCGGAAAATGTTTGCGTCAGCCAAGTCTTTACGTAGACTTCGAAACTTTCTGCCAACCGCTACCAAAATTGCGCTTGCTCAATCACTTCTCCTTCCCATCCTTGATTATGCCGACGTCAGCTATCCAGATCTTACTGAAGCGCAGTTAGATAAACTTGAACGACTTCAAAATTTCTGTATAAGGTTTATATTTGGCTTACGAAAATATGACCACGTTTCCGAATACCGAGCTAAACTCAAGTGGCTGCCGATCCGCCTTCGCCGGAATACTCATATCCTATCCCTTCTCTACAATATACTGTTTAATCCTACTACCCCCTATTACCTCAAAGAACGTTTCAAGTTCTACCATGGCTCACATTTTAGACCAGTACGGTCGTCGGGAGATCTGAGACTTGAGATGCCCCAGCATGAGAGCAAATCCTACGATAAATCGTTTACAGTTCGAGCTATTCGACTGTGGAATGCCCTTCCCCCTTCCATAAAACAAGCAAAGTCACTGGTCACGTTCAAGGCACGCGTGAGGGAGCATTATCTCTCCACACTGTAGTTCATTGCTGTTTCTTCACCTAGTGTCACCTATCTGTCATTGTATCTTGTTGAAAATGTACTCATGTATGTATTAGTATATGTATATATGTATGAATGTATGTATGTATGAATGTATGTATGTATGAATGTATGTATGTATGTATGTATGTGTGTGTGTATGTATATAATTCTATATTAGAAGTAAATAAATTTGTTTTTGTAATGTTTGCACTTTTACATTATATAAATAAGCACCTCAGTACGCCAAGCTATAACTACCTCATTTAATATCCTACTATAGTATTCTATCCACCCAAAGGTTGCCTGGTAGATATCGCTTTTAGCGATAAGGCCGCCTTTGTACCCTATTTTCTTTATTTGTTCCTGGATATATTGTCTCAAATTGGTGTACAATAAAGATTATTTATTATTATTATTATTATTACTTTTGAAACGTCAACAAATAAAAAATAAATAATAGTCTGTCAGTCAGTCCGTCAGTGAAGCTAGGTGAAGCTAGGTGCTCATTCCAAAATGTAGATTCGAATGGAGAAGAACGAGCAAGAAACTCCATTCGTTACTCTTTTTAAAAAAGTATGTTCTACAATGTCGTTGATACATATTCCAATACTGCACGTATATGAGAGAACAATGCAAAGACACGCTTGACGCATTATAGGCACTATTACAAACTTTACTAAAATAAAAAAAACTTATAGTCTAACATGGTGCTCACCAGTGATGTATAAGATACCTTATACAAAGTATCTGAAATACTAGATGCAAGATACTTTTAAAAAAAGCATTTCAGATACCAGATACAAATACTTTTCTAAAAAGGTATCTGAAATACTAGATACAAAATACCTATCTTTAAAATACTTTTTAAAGATAAAATACTTTTGTAAGAAAACAGCATTTAATAAATTTTAATTGAATGTAAGTTTATTCGTTTTATTCGAAAACAGTTCTCGGATAGACCGCGTTGATATCAAGGATCAGGCAAATGTGACAAGACAAAATATGTAGGTAAGTTCGCGATCCCGAATCTCACAAAGGCGATATTGTTATTTATTAATTACAATATTTTATTTTAAACACCATACACCACGTCCACGTACACACGAAAAACCTCAGCGAAAAACTTACGGAAGGAAAAACTTTTTTTTGTATTATTTGTTTAAATTTTAATTTTGGCATTGACGATCTTACTTACTTAACCGATGACATTTGTAAAAAGATAGTGTCGCCATCTGTCATTTAGTTTCCGATCCGTAAAAATATGGTATCGAAATAAACGACGCGGTGCGTTCAGTTGCGTTCGGAAAGAAAAACTGCGAAGTTTATTTTAGTAAAAGTATCTTAGTGAACAAAGTATCTTCAAAATACTAAGATACCTGGAAAATGTATCTAAATATAAGATACAAAATATAAAAATTAAAAAGTATTTCAAATACAAGATATAAATACGTATTTTGTATCTTGTATCTGTATTTCAGATACTTTTATCTAAGATAAGTCACATCACTGGTGCTCACATATGCATACTGACAATCCATAGAAATAGTGCTTCTATACAAGAAAAAGGAAACTCTTTGTTTCAATAAAGAAAGAAAGATATGACGTACAAATATACAAAAACGTCTTGAAAACTAACCCTAATTCACACAGAATCTAAACACAAAAAAATGAAATAACTCTAACAACTGAAAAGTTGGTAATAACAGAATAGTCCCCGACGAAGCATTTTTAATTTGTACTTGAAGTAAAAACCTGAGGGCACGCGAGATGGTTTCCCAGTCAACAGTAAAAAAAAAACCGTTTTGTTTTGACATAAGCAGGGGTGGCTGATTGAAATGCTAAAAATATTTGTACACTGTTGCCTACTCGAATTGATGTGTGTTTTCTTGACATTTTTAATGGTGAATAAACTTCGCGTGTGTTGTCATTATGTTTGGTTAATGTTAGAAGCAATTCTTTGTTAGGTTTAAGAATGTGCATGCATACATACACATAAGTAATATCATGTCTTTTACCCCCGAAGGGGTAGGCAGAGATGCACATTACAGCACTTAATGCCACTGTACAATGTAACACCCACTTTTCACTATTTATGTTATGATTCCCATTTTATACCCTGCCATATATAGAGCACAATTCCAAACTCCGTGCTACTACTGGGATTTTTTTCAAAAAACCCAGTAATACTTTGTCCGACCCGAATTAAACTCGAGACCCTATCGGCAGTTGTAATTACGACCACTCGGCCACCGAGGCAGTCTAAGAATGTGTTCTAGATATTACTAAGCATTAAAAGTGGTTATGCTGATAACAACATTATCTGTAGTAGTAATGGTAGTCTCAATAAATCATCATCAAGACGATCTCTTTCACGGGAGTACCAAGTACCCAGTTATGTTATTAATCCCATGAGATAGGGAAGCACGTATAAGGATTGATGCTTGACGGGTAGAAACACCATGCAAGGTTGTAGCTTCCAGCTACCGACATCATCATCATCTGACCATAGGATTAAACTCCTTTACTCAACTCAAGTTCTTTCTCTACCAACAAGATATGAAAAACTCCAACACAATCCAACCACATTTAAGTTGGTTTAAGAGCAAATACTTGAAATTAAAACGGTCTGAGGGACGTGCAGCAATTGTAAAAGAATAAAAACTATCGGTATAGCAACATGGCTGGCTTATCGAGCATAGCAGCCGGCAATTAAGCAGATTGCATTTATATGGGTTCCACATAAATCAGGGATCCACTACGCTCCGCGCCCGCCTGCGAATTCCCTGAACGTATGGCCTTTGAAACAGCGATTTTAATATTGTTTGGTAGTGACGATAAATTGGAATTTTGTTCAATAGACCAAAGGCGAGGTCTTTCTTCAGTATTGGACGTTTTTGGGCTGATGATGATGATGATGATAATTTATGAAGCATTTTTATAATTACGATTACTAATCATGTATTTGAAGAGCTACGATTCGAATAAGAAGAGTATTTTTAGTACCGACGTACTTTATATTGAAAGAGCCTAAAGCCGTCAATTTTAATTGTCGTTGGTCTATGTCAGTTCATCAGGTCTATGACAGTTATAGTTAGGCAGAAAGCATTATAGCGAGTTTTTATAATAACTATCGTGAGACATACAAAATTAACTAAAATAAAACTACTGCCTCGTTGGCCGAGTATTCGCAAGTGCGACTGCCGGGCAAGGGGTCTCGGGTTCGATTCCCGGGTCGGGCAAAGTATTACTGGGTTTTTTAAAATTCTCAGTAGTAGCACGGAGTCTGGAAATGTGCCCGGTATATGGCAATAGGCTCACCCCCTATTACATGGGACTCATAACAACTAGTGAAAAGTGGGTGTTACATTGTACTATGGTAGAATGTGCACCTCTGCCTACCCCTTCGGGGATAAAAGGCGTGATGTTATGTAAAGCTCTACTAGTTCGCCGCGACCGCGCGCGCTGCTCATGAGGAAGAACCCCACTGTGGTTCGAAACTAGTAGAGCTTTTCTCAGTATATTCACGTGAGTAACCCGCGATTTTAGTTAATTTTAGCGAGTCTTAGCAAACATATACCCCTACCGGGTTGCAAAGGATTGATGACAGACACTCCGTGTAAAATACTAATAAATGAACTAAGAACCGAATACCAATAGTTAAGATAAGTAACCTCAAATTGTTGTGTATGTCTGTGTGTGAAGTGGAATCTTGCAACTAAATTTTAAAACAGATGCCTTCAAACGATTGAGTTCAAATGTTTGCATGACCATAAAGGCTAAGTTGCATAAAATACTTTTTTGTAATTTTCAATTTCATTTAATTCGACTATCGTTTAAACAAGCCATTATCCCGTTGTGTTAGTGGCCCTACACAATACTTAGCAATATGTCTTCGCGTGATTTACTTTAACGTAATTAACGCTTTCGCATGTAGACATTTTGGTGTTCCGCGGGGACACGTCGCCGTCTCACGTCATGACAACAATACGATTTGCGTGATAATGCTACAATGTTCTCTGAAAATATTACAGCACTGAATAAACAAATAGAAACTGTTTCATTGTCAACGAAATCATATTGTTACAAGCACTTTGTTGGTTGGAAGTAAATATACAGATTTAGATACATGTTCCTATTTAAATAACGTTGTTAATTACTTTATGTCTTGATTTGTTGTGTTCTTGTTCAATTATTGAGATTTCTTGCTTTACAATCTTCAATAATAGCTCAGATAAACTACACAGTTTCACCCACTAAAGTATCGTAGACTACATTCAAAATTGTTCCCACGGTTAACCCCGAGAAACCATGAAACCCTAAAAGCCATACATCAGAAAAGATAATCCTTCTCAATAGATAAGTAACTGGTTGGAAATTAAGGCAGTATTACCTAAATACTTAATGTCACGAAGCAATATGGCGGGTATCGGAAAAAAGAGTTGTAGCGATGATTCAAAGCCGCTTAAAATATTACTTCAGTCTGTATTGGGTCGTGGTATAAGTAATTAGTTGTAGCGATGTAATTTGTAAAAAAAAGATAGCAATTTTTTGCTACAAATGAATGTGATAAACGGTCATTCAACAAAGTTTCAAAATCCTAAGAATAAACAGTTCATACGTGTGAGTAAAGATTTTGCAATTACATTAAATCTTTGATATTATTATAACAACAACACTATTATTGTAGTTCATTTCTTTTTTCAATAAGATACTCCTTTTTCAAATGTCTAAACTACTGTATTTGTTCATACAGTCCGTTTGCGTTCTACATCAATAATTATTTGCATCAAGAATGAAGTTAACTTGATACACGTACAACGCGAACTGAGCAATAAATGTCTTAGACTTTTGGTGCTAGATGCTGTATTGTTGTCGATTCATGACAAAGTTTTGTCAAATACAACATCATCAAATATTGACATATTGTGATTGTACCAGCAGAAACAAACACATTAGTGGCAACTAGATGATAATGAATTTTGTATGAACAACATTCAGCGTATATCCCTCCATTAGTAATTCACTTAGAGGTAAATCTCTCATAACTTCGGCCACAGCAAAGGGTTCAGTACGTGTGACATTCCCGGGGGAAATCTTTTCGACGCCAACAGGGGTGAAGTCGGGATTAACTCTCGTTTCATTCGTCAACGCACAGCCCTATCCATACATGCATTTTACATCATCAGCCATTGGAAAACTTGCCTTTTGGTGACCCTAACGCATTTTTATAAAGCACTATTATTGTTTATTTTTTTAATACCCTTAGCGATTAGGGATGCCGCAGGTATTCCATATAATGGTTCCGAAGGTGTTAATGTTGGACAAACATTTAAATTGATTACTTTACTGTATTTTACCCTTTTCATGCGAAGGGTATTGTAATTTTCCGAACAATGCATCATTATATTTTATCCTGCTTCACACGAAACCGCAAATATAAACAAAACAGGGTTCATTGTATTTATATCTCGAAAACAAAGAGAAATTGGAACTAAAAACAGATCGAATTAGAAATATCAAAGCATTGTTTGTATTCTGCGGCTAAGCAATTGCTTGAAAATATTCCGTAAACAAAATTCCCACCTCCTAATCACCAGGAACGAGGCAAACATAATCTCGAAAACACCAAACAAAACGAAATCAACTCCAACCAGAATCCAGTCACGTTTCTCTCGAGACGAAAAACGAGCAGCATTCCGTCGTCATTACCTTCAAAAGCAAAGAGATTCCAAGAAACGATAACAGAACACCGTCTAAAGATTTTACCGGCTTTCAAAAACCTCGTTTTTACTGGCTTCTAAAACCAGCTTCTATTTATCTGAATATCATACTCGTTGGTTGCATTTTTTTAGTCATTATGCATGTCTTGTTAACATGAGGCGGGAATAAAACTTGGCATCTAGGGAGTGTACAAATAAAGAGCGAAGACACCCCTTTTGATCTCGCTGTGTGGAGTAATGAGCTCGCGTTGTATCCCGCTAAAATATGTGTACTTCGATAATACACTCAATTTTTGCTTGTGTATGTGATGCTGGCTTGTGTTCTGTTACAAGTACTTCTAGTTTCTTTGACGTCTATGTGTAGATTGTACGTGTGTAATGATTTGTAAAATTAGTTTTAGTTTACTTTTGAATTTGTTTACTGGAAACTTTATTACATAACATAACATAACATCACGTCTTTTATCCCCGAAGGGTTAGGCAGAGGTTCACATTACGGCACTTAATGTCACTGTACTATGTAACACCCACTTTTCACTATTTAGGTATGTTATGAGTCCCATATAATAGGGGATGAGCCTATTGCCATATACTGGGCACAATTCCAGACTCCGTGCTACCACTGAGATGTTTTTTAAAACCCAGTTCTACTTTGCCCGACCCGGGGATTGAACCTGAGACCCCTTGCCCGGCAGTCGCACTTGTGACTCGGCCAACGAGGCAGACACCATTGATTGATAATTAATTACCATGTATGTGTAGCTGAGATGACTTACTATACTGTTATTATCGAGTCAAATAATGTTCATGTCATTGATTCGGTATTTGCTCTATTTAAAATTACTTTTCTACAGATTTATTATATGTATAGATTCCCTACATAGTCATACACAAATAGACGTAAAGTAGCATTATATCACTTCATATCACAAGAGTCTCATTTCCTAAGTTATGTAAGAAGAATACATAAACGTATACAAGCTGTTTAAAAACCTGCATGTTTTACAGAACACTCAAAGCCGTACAACAAAAAAACAACTATCCACACATATGTACGAACGAACATACAACTTGAAGCGAGCCGTACATACTCGAGCGGGACTTCAAATAAAAACTCGCACACAAGTAGTCGGAGAGCTTCAAATAAAACTCGGGCACAAGTAGTCGAGGAGTCGCATGCAACAGTTAGCGCAGTTGTGCGAGGCCTGAAGTGGCCTGGCCTCAGGCAAGAGGCTCGGGGCCTCAAAGGCTCGAGACTCAAGCACCTAGCATCGTAAAAAGACATCTCGGACTCCAGTTTTGTTGTCGTAATTGCTGTTTAATGTGGAAATTCCGTATTTTTTTTACTTCTTAGTGTAGGAGGTCTGTCAATAGCCCTCCCGAAAAAACGTCTATTAGGGAAATGTTTACAGGAAAAATAAAACGTTTGAAGCTTAAGGCGTAACGAGAATGGGATTAGCTGCCTTTTAATTGTGTACCAACTAAACAACGATTTTTACAGCCGTTTCAAAAAGGAAGCAGATTGTTTGTAAACACTTCACTGACATATTTTAATTATTAAAAACTTCATGATTCTTCCTTCACGGTATTTAAGTAGATCGATGTCTTGCGCAGGCTAGCCTAAAAGCGTCCTAACATAACATCACACGTTTTATCTCCGACGGGATAGGCAGAGGTGTACATTACGGCTCGTAATGCCACTGTACAATATAACACCCACTTTTCACTATTTATGTTACGAGTCCCATATATTAAGGGGTGAGCCTATTGCCATATACCAGGCACATTTCCAGACACAGTGCTACTACTGAGAATTATTTTTAAAAACCCAGTAATATTTTGTCCGACCCGGAAACTGAACCCGAGACCCCTTGTCCGGCAGTCGCACTTGCAACCAATTGGCTAACGAGGCAGTAAAAGCATCCTATCCTACTTTACCTGTCTCGTTGGCCGAGTATAAATATCATAACAATACAACATACATACATAACATCACGCCTTTTATCCCCGAAGGGGTAGGCAGAGGTGCACATTCTACCACAGTACAATGTAACACCCACTTTTCACTAGTTGTTATGAGTCCCATGTAATAGGGGGTGAGCCTATTGCCATATACCGGGCACATTTCCAGACTCCGTGCTACTACTGAGAATTTTAAAAAACCCAGTAATACTTTGACCGACCCGGGAATCGAACCCGAGACCCCTTGCCCGGCATATAATAATACAAATATTTAATATACATGATTATAATGACTGGCGCCTAGCTAACTGCAAGCGAGTCGGACCATTAGAACTGCGACTGAATAATTTGAAGCGACATCAACAGTACAGAAAATATTGCAGCAAAACATCGTTTCCTGTTCATAAGTTAACAAAAACGCTCGAAACACGACCTTAATCGAATTTTGTATACACGGGAATTAAAGCCAGACATTCACACAGCGATTAGTCGCGAAATATTTTGCGATCGAATTACTATTCCAAAATTCACACTTATTTTTTTAAGGATGAAATGTATTTTTATTTATACTTTTTTTTATTTAGGTACAAGAAGTTGCAATTCTTTTTATTACTCGATTAACAGTTTTTTGAAGATAACATAGAATGCTGTATCAAGTAGACACATCATTTGTACGCATGTTGGTGCAGATGTGCTGTTGATAATAATGTATTATCTATTTTGTTAAATTAAAAATTTGAATTGAAACTGACTACTAAAAATCGTAATAAATTAACAACAATCTCCATACTTAGAGTGAACAGCCAGGCTTAAACGCATACGTATACAGGGTGATTAATCGCGCAGACGGTGTATCTACGGGGTGTTTCGTTGTATCCTCGCAATGATGGATCGCGTTGCAGTCCAGTTGTTTATTATACGTACTTGTTTGTCACCGACTTGCTGACTGAATGTGTTCCGTTAAGTAACTTTGTTATAAAGCACATCATTAAATGCTGCTTTTCCATGTCACTGCAAGTTGAACTTTTTGTCTTTTGTTTTAAAGGATAAAATTGTATGATATTCTTGAGATCAACCATTGAAGTAATTGATATTTTTTAAACAAATGGATTTTCCTTACTTCTGTGGCGACACATGTCACAAGTCAACGGATGACGTCATAAAATCCTACATCGCACATGCGAAGTTTACATTCGATTTAACACGGATAGAAAATCCCAACGAGTAACTGTTGGGCAGAAAGCCCGCCAGGCACGATCACCTCGCCTGGTCGGAGGATCCTCCTTTTCCGATCTTAGGGAACTATACTCTCTGTTCCCTAAACTTCTGTTCTTCGATCACTTTGACTAGATTTTAGTGTTACATTGTTCTCGCACAATCCAAACAGCAAAACTATGTAACTAGAGAATTGTATTGTGAACCTGATTGAAAATGAGTAACCTATGGAGTTTCTTGCTCGTTCTTCTCCATAGGAATCTACACTTTGGAATGAGCAAATAGCTTCACTTTTAATTTTATTGTTGAGGTTCAAAAGTGCCTTTCTGGTCTAATTGAAATAAATGATTTTGACTTTGACTTTCTACTTTATAAATGTAGGTATTATTTACCCTTATCTGTATGATAAGAATTATGATACTTATAGAACTTTTTTAAATTATTACATAGACACAAATCCCCGAATAACTGCAAACTGTAATTCACAAAAAACTTCTAGTTGAATCACTCACGTCACGATCAACATACCGACTAACCACTGAAAAAAGGATCATTTTTCAGGCTGAAAATATTAAAATAACATGGATATTCAAACTAGTGTCTAACGCCAACATAAAGTAGACCGTGGTATCTAACATTCAATATTTTAAAAAGTCGACTCCATGATGGATTGCGCTTTGTGCATGTTACCGTGTTATTGGAGATAGTAAAAAAACTGGAGCGAACCGTGATAAATTATTTACATGGATTACTTGATTTATTGGAAACTAGTAGAATGTTTAAACGTTTTAGATTTTCCTTTAGATTTTTTTTTTGTTATGTTATAGAAGGCAAACGAGCAGATGGATAACCTGATGGTAAGCGATCAGCGCCGCCCATGGACACCCGCAACACCAGAGGAGTCACAGGTGCGTTGCCGGCCTTTTAAAAAGGAATACGCTCTTTTCTTGAAGGTTTGAAGGTTGTATCAGTTCGGAAATACCGCCGACGACAGATTATTCCACAGTTTTGCTGTGCGAGGCAGGAAGCTACGTGAGAAGCGCACAGTTGTGGCCTGCCAACCATCATATGGTGGGGATGTATATTCTGTCGTGAGGGTCGATGGCGAAAAGATGCGGCAGGTATCAGGTCAATAATTCCTCAGAGAACTCCCCGTGGTATAAGCGGTAGAAAATGCATAACGAGGCTACATCTCGGACATGCATTGCCAAAGGGTCTAACCGGTTCGATAGATACAAGAAAACTGAAGAAGTTGGTTCAAAAGTAATTTATTGTGCTTATACGTTTACTTCGGTTTTATAATGTGTTAATTATTATATTTTCAACTTAGTATGTCTCACGAAAGTTATATTGTAATGTGTTACTCTGTTTTATGTTAATTAACTCGTCGAGTACCGGTTTTGTAGACACAATCAATTATAGAACAATAGGTTGCGGTCACCGGTGACCGCTTGGTGTTTGACAGTTTAATAAATAAGAAGTTTTCACATAGGACAGCTAAACGAGCAGATCACCTGATAATAAGCAATCGGCGTCGCCCATGGATTCCCGGAACACTAGACGCGTTACATATGCATTACCGGCCTTTTGATTAGGAATTTGATGATTGTTGGAGATGCAAGGATTCGGGAGATTGGTGAAAGGGGGAATTGGATCTCCTTTTACCTCACTCACACGATGAAACACAACTCAAGTGTTGTTTCACGTCGATTTTCTATGAGGCCGTGGCATCACTCCGGTCAAGCTGACTCATTCATGCCGAAGCATGGCTCTCCCACACTTACTTAATTCATCATAAGTTTAGTTAGAAGTGTCAAAGTCGTGAGCTGATGGTTGCAAATACATACAAATGAGAACATGGTTCGGTTTCAAGCAAAACATAGATAATAATACATAGATACAAACAGAAAATAATAATGTGATTTTTATATTTTACCATTGAACCTAACAAGCACTTAATACACCATGACCATAAGACAAAAAGAATACAACCATAAATAAAAATCCTTATCCATTAAACCAAGAATTCAATAGAGAATAAAGAGATCCGCGCTCTAAATTCAGCTGACTCCAATAAAAATGAAACAGACATTAAATCTCAGCAACAGCAATTTCAAATCCTTTGCCTCTCTCGGAAGACAGGGAATTAAAAAGTAAAATATACCTGAGAACTGTTATAAATCATAAGCTTAACATTTTAATTAAAATGATAAATATTAGCCGGCAAGTTCTCGACGGCCTCCCTTCGCGAACAGTTTAGGTACCTCCTGTTCTTGAACGAAGTCCATTTTTTAGAGTTCCGCTGTTAATATAAATCATATTATATTCTGGTCGGATTTGTCAGGAACAGTTTTCCAAAAGTCTATATAATGCAACTGTAGAGGATTTATTTTCAAATACACTGTCCGGCGTTGCGGACAATCTAATGTAGGAGTAAGAACAGGGTGGTTTTTATTTTTAATAAGTAAGAGTCTAATAGTCTCTCTAGCCTCACCCAATGCGAGGGATGTCATTAAATAATTTTACTCCCTCAAAACAATCATGCTTTTTGCTTAGAGTTATTAATGCAGCAAAAATGCGTGTAAAAAGTGTTTTTTAAGGGGGAAAATCATCGAATGACTGCTCCCGCCTGGGTTAGGCGGGAAGGAGTGTCAGACTCTTACTGACTAAAAAACCACCCCGTTCCTTCTCCTGCACTTTGAGCCGGAGCCCCGGTAACCCGTTAGGTTCTCCGCGACTCCGGAGTGTAAAAAGTGTGGGTAAGTACCATAATAATAGCACAAACGCATAAAGTCTCTGTGTGGTAGAACTGTGGAAGAGCCATGCTTCGGCACGAATGGGCCGGCTCGACCGGAGTGATACCACGGCCTCAGAGAAAACTGATGTGAAGCAACGCTTGCGTTGTGTTTCGTCGTGTGAGTAGGTTACCGGAGGCCCAATTACACCCCCACCCCTCACTTTCCCAATCTCTCCAATCCATGAATACCCAACAATCCTCAAACTGGCGTTCTAGGTGTTCATGGGCAGCGCCGATTGTTTGCCATCAGGTGATCCGTCCGCTCGTTTACGGCATATCACATAAAAAAATTGACCAAAAACAAGCAAGTAGACAAATCTACATAATACCATTTCTATGAAACAAACCCTAAAATAAGTAATCTTTAACCAAACTCGCTAAAAATGAGTACAAATTTTGACAGACAATATACGCTCACAAGTGAGACCCCAAACTTAATACATAGATGTCGCTTAAGCCATGGTTTCTTAATCACCATTGATATACGGTACCCATTCATGTATGCCCGTTAATTTGTCAACCTTTACTTAAGGGCCTAATGGTTAATTACGTGAGATATACCATAATTTATAGGGTCTCGCTCTAAACCCGGCAGGATGCTTGCCACTCTGATAGTTGTGAGGTTTGATAACATCAAAATATATAGACTGGATCTAAAGTTACTTTATATGTTTGCGTATGTTTTCTATGGCATGATTCGCTTGAATGTACTTCATTCATATATTAAAAATGCACCTGAATATCATAAATAAGTTACTGAAGCTGCCTTAGTCAATCGACAATTATTAACCGAAGAATAATATCAGTTGTAGGTCGAGAAAATTGATATAAAAATAGTAAACAGAAAGTTTATAGAAAACACGTTGCGAAACTACACCTAAAATCAACTAAATAAAGTTAAAATTCCCAGCACCAAAATTAAACAGAACATATTTATAACAAAACAATAAATGAACGCATTAACAAACAATGTATTATCACAAGGGTGTAGCCACACTGGCGGCCATAAATCTAAATATGATTTAAGCCGTGTTCACACCATCCCTATTTTTATTTACCGCCGTATCTGTGGTGCCCATCTACATTTTATTATTTTCATACTCATGCTCAATGTACGAAATGTTTTGTGTAAACAGATGAGGTATATTTTTAGGGATAGTAATTAGTACTTACACGTGTATAATATTTGCTTTAATAGTTGGCACGTGGAACGTTTGCTATTCCAATTACAATTAATGTTAACGGAGATCATATTTTCATTAGGTAAGTGAACCGGTTTCTACTTTAATTTAACTGAGTTTGACTAAGTACGCAACAAACATAAGGTTACCACTGTCATAAAAAACCAACTGGATTTAATGAGTTCAATACACTGACATATAAAGCTTTATCCTATTTTCAATTTTTTTACTATTTTTTTATGGTTGATGAGCCGACGTTTGACCACAATCTCGCCTGGTGGTAAGCTATGATGCGGCCTACGATGGAGCACGTCATCCCATAAGGAACCTATTCACTCGGGGCTTGAAGCCAAAGAATTCCACTCCTTACAGTACGCACAAGGAAACTTGATGCGAAGCGCTTCGCCGATTTTAATACAAAAATTCTTAGTTCTATTTTTCGTTCTGTTCTTTCTATGATTGTTTACAGAAAACGTTATAGGAAACTCTTGATTTACATGAGCTCTGTACTCCATAGCGACATCTACGAAACGCCGCCCCTTTCGAGTCTATTTATGCAAACATGTCGTCCCGGAGACACGGGCTACCTAAGTACCTAGCTAGCATCAAATATCTATCTGAACATAGTAAATTCATCGCAAGAGATAAAATCTTTATAGGTACGAATTGGATTAATTTGATAAAAGACTGTCTATATTGTTTTAATCTGGATAAGTTTTATAAGAGCTTTTGAGTGCTTTGTGAATTTTAGAAGTTAGCTAACCACATCACATCCATGTCCGGAATAATAAATCATAGAGTAATAAATAACCATAATTACACAAAGAATTACTATTACAGGAATCGAATTTGGGACAAGTAGCACAGCAACTATACTCCAGCTACATCACCAAGTGTGGGAGAGCCATGCTTCGGCACGAATGGGCCGGCTCGACCGGGATGATACCACGGTCTCACAGAAAACCGACGTGAAGCAACGCTTGCATTGTGTTTCGTCGTGTGAGTGACGTTACCGGAGGCCCAATTACCCTCCCCTTCCCCAATCTCCCCAATCCCTGAATCCCCAACGATCCTCAAAGTCCTAATCCCCAAAAGGCCGGTAACGCACTTGTAACGGCCTCTGGTGTTCCAGGTGTGCATAGGCGACGCCGATTGCTTACCATCAAGTGATCCGTCTGCACGTTTACCAACCAACCGAGCAGTGAAAATATAACAATTTCACATGTCACGTCCATTTTTCTATAATTCACTACCAAACCATAGATAATACAGTTCCGCGTTGTATAATAACAAGAATAAATAAATATATCATCGGTCAGCTATCGGAAGGGGTCACTGAAACTAGATACCACTGCACTGGACCCCAGGAGGGGGCATACATTGCAAATGTGATATTGATAACGTATCATGTATGAATTATATTTGCGAAATATCTCAAATTACTTTGCCCTGGATTTTTTTTTATGGAAAAGGAGGCAAAGGAGTAGACGTATCACCTGTTGGTAAGCGATCAGCGCCGCCCATAGACACCCGCAACACGAGAGGAGTCACAAGTGCATTGCCGGACTTTTAAAAAGGAATAAGCTCTTTTCTTGAACGTTTGAATTTCGTATCGGTTGGGAAATATCACCGGTAAAAGGTCATTCCACATTTTTGCTGTGGATTGAGCTGGAGACCCCAGGTACGCAGAGGTGCACATTACGGCACTTAATGCCACTATACAATATAGAGGTAATATCCATATACCGAACACAATTCCAGGCTCCGTGCTACCACTGAGAATTATTTGAAAAACCCAGTAAAACTGTGCTCGACCCGGGATTCGAACCCGAGGCCCGGAATAAAAAGTATTACGAATAAAAACGTAATTAACAAAACGAGCCCTATAAAAATGTCTAAAAAATTTCTGATGCACGTATCTACTTCGGAACAGCTGACGTTAAAATAGATTTATCCCCATTAATAAATCAATTGTGAAAACACTAGAACCACTCTAAACTGCCCAAAGAACATTTTGGGTTACGATCACTGAACGATTAACCCTTCATACCAACGCCAACGAAAATTTTGAATCAAAGAAAAGTTTAAATTAGGAAAATTTCGAGCAAATAGCCCACAGCGCTCCCAAGTTTGTGTCGACTGTATTAAAACAAATATAAATAGTTCAATTTCATAAGGGTTGTTATGACGGGAACATGTGTTCGTTTACCCTGCTTACCCTTAATATGTAACTGTAATTTTCTTGTTTTATGGAATAGGAGGCAAACGAGTGGATCGGATCACGTGTTGTTAAGCGATCAGCGCCGCCCATGGACACCCGCAACACCAGAGTAGTCACAGGTGCGTTGCCGGCCTTTTAAAAAGCAATACGCTCTGTTCTTGTACGTTTTGAAGAGTCGTATCGGTTCGGGAATACCGCCGTCGACAAATCATTCCACAGTTTGTTACTTTGTGTAATGTTCTTTATTCTTTGTTAAAGGGATGTAAGAATAACTGTATCGTAAATTTAGCTATCGATAGTGCGACTGCTGTGCAAGAGATGTCAAGTGAAAGTCAATCGAAAGATTCAATATTAAACCACCATTGCACCCTTTTGAAGGGTACCTAGAAATAGTTAAAAACCATAAATCCTTCATATGAATAATTTTCATTTCAATCCTTATGATGCATCAAAAATCATAATTACTGGCAACACCAGCCAATTGGTTCACAAATAAAGTATTTATGTGACCAAACATTAATTCACCGGTTACACTCCTGTTTGTCGATACTGTTTACTTTGAATACAAGTTATTAATGGTACATGGTACGGTTGATTTTAAAATGTATGAATGCACGCCGGCATGCCGCGGGAGCATACGTAAATATTGCTTAAAGACTGATTGCACGGTACACCACAGGTGGACTATGTGTTTTTTAATTACGAAAATAAGACTAATTTACACAATATAATCATCTGTAACAATATTATTAAGTAAAATAATTTAACATTTCAATGATTTGTTAAAACTTACGGTTAACTTAGACTGACAGAAAACAAACTAGTTATTCAAAACTTGTAAATAAAATCATTCTGTTCTTAATTCAAAAATCTCGCTCTGTTACACGAACGTATTTAAACACACACATGTCTACCGCCAGGTCGCTTGCAACCCAGGGTGCGTCGGTGTTGCCACTATTTATAGGTCAATTACCGCTCCGTAATTAAGGCAATGCTTCAGCAAGATCACAGCTTTTGCCAAGATTGCTTAAATAAATTTTAACTTGAGATTTCCAGCTAAGTAAGGGAGACATTACGTTATCGCATCTCGGATGGTAAACAAAACTGTTATAATAACGTAATTGAACGTAAAATGGTTAAGTTTAAGACGAAATACAATAGTTTTGTATCAATAATGAGAATTCCTAACACGATCACATAGAAGAAATCTCTTTTCGATTTAACACATAAAATAAAATAACCAGGAATAATTTACGAATTTACACGAATTTTATAACAAGCATAACTTGAAGTTGAACACAACCTATAATAAATACTCATAATTATAGTATTAGTTTTATACACAAATAATAGAAATAAGTACAGCAATATAATATTGTAAACAAAAACATAATCACAGTACTGCAATTAAAAATAAATAAAAGACATGAAACTTTAAACGTGAAAATCTATAACAGCAACGCTCAGTCACATCGAATTTTTAAAAAGGTTATTAAACATTCCCTTTGAATATATTTCCTTTGAGCTTTGCATATTAAAAAAAATGTATGACGTATTTCCTTTTGCAGCGCGCTTTCGAAATTTATTTTTTATCTGTGGTACTTACAACAGTCGTATGTTATCGGTTGCTAGCCATTTTAAAGTGATTCAGATTAATTGCACCGATAGTCATTTCATGTCTGACTTTAATATTTTTATTTTTTTTTACTACTTGATGCGTCCAATTAAGGAATTTTAAAAAATTTAAAAATTCGCAAGCTAATTTCTTACTAATCTTACAATTTACTGCAGTTCCTGAATCGCGATTAATTTTTCTAAAACCTCATGCTCAACTGAAACGAAAATTATATTTCCGTAACCATATATCCCCAAGCGGTTACCGATGACCGGTCTCCACTAACTACATTATATACCTTATTTCCAATGTTTAGAGTCAATTTTTGTATGAACAAATTTAGGGGATGATTTTCAATAGGTTCAAAACGAAAAGATACTTGCATTGGTCGCTTTAGGATAAGGACATATGAACGTAAATCATTTAAATCTGTACGTTACATACGAAATAAAAAATAATACACATTATTTCTACACGTCTATGGATCCTATATCTTTTTCTGTTTGATTTTATACTAGAAACGTATCTTTTATAAGACCTGAGCACAAGCAGCGCGGTCCAACAAATGATAATTGACATTTTACGATTTATAGCTGCGCGGTTAGCCGACCAAGCTGTGTAGCCGATTTATAGCCACTCGCCACGGCCATGGAAAAAATATCGACAGATTTTCTTCATTCATGATACATTTGAGACAGGATTTTCTTAAAGTCCTGGGAGGCATATACAGTGTGACTCTTTATAAAGTGCACATATTGAAAAGGGTGAAAAAATTAACAATTTTACCGACGGAAAAAATGTTAAAAAAAATCTAAAAAAAAATGATTTTTTATGGGCTTTTAAATTTTTTTTATCTCGTCTTGGCACCTCATGCAAATAAACTGTCACTACTTTTAAACTAAATCAGATATTAAAACTAAACAAAAATAATAATGATCTCCAATAATAAGCCGAGCTAGCTTAATAATAAGCCGAGCTAGCTTATTATTGGAGATCATTATTATTTTTGTTGTATAAAGCCATATTTTTTTGAAAAATAAGCCTCATTAATTAATAATTGATGATTTTTACAAAAATCATCAAAACAAAATTACTATTTTTCTACCATTGTTTGCAATAAATGTAAAAGTTATCGAAATAATGTCCCGAGATAAAAAAAAATTAAAAGTCCATAAAAATGCATTTTTTTTTAGATTTTTTTTTGACATTTTTTCCGTAGATAAAATTGTTTATTTTTTCACCATTTTCCAATATGTGCACTTTATAAAGACTCACACTGTACTATATGCAAATATTTAGAAACTTTGACAACTATTCAAGGGTGGATTTGCACCCAATATTTCGATAAAAATATATAGTAAAATTGGTATATTATAGTACATCACTACCTAGAGAAGAAATTGGTACATAGGTAAGTGTTTATTTTTGAAACTTTAGAAATACATAGGTACGTTGTACTAAAAACAGATTTTACAATAAAATGTCAATGAGATTCCGATCTATAAAGAAGAACTAAAACATGAACTATTAATTAATCTTATGACAGGTTGCCCTTAATCATCAATTTAGGTATGACAGTTTAATCTGGCAACGTAGAATTAAAAACTAATAATTTAGAGATACAGTTTTGCTGAAAAAATCATAAAATTTGACGTCGCGTGTTGTTTAATCGCAGCGCTAAGTAATGAACACACAGCCCGCGCGGTCCGCCAACTGATGGCAGTCTCGCGTGCTATACTTCACACTAGATAATATTTCTATTAATCGTCTCGTGATAGGATGTCACTTGTACCTGACACACTGCTTTAAGGAATGAGGAACGATATTTTACATCATATAAAACAGCCTCATGAAAAACCGGCGTAAACCAATTGTTATGTTGTGTTTCGCCATGTTTGTGAGGCTGGTATCCCGAAATCCCCAAGTCCCTAACTCCAAAAAGCCGGCAGCGCACTTGTTCTTCCTCTGGTGTTGCGGGTGTCCATGGGTGGTGTTGTAACCTAAAGGATGATGAATACTAAGATGTCATAAAGTGTCATCTATCTCGGTTTAGAAATTCCTTAATATTTAAGAGAGGTTGGTGAAAACAGACATTATAGATCGTAATGAAAACAAAAAAGGCTACAATATTACCCATTCATAATGCCTGTATGTATCACCATTAACGAGTGCTATAAAAAGTGCGATTAAAAATATTGCCCGAATGACATCGCCCAGCGTTATGGCGATTTGTACATCGACAATATTTATCGACAGACATCGTTGTCGATCCGTCATTTACTATAGTTAATGGGATTATAAAAAAAAGTATCGTACATTACCCATGTTGATGAATGAGCCTCTAATCGTCATTTTTCCCAGAATGTTAGGGATATCCATCCTAAGTACCTATTTTAAAATCTACTCAGAACCGATGGTGCGTAATATTTACTTCGAAAATGTAGATTAAGATTAGTTTTCTTCTAAAAAATTGACAAAAATGTATTTGGAAACGGTACAAAGTAAAAATTTTTAGACATTGGTATGTTTTTCAAAAATAGAGGTTTAGTAAAAGAACGTAGGTACAAATTCGCAAACTTGCCTACGAATACGCGAAAGCGTCAAATTTAAAATATCCCACGAAATGGGATGAGAACCAAATGGCCGGCTTAGAGTGGATGCGTAAGTATAGAGAAAGAAACGCCAACCTCAGTCTGCGAAAACTGGAAAATACAAGCGCAGCTAGATCGTTCGCCTTCAATAAGACTGCAGTCCAAGAGTTCTATAAAAATTTGGCTGATGTGTTACAACGCCATAATTTTGCACCCGACAGGATATTCAACTTTGACGAGTCTGGTGTGTCTACAGTTTTAGAAACTCCTAAAATTTTGGCTCCTAAATCACAGAAACAAGTCGGACAAATCGTGTCAGCGGAAAGAGGTGAATTGATGACCTTTGGTGCAATTATTTCTGCAAGCGGAAATACTATCCCTCCGCTATTTGTATTTCCACGTGTACACTACAAGGACCATTTTCTTGAAGGTGCCCCTGAAGGAAGCCTTGGAGCTGCTAATAGAAGTGGGTGGATAAACGCTGATATATTTGTTTCAGTATTAAAGAACATTCAGAAACACACACTGAGCTCTAAAGAGCATCCGATTTTACTATTGTGTGATAATCACGAAAGCCATATCAGCTTACAAGCTATAACATATGCTCGAGATAATGGCATTATTTTTGTGTCTTTTCCCCCGCACACAAGTCATCGATTGCAACCTTTGGACGTTGGAGTGTTCGGCCCATTCAAAGCAAAATTGAAAATAGCGTTCAATAATTGGCATCTGTCGAATCCTGGCAAAACAATCAACATTTACAATATACCTAAACTGGTAAAACTTGCATATTTCGAATCTTTTACAGCAAAAAATATTACAAGTGGATTTGGAAAGCCAGGTATATGGCCGTTCAATGAAATGGCTTTCAGTGATGAAGATTTCGCTCCCATTGACTTGTATGCTTCAAATAATTCAGAAAATGTGACACCTAATCCGGAAACAAGCGTTGTCGCTATAGAACCACAACCTTCTACATCATCGACTGATATGAATGAGGCCGATATTCGCGAGCAGTCGCCTTCTTTGCTCCAAAGCTCTCAAGATATTTTCATTTTTACCGGGACTGACGAACCTTCTACCTCTGCGGGTAAGACACGATCTGAATCGAGTGCTCATCTTGCGATAACACCAGAAGTTATAAGACCTTATCCTACAGCTGTTAGAAATAGAAAAAAAAATAAAGGAAGAAAACCGGGTAAATCCCGTATATATACAGATACACCTGAAAAAAATGAACTAGAAGAGAAACAAAGACAGAAAGAATTGAAAAAAATAGAACAGGAAAGGAAAGCCAGAGCCAAAGCAGTGAAACGTAGGTTGAACGAAGTTGATTCAAGACAAAAGAAAAAGAAACAGCAAATAGAAAGTGACGAAGATTCAGAGGAATCTGAAGGATCGCAATTTAGCTTGCGGGAGAGTTCAACATCTCCAATCGATTTCGAAACGGACGAAGAGACTGATGATCGCAGTATTAATAATAATTTAAATGTGACAGCAGAAAAAATCAAAGATAATTGTTTTGTTTTGGTCAAGTTTGCAAAAAAGACTTCTATTGTTTATTACGTCGGGAAAGTTCTCAGTCATTATTCGGGTACAGAGCTGAAAATATCTTATCTTCGGAAGAAACCGGGATCATCATGGTCATTCTTTTTCCCTGATGTAGAAGACATACACACTCTGTATATCACCGATGTCGCCATGATCCTCCCTGATCCGAAACCACCAGCGGGCTGTACAGCTAGGATGGCTAGACTTTTCACGTTTGCAGTTAATTTAAATAATTATAATGTTCAATAACTTCCAAAGTAACAACCAAGTGTATGATTACCTACCTTAAGCTTAGATTGTCAAAGACTGTACAACAATCTCTTAAAAAATGATTGTAAAGATCTCATTTAGACTGATTATAAAGTTTAGAATTATCAATAAGTAAACTAAGGATGAAGGATTTAATCCTTTGTTATTTTTCTAAAGAAATATATCGACTATGAGTCAATTTCGAGTCAAGTCAAATATTATTAAGTTAGTTCTTTGATAAATGAATATTTTTTAATTATTAATAAAAACTTTAATAGACATTTTAATTACCCTGTATAAATCTACCCCATGGCGTATGAAAGTACCCCACCTACTGTACGAACGTACCCCGTACGTGGGGTACGTTTGTACAAATCTCGTCTCGTAGAAAAATGACTATAACTCTTTAACCGTTGAACACAATAGTTTCGGACTTTTTTGTAACAAACTACAATATATTTGTTACACTTAGGTACATAAACTAGATAAATTCGACAATTATTTATAAATTAAAAAAATAAAATCTAAAAAGCGTACGAAGGGTGACCACTTTCCCCTACCTTCGCAATAACTGTAATAATTATGAAATGAAATTTACACTTCATACTTTCGTTTAATCTTAACATAATTTTAACGGAATAATTTGACTTCACACTCAAATGGCTACAATAAACTTATTGGCTAAATTTCAAGTTAAAATAAGCCATTGTTAAGTCAAATAACTGGTTGTAACAACGCGCATTAGAGTTCTACAAAACAATATAGTTTTTGAATAGAGGCAAGCAACAATACGAGTGGACGGTGCGAGCGAGAAATAAAGTAGCGGTTCCGTACCTATATGATTTTTTTTTATGGCATAAGCCGGTGAACGAGCCGACAGATCACCTGATGGTAAGCAATCGTCATCGCCCATGGACATCAGGAACACCAGAGGCGTTACAAGTGCGTTACCGGTCTTTTGGGGATTAGGAGTTTGAGGATCGTTGGGGATTCAGGGGTTGGGGAGATTGTGGAAGTGGAGGGTAATAATGCCTCTGGTAACCTCACTCACACGACAAAACATAACGCTAGCTTTGCTTTTCTGTGAGGCCGTGGTATCACTCCAGTCGAGCCGGTCCATTCGTGCCAAAGCATGGCTCCCACACTTATTAATATATAATAGTTGCATTTATGTCGAATTTTGATAGAACTGTTTACTTTCATAACGAGTTCAATTCTCTTCATAGATAAACTGCTTATTCTTTTGTATGCATAAGCAGTTATAGATTTTCAGTACAAGAAAAAATACTATCTCATAACGCTACCCAGGAACCAAACCTGAGACTTTCAATCTAATCAATAACATCACAAGAGGCGATTGTGATTCAATGCATATTACCTACCAAATAGCCAGTTGTCATTTGCACAGTTCCTGGTCCACATAGCCCGAGGGCGATCCTTGCTGATGATAAGTGATCTAGAGCCATCTCCCCATCTCCCCAGGAAGTTAACTGATCTTGTGCTGATATTGTGGTGTGAATTATCCCCACATCTTTATGATACCCTGGGGTACAGAGGAAATGGTATATCATTTGAACGTTAACATAAACATAACTTGAAACTAGGTCAATTTCAGAGTAAACATTCTAAGTTAAGTAAAAACTCGTTAAATGAATGTCTTTTTTATTTTTTTTAATTCGGAGTAATACTACTGAACTTGATAATTTAACACTTTTCTTTTGATTGTCCTCACATATACGTACAATGTTGGAATATGTATCAGAGACATTGTAAAACAGACTTTCTTTAAAAGAGTATCGAATGGAGTTTTTTGCTCGTCCTTGTCCATTCGAATCTACATTTTAGAATGAGCGCCTAGCTTCACTGACGAACAGACTGAAAGACTATTATAAATTTTGTATTTGTCGACGTTTCAGACTAATGTCATGGTGCCACAGAGGTTCCAGACGCCCGCTTCTCATGCATGAGGGTACAGGTTCGAAACTTACCAACGGCAAGTACAAATGTGACTTTTTCTGAGTTACATGTACATTCTAAGATTATCTAGACACCACTGACAAACGGTGAAGGAAAACATCGTGAGGAAACCTGGGCTAATAATTTCTAATTATAAGTTTGTAATCGCCAACCCGCATTGAGCAAGAGTGGTGATTAATACTCAAACCTTCTCCGTGTGAGAAGAGGCTTTGCTCAGCAGTAGGCATTTATAGGCTGTTGATGATTGATTGATACAATTATCAATCGTCAATACGTTTCAGACGTACCAAATTATGGTTTAATTGAAATAAATGCTTTAACTTTGACTTTGAGTTGAGTATGTAACGTCCATCTACTCATATATACTCAATACTCAATACTCAATACTCAATACGTTTATTGCACTCCATATGTTTAAAAGGTGTTACATAATAATATAGTACAGTATGGACCCTGTAGGGCACGGCAACGTAGAAGAGAGGTCATAACATAGCTAGCCAAAAGTGGGTGTTACATTACACTTTCATCTTGAGATTAACAACACAATATGACATTTTAGTACGTATAGACATAAAATCCAAAGAGAGTCTTTTAAACTATATAATACCAAAATTACATTCATCAAGCATCAACAAGCATACATTTCTTCATTGTAATCGTCTTTTTTTATGGAATAGGAGGCAAACGGGCAGTCGGATTACCTAATGGTAAGCGATCAGCGCCGCCCATGAACATCCGCAACACCAGAGAGGTCACAGGTGCGGTTTTTTTTTTAAACGTTGCCCCACATTAGGATCTTGTGTCGTGGATGCGTTTACAAATATACAAGTGCACCACCGCACCAACCGTGCAGTCACGTGCGTTGCCGGACTTTTAAAAAGGAATACGCTCCTTTCTTGAAGGTTTGAAGATCGTATCGTTATTTGAATTAAAAACATACTGTATATAGTACACAGTATGTTATATAGTATACTGTATATAGCATACAGTATGTTTTTATGAATGAACCTAAATATATACCGTATATACCATGACATAAAAAAGGTTCTTTCTCTCACAATCTGCTAAAAACGGCTTTAAATTCATTTACAATTTCCTTAGAAGATAAGTATCGTACACGTCAGCGATTCACTTACGTAAATTATAAAAACCTCAAGTCTAAGGAACCCTGAAGTATAAAATAGCCGGTGGGCGTAACAGGGGCGTTAATTAATTACCTACGGAACCCAACCGTGTGTTTACATACGAACAAAAAGAGGTACGTAAGCAAAAATGCTAGTTTGGACCTGCAATTAGTTCGTTTTATGAAGATTTTAAAGAGTAAAATTTGAGACCAGGATACTTACTGTTTACGTGTGTCTTAGTAATCAGGTACAAGATGTCTATACTGCTATACATAGACTTTCACAATGATGATTTGATGATAATGATGAATGATCATAGGTATATCTCTGGCAAGTTCCAGATTTAGTCAAAAATTGCTTTGTTGACATGCACCGATTTACTAGAAGCTTATTTGCTTATTGCATAAAACACCTTAATTACATCATCACAAGTCTCATATTTGTTAATCTACTTTAAGTCCATGGCAAAGAGTAGTGTAGAACCTAACTTAATGCGATTTCAGTTATGTTCTATGATAGAATACAAAGTCTTTTCAGCTTTCACAAGTTGATAATGTGAACAAAAATGTCACAATACAAAGCATACAACGCTTTAATCTCACTAATGCATCACAGCTAAATATTTAACCGATAAATCTGCCCAGTCCCGGGAAGGCACAACACTACTAGCTAGAGTTGTCATAAAGAATGCATTAACAAACGCGGGATTGCACAGCATTACTCTTTCCCGGAGAAACTTAAACAAGAGAAAAAACAAAATACATTAATGCCGTCCCTATAGAGTTAAGAGGAAATAAATGACAGAAAATTTTCGTAACATTTTTCTTTCCAATTGTACTTTTGAATGAGATTGGGAGTGAGTATACACGAGGTAGGTAGAGCCCGCGGCCGCGGCTGTGTTGCAAACTTTTTTACATCTCAAAGTTAATTTAGATGTTCTTTTTAACATCGCCACAAAACATTTTTATGGCTTTTCAGAATGGATAAATAATCCACTTCTTGCCGTACTCGGCTTCATTAATCTGTTTTAATGTTCGTATACATCGCATTCACTCATTTTCTCCTACTTACAATTCATGTTTACAGTCTTCGGCGTACTTTCTTCAACTATTAATTAAATTATTATGAAAGCTTAACAACTTTATGATTTATTTTGTCTATTTAGAAACTTACAGTAAGTAAAAAAATCATTAAACAAGAAATGTACCTTAAATAAATTGAAATGTTCATTTCTCTGTTATTTTTCTGATGTTTAAATACGTTCCCTTCAATACATAATTTTCAGTTCAATCAGCGACTAATTTCCGTCGATTTCCTTTTAATCTTGCTGAACAGACTTACATTTAGAATCGAGGGAGCATTAATACTTTTTACTAATGATTTAGCTTTATCTCGACCGGATTACACTACACAAAACAGAATTTGTGTGCAATTAATGTCAATTCACACGACTTGAAAGCACGGGCTTTGCTGTATTTGGGCCACGAAAGCGACGTATGTAAAGATTAGTGACTCAAGATAAACGTCTTAACAGTTTGGTAAGTATCTTAATTTCGTTAAATAAATATAATAATTTCAATAAAGAATGTACCGTTAGTTATAATCATTATCACGTTTAATTATTTAAGCAACATTTCATAGTTATGATTCTACTATCCTACAAATATTATAAAAGCGAACGTTGAAAATGAATATAAATTTGTGACACTCTTTCACATAAGAACTATTGGACATATCTGGATGTCTTTTTTTTCGTAGTAACACAAGAAAACATATTAACCTCCTTTTTCATATATTTTAAAATATTGTTCTCCATACTGCTGCTACAAAATAATTCGTCGAAACTAAGGTCCTATACTTTGTGCCCGCTGACGTCATGACCACACTCGTCGGCGACGCGTCGCGCTCTCACCCCGTGTGACACGGCGCCAATTTGGCCGGATTAAAACTTCTATTCACTTTGAACTGAGAGAAGTTTATTGAAAATATAAAATACGTGTTTTGTTATTTTACAAAGGCGTGTGGAGGCTGGAGGCTACATTATGTTTTGAACTTAGTTTGCAGGAAGGGTAAATTTGTACTTATCCGTTATTACTTGCGCATTAAGGTTCTTTATGGCTGGCAGCTTTGAATTAATAAGTATAGTAAATTATGTGCCTGCTAAATAAGAGTCATAAGAGCTGTATTTCAACGAGGCACCATTTCGGTGGAATCAATCGCCGCTACCAACATGTATACAGCTCTATAGAGCGGTAATCACCCAGTGTCCGCTTGGTTGCGCAACCAGCTTATTTGTATATCACTGAATGAGTCACCCACGGTACTACATAATTAGAAGAAGCAGAACATTATGGCAAACTCCTCTTTTGTAGAGAAGGTCCAAAGTTGACTATCATGGAGTGGTTATGATTATTTCATTGGATGTAACCAGAGTTATTGACTATCGATTTCAAATGTTATTGATTCAGTAAAATATAACATGTATTATTTTGTCGTAGCTCTGTCGGGTTATTTCAAATTAAAACAGAAGACTGCACAATTAATAGGTTTAATTTCTACATATCAGAATCAAGACCGGCTCACACCGATACAAAGAAATGCCCGAATGCTATGGCTGGCGTGTGTCGATGAAGAAGAAGCGCGGCGCGCGCGCGGCCGTGGGTTTTTATACCCCGTCCCGCGCGTCGCCGCCTCTATGGTCGATGGCCATACTAATACGCCGACAATTTCTAATTGTTATTGACTTTTATTAACTTTTTGTAATTTTCTTGCATTAAATTCGTTAATTAGTTTTTCGAAATACATCAAAGCAGTATCTTCCTAAAAAGTATTTACAGAATTATAGAAATGTAGATAGTCTACATTTTAACTCTATTTTTATACGTAAAAGGTTTTATTTGTGTAACTCGGTTAACATATAAAAACAAACATGAGCAATCAACTGATTGATAACAGGACAGAGTTCAGTAAATAAAGTTCTTATCGCAAAAACTTTAAAGCGGTCTCGTGAATCAATCTCTTGGTAACTCAGGTGGCGACATCTATGCCGTGTCTGGGAACTGAAAGGGTAAAAACTCGTGAATAGTGTAAAAAGTAGTGAATGGAGTCGTAACGTATGGGAGCCAGGCACGCCAGCTTTACTATTTGTCAACTGTGATTTATTTGTGTTCTTCCATGTTTAACTTTTAGTATAAAATGTTTTAGTGAAACGTATTTTCACTTAAAATGCTTTGGTTTCGTAGATTTTTGCAAAAATGCGTTAAAAATTCATGCGCTTTAGATAAGCTTTGTAGCGTAATGCTACGCAGCTACGACGTTACTACGGCGTAGGCCGCGTAGCGACGTAAGGATTGCTACGCAGTTGTAGAAGATTAACGTACGCATGTATTACGTCTTGCTTGACCTATTTAAAATGAAGGTAGTACAATTCTTTAAAGAGTTGGTCAAAAATTTGGTTTAGACAAAACATTAATTGATTTCTCAGTAATGTGTTCCTTTGCCTACCATTTCAGGAATAAAAAAAGTATTTGTTATGTCAAAAATTGTCATCTAAAGTGGTAGGCTTAACAATACAATAGATTGCAATAAATCACTCTTGAATAACCTCATAAAACTACATCGCTACTTAAACCCTAACCTAAAACCCCAGAAACAGGTGATATACAACCAATCCCCAACTAAATCGATAAACGGACTTAATACACGAATATCGATAATATTTACTCGATATCGCGTTACAAGTAACGACTAATATTCCACTTGGAGCAGCTCTTATAACTCTGTGGGATTTCACAAGATGCTGAAAAATTTCAGCTACTTAAAATTGAACTTTAATTGTATGGAGATAGAAGTGTAGTTAAATGTAAAGTGTAAGTTTGTGTGCCGATTGGTTCTCTAAGGAAATTATTAAAATGGGTATCAGGTAGATAGTTGGCAGCTATTTTAGCAGATAAAGGATATTTGTTGTATTGGAGGCCAACGGAAGGTATCTGGAGGTTTCTGTCTTTCCAAGCCATTTATTTGAAGGTTAAGAGGTTTATAATAACTTTAGTTCAATGTCAAAGAACCGTACTAGGTTCGAAATGCCATCAGCTGTTTATTGAATGCTGCTTACTACATTTAATATATAACGCTTATATATTATATTATGCCATTGCTATTAGAGCTAAGGTCGTGGGTAATAAACTTGACATCTTTTTTACCACGGCAAGCAAATCAAAAAAGACATACTAAATCAACTATAATCCTGCCGAGTAACCTGGGATTTTAGTTAAATCAAAAAAAATTTTTGTTTATTTACTAAAAACTTTTTAATCTTAATACCACAGGTTTAATTAAAACAGATTCTCACAAAATTAAAAGCCGAGTGAATAGGTTACCAATGGGCAGGCGTGCTCCCTCGCAGATTGCATCATCGCTTACCATGAGACGAGATAGTAGCCAAATGCAGACCCAGACCAAAACTAGAAAAAAGTTCCTACTTCTCGTACTACAAATGTTTTGTACCTATAAACTCATCACAATTTTATTTCTTCAACAAACAGGAGAATCGCATTCAAGTTGCGAGCTTCTGAAAAAAAAATAATAAAAATATAAACAAACTATACATCAGTGAATGAATATTCCGTCGCTTATTATAGAGGAGCAAGCACCCACTACAATGTAACTTTACAACGAGTAGCAGTTGTTAGTAAGTACTAAACAAAAATAAAAGCAGTCTTCATTTATAGTAGGTAACTTCTTTCAAACGACGGACAAAAGTACGGCGAACTCTTCGATTGGAACAACGTGGATATGAAATGATAAACCTTAAAACCAATACATTTTTACTTTTAACAGAACTCAAAGTCAAAGTCAAAGTCAAATCATTTATTTCAATTAGACCAGGAAGGCACTTTTGAACGTCACAACAAAATATTTAAATATTAAATAATAAGAAAAACAATGTCAGTCTGTAGGTCAGTCCTCTAGTGAAGCTATTTGACTCAACTTATATAAGGATATTGTATTTACTAAAAATCATGAGTTACTCACGTAAATATACTGAGAATCGCTCTACTAGTTTCGAGCCACATAGGGACTCTTCCTCGTGAGTAGCGTGCACTGTCGCGATGACGATGGTATTTGTATTATTTTCTGAGTTAGGTAAACATGACAGGTTTTTAGAAATAGGTGTTTAAATTAAACATTTTAGGTAACAATACTACTCTAATAATACTAATCATGTAATATCATGCTAGTAAAAACTGGCGCATTCTGCATCGAATTTAGAACTTAAAGTAGGCTTAACTACCGATAGTAGACAAAGATGCTCAGTACATTTCTCAAACACGATAGATTTTGTGGCATATGTTTTAGTTGGAGAGCTTCAAATTCTATTATCAAAGTAATCACTTTATTGTTTTGTAATATTTTATTTGTAATAAACTTGTATATTTGTATGTATAAATATACATACAAATGTGTGGGAGAGCCATGACCGGAGTGATACCACAGTCTCACAGAAAACCGACGTGAAGTTACGCTTGTGTTGTGTTTCGTCGTCTGAGTGTGTACCGGAGGCCCAATTAACCCCCTCTCATTCCCCAATCTCCCCAATCCCTGAATCCCCTACGATCCTCAAACTCCTAATCCCCAAAAGACCGGTAACGCACTTCTAACACCTCTAGTATTCCAGGTGTCCATGGGCGGCGCCGATTGCTTACCATCAAGTGACCCGTCCGCTCGTTTACCGGATTCTGCCATTAGAAAAAAAAAATGTTTTATTTTTGCGGTCGTTTAAAACTTTCATTTATTTTATTAATAATAATTCATTTTAAAGAACCACTGTATAACTACTAAATAACTTGGTTAGCTGTATCTGTCGAAGTACTTCCGATCCAAATATCAGTTTCTTATCCAGTTTAATATAACCGTGGTGTTGAACTCAAATGGCAAAGAAACACGGTAGGAAAGAGGCGACAGGCAATTCATAGGAACGTCTGCGAGGCGACACAACAAGTCGCGTAGTGACGGGAACTCGCTTATTGTAATAGCAAATATATTCGATAACTACATTTTTAAAACGAAATTCTATTTGACAAGTATAGCAAGTAGCTTTGGTTATTTTTATGTATGATTTTTGGTAGCTATGTTTGAATGTAACTAGAACAAATTGTGTTCGTTGTGGTGCTTAAAATAATTCTGTATCACGAGGAAGGACCCCTCTGTGGTTTGAAATCAGTAGAGCCAGTGAGTAACCCGCAATTTTTAGTTAAATTAGTATGTCTCACGTTAGTAATTATAAAAACAATCCTGTATCCATTGTATATGTTTTTATATGCATTAATTTAACACGTATCAGTAGATACACTATATTGTTTTAGAACTAAATGAAATAATTAAGTGTAATATAAAATGGTATATATATTATATCCATTAATGAGTGGCGATAAAGGCACATCACTAGTTCGTAAGTTTGACAAGGTCCGGCCGCCGCCGCCGCCGCCGACACCGACACCAAACTATTGTCTCGCGGGACTATCCCACTTTTTGTCTCGACACAAATGAATTGAAATAAATAAAAGATAAACTAAACCTGTACTTCATTTTATACAACAAAGTGACTTGCGTCTAACTAATTACATTATGTTTATTATATGACTAGCTGTTGCCCGCAATTTCGTCCGCGTAGAATATGTTTCCTGCTTTATCCCATGAGAGCATTTAATCGGGATAAAAAAGAATAAAAAAGTAAGTCAGCTGCACACCCTGTCTGTATACCAAATTTTATCAAAATCCGTTCAGTAGTTTCAGCGTGATTGTCGGACAAACATCCAAACAAAGAAACTTTCACATGTATAATATTAGTGTGATAGATATATAAAATAATCTGAATTACAGTCATGTTATGATTGTTATGTCATAGAGGTTGACCCTATTGCCATATATCGGATACACTACAATAGAGAGAAGTTTACCTCCCGGCCGAAGAGTCGAACCCGACACCTCTTACTCGGCACTCCGTCAGTCAACTAACAGCAGCTGTAGCCAAATGCCACTTAGCGCTTGTCTACATGTAGAATAGAAAACCAAATTATATGGAATTGATGTATATTTTGACACTTGTCAGTGTCATCCCCATACATTTTGATTTCTACTCTCTCTGTAGACAAGCGCTAAAGTGGCGTTTGGCTAGAGGCCCAGGTCAGTATAAAAAAAAGTTTGCATACTTTTACACTGTTTGAAAATGTCTTTCATAGTTCTCAATTTTTTTTTTTGGTTTCTCATGCCTATGTCACATTTCAAAATCGTTCCTACGTCTTTTAGTTCGAATACCGCTTAAGAAGGTAGATGACTAATTTTTTTTTTTTTTTTTATATTACATTTCTTATTCTCCACGGACTCTTGTCCGTGCCCTTGTCATTCCATTACATTTTCTTTTAATGTACAGTCTAAATTAATTGTTACAGAAATCTTACGTGCTACATTAACCACATTTTTTTTTCCTCAAAGAAGTTGTGTCTAATATCTACCTATATATACACAATACATGTTTTACTACATTTACATTAACCTTACTGGATCGGCTCACACGCGCGATGAGCGAGCCGACCTGCTCCAGCAGAAGGCGCCCGTTCACGAGCATGACGTGATGGCCAGCAATCGGTTCGATCAACCATTTCGTAGGGAACGGAGCGACCCAGCCCACAGCGCCACCGACTCTAGAACATTTAAGAATGCATGACGTCTGCTCACGCAGCAGTAAGCCGATTCCAGTAGTGCCAATGGATTTTGTCAGTCTTATTGATAAAATTTACATTACGTTACATTATATTTACTACATTTTAACATTATTAAACACACACAATACATATATCAATATATATATATCAATGTCACGCCTGCATCACAATTCAAGCCTACAGCGAGCCCTCCCCACCCAAAAGAGCGCCCACTACAGCCATGTCCCTATTCCTGATAGCCATTTTCAAGTTATAGTCCAGGATCAAAGTCAAAGTCAAGTCAAAATCATTTATTTCAATTAGGCCAGAATGGCACTTTTGAACGTCATAATAAAATTAATATTAAAAGTGAAGCTATTTGCTCATTCCAAGGTGTAGATTCCTATGGAAAAGAACGAGCAAGAAACTCCAGAGGTTACTCTTTTTCAATCAGGTTCACAATACAATTTACTAGTTACATAGTTTTGCTGTTTGGATTGTGCGAGAACAATGTAACACCAAAATCCAGTCAAAGTGATCAAGAAAGAAAATAACCTTAAGAACAATAATACAGTCTGGAGCTGACCAGTCCCAGTTGACGGCGCCCGTTCACGAACATGACACGTACACCAGCACCGCCCAACTCAACCATATTGTAGGGAATCGAGCGATCCACTGCACGCGCCACCGCCAATGAGACCTTTGAGTGAGCATGACAACTCCAAGCTGACACAAATGACTTCTATTAATCTAATTTAATATTAAGTTAATTACAGGGCTCTTACATTTACATTGGTTATATAATTTAAAAAATATATACAATTTAGCAATATAGCTGTATTATTTACGATTTCATTAAAACAACAGTGTTTTTAGTTATCCTGTGGAGCCGGACTAGCCTGCATCCAAGCATTTTTATCCTCTATATATTCATTAAGTTTGTAATATGCTTGTCTACATAAAGTTTTCTTTATACATAATTTAAATTTGGATTCATTTAGTTGTTGTACATCGCCTGGTATCTTATTATAACATTTAACACAGATACCCATGAACGATTTACTTACTTTCGCTAATCTCGAAATTGGCTGACTTAATCTATTCCCATGTCTAGTTTGATAGTGGTGTCTGTCAGACACTTTACCAAATAACTGTAGGTTTTTCCTAACATACATGATGTTTTCATAGATAAATTGACATGGAACGGTCATAATGTTGATCTCCTTAAACCTTTCTCTGAGAGATTCGCGACGACCTAGATTGTAGATAGCTCTGACGGCGCGCTTTTGTAAGATAAAAATAGATTCAATGTCAGCAGCGTGTCCCCACAGCAAAATGCCATACGACATAATGCTATGAAAGTAACTGAAATACACCAGTCTTGCCGTGTCAATGTCAGTTAACTGTCGTATCTTCCAGACAGCATAAGCTGCAGAGCTCAATCGTCCCGCTAATAATATAATGTGAGGACCACATTGCAATTTGTCGTCTACAGTAATTCCCAGGAAAGTTGTCTCTTTTACAAACTCTAATTTCTCACCATTCAATAATATGTCACATTCGTTGCTTTTAACATTTGGCAAAACAAATCTAATACATTTTGTCTTTTTATTGTTTAGTACTAAGTTATTTAATGTAAACCAATTTTGAACTTGCATTAGGGCATTATTTACGTCGTCATAACTATTTGTGCGTCTATTAATTTTAAAAACTAATGAAGTGTCATCAGCAAATAATACCATCTGCGGTTCATTTTTAAATAAATGGGGCAAGTCATTTATGTACGCTAAAAATAAGAATGAACCTAGTATCGAGCCCTGCGGTACACCCATAGATATGCTAGCACCCTGTGAATTTACTTTATTTACTTGTACTTTAAGTTGCCTATCCTGAAGGTATGATTTCAACAGATTTAGCGACGTCCCCCGAATGCCATAGTGTTTCAGCTTCAGCAATAGCGTCTCATGTTCAACACAGTCGAATACCTTCGATAGATCACAAAATATGCCGATGGCATCCCGTGCTTCTTCCCAAGAGGCGAACACCCGCTTAATTAGAGCTACTCCCGCGTCAGTAGTGCAGCGACCTTTGGTGAATCCGTATTGTTGATCATGAAAGATAGAATTCATGTTAAAGTGACGCAACATCTGAGAAAGCATCAGCCTTTCAAACACTTTGCTGAGCGCTGGTAAAATAGAGACCGGCCTATAGTTATTGGGTTCTGCACTATCACCGGATTTAAACAATGAAACTACTTTACTATGTTTCATTAAATCCGGGAAAACTCCGTGATCTACACTTTTATTAAAAATGAAAGCTAAATGAGGCGCTATAGTCTCTATAAAAGACCTACACACCCTAACAGACATTCCCCAGAGATCTTCAGTAGACTTAACTTTGATCTCTTTGAACGCTTTAATTACTGCTTGGGGGTTTGTGTATTGAAATCGAAACTCAGAAAGGCACTCCTTGATATTACTTTTAAGAAGTTCGACGGAAAGAGTCGGAGATGATTTCAATGCTTCCGTAGTTTTTATCGGAATATTTTTAAAGAAACTTTCAAATTCCTGGGCAACTTTCAAATTTGAATTGATGTGTCCATTCGCAGTATTTAGATTAAATTCAGCATTACGGGATTTATTTCTACCTGTCTCGTTATTAATTATATTCCAGGTAGTTTTTATTTTATTTTCTGCAGTCTTAATTTTATTAGTAATGTAAAGTGCTTTAGCCTGCTTGCAAACTAATTTAAACGTTTTCGAATATTTGGAGACATAAATGTGAAAAGCCTCACTATGATTAAATGGTTTCATACCGTAAAGCTCAAATAACCTTTCCCTACTTATGCGTATACCTGGTGTAGCCCAGTCACAGAATACCAACTTACATTTAATGTTTTTGCGTTTTACAGGGAATAATTTATCAAATTGAGTTTTAATAATTGACAATAGGTTGGCGTAAATCTCACTCGGGTGTTCACTATCACGCATTTGACCGCATAAATCATTTTTTAAATTATGATTTAATGACTCAATTTTTTTATTTGAGATCTGTCTAAACATAATTTCACTTTTTTGCACAGTTGTGATGGTGTTAAAGGTGACTGTCAGCCCACTGTGATCAGATGATAATTTATTAACAACATCTTTATGTAAATAATCACAGTTACAAAAAATATTATCTATACATGTTACCGTGGTGGATGTTACACGGGTGGGCTCAAGGAAAACATTAGATAAATCAAAAGATTTGAAGAGACTTAATAAGTTTGTACAAATAGAGTTATTTTCCAAGAAATCAACATTAAAATCGCCACATATTATGGTACATTTACTACTAGAACACGTTTTGTGCAGTACATCTTCCATTACGGAGCTAAAACTATTAAAATTTTGTAACATAGGAGGTCTATAAACACAGACTACAATATGCTTATCCAGCTCAACACAGGACAACTCTATTGTGTGCTCTATTGACAATAATGTAATATCTTGTCTTTCTTTATATTTCACTGAATTGTTAACTAAAATTAGGCTACCACCATGTATCATTGTTTGACGGCTAAAATAGTTTCCAACACAATAATTTTTAAAATTTATAGATTCTACTTGATAATCCTTCAGCCAATGTTCAGTAATACAAACAATATCATAATTAAATTTTTCTAAAAATAATTCAATTTCTAGAGATTTTGATGAAAAGCCCTGCATATTTTGATTAAACAATGTTAACAACTTTTCTTGTTTTTTCTTCTTATGTACTACTTTCATAGATTTAGACTTAAATATATTGCCAGAAGATACCTTTACAATGCATGGAACATTTGTAGTATTTAATTGTTTATCCTCTGTTGTCTCATTATTCAGTTTAAAAAGTTATCCAGAGTACCCACATTTGTCATCAAATCATGAGTCTCTTTCGTACTATCATAATAAGTACAGCTAATCTCTATATTATTAGATTGTCTACATAATATAGATCCGTCAATTAAACTAAATTAATACTATTTGCTAGCAAACTAGCAAGTAAAACTTTACATTTTCTAGGAATAAACATGTATTCCTTGGTCAAATTAAAACCACTAACAAATTTGTTAGTGTCAAAAAATAATAATTTGTCTTTATGACAACATGTCAGCATAAATATTATCCCCCGCTCCCCCGATCCCCCGCTCACTCTCACCCACCGCCCGTCTGATTAATTTGCTGATCGCGTCGTCACTGGTATTCGTGTAGTAAACACAGCTGTTAGTGTGATGGGATATAGCTACCACGGCGTGCGGTACACTGTCGTGTATCCGCTGTTTCTTCTCCGCTGTATTTACAAGAACCACTGCCGCGTACGAAAGCCCCTGAGCCTCGTGTATTGTGAGTACGCGGGATCCCACACCCGATCCGTATCCCTGGTTTTTAAGGGATTCCTTTTCTACCTGAGTGTGTACCAGGTATAACGTATTTGGAGGAGATTTGGGTATCCGCGAACCTGAGAAGCTTTTTAACTCAAGGGATCTCACACCCGACGCAGACGAATATATGCCACTGTACACAGTACTAAGAGCATATGCTACATCCATAGGGTTCCTGTGAGTGCAGAGAAGTTCTTGGCTAATAGCCACGACGTGTGTAGGGCGGTTGTAAATGAGGGGGAAGACTTTGTCTCGGTCAATGAAGGGAAGTTGATTTATGTCACCAATCAGCAGAACTTCTTTGGCCTGAGTTATTCGGGCCGCCATCACAATGGCCCCAAAGTGATTCATGAGAGCCTCATCTACCATGATTCGGTGGCAGCTCTCTTGCTCTTTTAATCCGTTCACTAAAATGGATGCCATTGTTCGGACTTTGGATTTGACTAATCCTCCGATTCGGCAGGATAGTTTGCCTCTGAGGTCATTTGCTGCTTCAGTTGTTGTGGTGACGATTAAATCCCTTTCCGCTTCGAATTCGTTCATTATCCATGTAGTTTTGCCGCATCCCGGCACTCCATTTGTCCAGTGAAATGTCGGGGCATCCCAGCCCCCAAAGTCCACGCCGACCGGCCCAGGCTCCGAAATGGATCCCACCATTTCCAAGATCCCATCCTCCAACATAATCCTCGTGCACCTGGCAACAACCACTAAGGAGTCTTCAGGAGGAGTTTTAAATTTCACAACTCCCCGTTTATCCGATTCCTTCTCATCCAGAGACACAAACCCTGCGGTGGCGTTGTAAGCTGCCATACTACGACTTATAGAATCTCCTCTCAATACTCTCGATTTACTGTTGTCGTATATGACCGCCTCCGCAGCCTCGAGTCTATCATTCAGTAACAGCTCGTTACCCTGCAGATATGTCTGCAGGATCGTTTTGCAAGTTCGCAAGTTGACTTGTTTTGTTGCCTCTATTACTGCGACAAACTCGAGGAAGGCGTTTATGAGGTGGTCTCTGGGAGTGGTAGCATGGCGAAACTTCGGCGGAGAGACGTGACCCATGGCGGCTCTGGTTGGCGGTGACCTGGACTGGGCAGGATGCACCCGAGCGCTGTCGCCTCTCCCGCTAGTGGAGCCGGATTCACTCCTTCTGAAAGTCGACGAAATGAGACCCGCAGCTGTACATATGGCTGATGTTATTGCCCACATGTTGGTCCGTGAAGTTTGTTTTTTTATTTGTCTTTCGGTGTTTCGTTGCTGTTGCTGTAGAGCACTTTGTTCTGAATACCTGTGCTGCAGACGCTCCGAACCACTTGAAGAGCCAGCGATTGGTGAACCCTGGACCGTTCTTCTGAGGAAACTAAGGTCTTCACCCCTGTCCTCATAAACGATGACTTCATGCTGTTCTGAAGCGTGAATACAGCCCATGAGATCAGCTGTCTCTCCTCGCCGGAAAACCACCACACCAGCATCCACGCTGATAACTCTAGAATATATGCCCTCTACTTTACCCCACTTACCCCACTATTACTAATTTTTACTTTAATATCCGTCTGTTAGATTATTTAAACACATTAGCCACCTATTTTTTATTTTCTTACGGAAACTAATAGGTTCGAAGATATATTGATTTGAAATATCGCATGACGTCACTTTTGAGCACGATTTATACTCTAAAATGACGTAGCTACCTTCCACTCCTGAACATTAATTCGTTGTATCGCCTTTGGTATTGTTTTCTTATACGACAAAATAAAAAAATACCTCTCTAATATTTTCCATTACCTAACTAATTAGATTTTTTATGTTTATACCCTGTCATCATCCCTATTAACCAAGACTTTAAATAAAAGTACATTATTTCCTTCCTAATATGTCGTTGGATTAATATTTGTTTGCTAATTACGTCTATCAGAATCCTCCTGGAACTAGATATAGCACGGCTTGAACGTCTCATGCATATTTATAAGGCTCGGTACACACTTGTGACCCGCCAGGCCTTGCAGGAGTCCGTCGTGTATCTTGATTTATAACGTATGTTGTATATATGTATGTGGCCTTATTGTTCCCTTGAACAAGATGTTTCAATCTGGATCTAGAATTTCTGAACACTATTTTTTATTTCTTTGAAAGTATTTACTGCTTTCGTTAGCTATTTACTTACACTGTGAATTGATATACTATCTGCTAATCATATATTTACATGTGTGTAAATAATCAAATATGTAGAGGTATGTGTCATAGAACCACAATTATGTAGATTCCTACATGCCGGAATACGTGAGTAACTTCTGTGTCAGTTTAAGTTACGTTCTACTTATTCTACGTTGTACTAAATTCCATTCACATTAATTAAGCATTTTTTTAATAAAAAAAAGAATCAGCCGAACATAGTACCTCCTCCTTTTTTTGAAGTCGGTAACAACTAAAAGTCAAAACTATGAAAAAATAACTATCATTAGTACCTACTGATAGGTTAGAAGTTCGCGCCATAAGTTCTATACAAAATTGTTCACTAAAACCTACCTAATTTACAATTTCCTGGCCATTATGTTATATCTTTATGATATGAACAATATTAAGTAGAAAAGTCAACAAATTAATACAAGAACGCGTACAATTACGAAAGCTATCAGACCGGGCGGGGAAATTGATAATTATGGCGTATTTAATATGAAAAAACAGGCGTAGGGAATAATTAAAAGATAATCTACAAACAAGTGATGCGAGAAAAATGGCCGATCGAATGGAGACCGTTCGAAATGTTATCATTTTGGAACCCAGATGAGTATTGTTAGGGAGCGTTTACGTTGCTTGTTAAAAGTCTTTATTTAAGTTACAATGTATGTCATGTATGTCTGAATGGATGTGTGTGAATTGGAAGCTTATAACTAAAATTTGAAGTAGATAATATCTTCAACCGATTTAACTAACTAAACTTTAGTGTACTAGTCTTGTTTGCATGACCATAAATACGAAACTGCATGAAGGATTTGGTTTAACCAAACAATGTCAAATGTGGCATTTTGTCTATGTTAATTTACAAACTGGTGCCCATTGATAATAGGCTACCGATAATAATAGGCAAATAAGGTACTTTTAAGAACATAGAGAACGCAGGCCGCGAAGGACTTAACTGGTTAATGAGGCTCCGGTTCAAAGGGCAGAAGGTAGGAACGGGTTGGATTTTAGTCAGATAGAGTCTGACACTTCCTCTCGCCTCACCCAAAGCGGGAGACCTTCATCAACAGCTTATAAATGCCCACTGCTGAGCAAAGCTTCTTCTCACATCGAGAAGGTTGAGCATTAATCACCGCGCTTGCTGAATGTGGGTTGGCGATCTCAAACTTATAATTTTAAATTAAAAGCCCAGGTTTCCTCAGGATGTTTTCCTTCATCGTTGATCAGTGTTGTCTAAATAATCTTAGAAAGTACATATAACTCGGAAAAAGTCACATTGGTACTTGCCATTGGTAGGTTTCTCACCTGCACCCTCGTGCATGAGAAGCAGGCGTCAAGGAGGGAGACGTTATTGGATGATTTTGTCGCCCGAATAAAAAAAGCCAGTTCTTCGTCAAAAATTAGAATAGTAGTAGTCTCTTAGTTAGTTTTTAGGATACCTACGAGAAACTTGAGAAAACAATCTAATCTACTGGCTGTGGTAGAATCCTCAGACTAATCCGACTCATGAGGTCGTAAATCAGAACGTTTCGTTTCCACATAAATGTCTGTAGAACTCATGTGTACGGTGCTTAACACCGGTCCACATCGCCCGGGGCTCTCATTAAAATTTCAGCTTTCTATACGTACACCATTGTACAGCGGTCGCGTTTAACTTGCTTTATTAAACGAATAATCGTGTCTAATATTATATTTCCGCTTTTGTGATCAAATGAAGATTTTAATAAGTTTTCTAGTGTCCTTTTTTGTTTTTTTAACTGACTTTGTAGTTGAAACTGTGACTGTGAAGCAAGCGGTCGCGGCGAGCGTAATTAAACAAACTTTTGGGGCACAACTTTTCTAGCCAATCACGTGTCACGCAATATTTTTATCGCGAATCAGTTAGTGAAGTGCAAAAAATGTTCTCACTAGTATCGTGCCGTTGATATCAGTTACATATTTAGTCGATTTTTGGTAGTCGCTTATAAAAAACATACATTCTTACTATGTTCAACTGCTGACTTATTCTCTCATTTGTCCCTTGGACACCACCTAGTACAAATGTTATTACTTTCGCTTTAAACACTTTCATGCATCTCATACAAGCACGCCAGTTAACATCACCCACTCCAAACCTGGCATAAACAATAAGAAATAACAGGTACAAAATTTAATTATTTAAAACAGATTTGTTGGACAATTAAATAACCATAACAGAGCTAGAGTGCGTGCAAGAATTTGAGATTAGTTCTATAAAGTCTCTGTAGTCGTAATTACGTAAAAGCCTCGACCAAACCACGCCTTTTTATTTAACAATACACAACATTTGTTAGTAGATTTTTCAATAATTTTATGGCGATAAGCATAATGTTTATTAATTATTTTACAAAATATAACGAGCTTGTGATACTTGAAGCGATAATAATAATTGTTGAACGAGTTTTTAAATTGGATTGATTTATTTTTTGCCAGATGTAAAAATATTTATTAAACGATAATTATATTTGTATAAGTACCAACGTTTTTAATTTTAAATATTCTAGAGGTATAATGCGCTGGCAATAAAATTAAACTCTAAGTAATACTGTAGTCGAATAAAAACTTAAAATTAATCAATTATTATGTTTTCGGCTTACTCATGTAACTATTTGACGAGGAACTCGACTAGTTTCAAGCCATACTAGAGGCTCATATTCATATGCGTGAGTAAGCCGAAAACATAGTAATTAATTAGTATGTCTCACGAAAGTTTTAAAATACTCGACTAACGAAATTTCAAATCTCTAGTAAAATGACGCTTCTATACGTATGTTTAACGCGCTGCCACTTTTTTGTAATGTTATCAGAGTTTGATGGCGTGCCCACATAACTTGTGAATGGGTATCACCATGCTTCACTGGCTTAGACCCGATGATAAGAAACCAGAATATCAGTGTTTAAGGTACTGCTACACATGATTTAAAATAACATGTCTATCGATTCGTAAACATACCTGAATTGAGCAATTGAGCACGCTAATTTTGAGCAACAATCCGACACACATTCTACAAAGTAGCAATTGTTCAATTGAAGCATACTTCCATGCTTGAAATTAGCATGTGTAACAGTACCTTTATCTTCCATCTTGGCATTTGTTTTTAATATTAAATTATTTGCTAACACTATACCATTAATAGACAAATGAAGTTGACGTAAATAACTTGTCTATTTATTACTACATGTATGTGATTTATATATGTACACTCGTATGTGTCTTCAACATATTTATCTTTAACTGTTCTATTATTTATGTACGTCCCTACAAAGTCACAATATACAAAAATAAAAATAATAAAGGAAAATCGAGATAATACCTCAAATAAATCCAATACACAATAATTCAATTCACAAATCAAGGAAAAGGCGCAATATTCCATAAACGGGCCATAGCATTCAATCTTTCTGTGAAATAAGTAGTGTGGTTCCAAAATTGGGGATTCTCTGAAGAGACAGTCCATGAAAATATTGTCTCGCTTCTTCGTCCTAGACTGTTGAATAACACCAAAGATGTAGCATATTTAACTTCTTTACATACCATGTAGTTAGAATTAACTGCATTAAAATGAGACTTTTTACTGATGATTTATTAATGATTTATTAATATTAATAAATCAATGTACATACTATCAAGTTACTACGTCATAGCAGCTACGCCGTAGCAAATATTAAGCTTTTAGAAACGGAAAGTAAAGAATTTATTCTTTTCATTAAAAAACATTTCATTCATACTCCATATCTTAAATCAATATTCATAAACCAGTAAGCCATCAGCGATTTATCCAAAACACCCCCCTGAGCAAAATAATGCAGTAACTGTCACAAACATGGAGTAAAATATTTTTCGTAAAAAACACCGAAGTGTCCCCTATTCCGAAACCGTGTCGCGCCATGGGGAGTAAACGAAAAACCCACAATGGACTCTTTATCGTAACCAAACCACATGTTTTTATGGCATCCCGGCCCGTTATAAAGTCCGCACAAAGGAGAAAGTTATTTATTTCGCCGAGCACTTTGCCAGTCACCAAGTTGACGGTTGATTCCGAAGAATATCATGTTATTATGTTGAACGGGTTGGCCGCATAACTTTCCTTCAGGGTACATTGGGTAACTGTAATATGTTACCAGAATATTTCACTTTTGCTAACTTGGAATTGGTAGGTCATGTCAACTTAGTTGGGGATTGTTCGTCAACTTCTTCGAGGATTAGCTTGGTAATGCACGGGTCGCTGGTTTGGGAAATATTTATAGATCTACTGAATAACGTATGACTTATAAGTAATGATTTATTATGACTACTTATTGGGATTTTAACAAACTTTTATTCAGCTATTTACTATATGAAAACTTTCCTGTGATGCCTAAAATTGCAAAAGCAAGAAAGACAACATGCCATACGACACAATCAAATACCTACATTTAATTTAACAAATAACACATCAACCAACCTTCGTCTCTAAATACCTCCTACCCAATAAACATTTTGTAAAGTTCATTAACTTTTATTTATTGCAAACTTATACATACCGTATTATGTATGTATAATACTTACCTCAAAAAATATTTAAAAAATGTGCTGGTTTTTTACCAGTAGATACGTTCGTCCACGTTGTTTTCGTGAATAGTTTATAAAGGAGCGAGGTGGCACCATGTCGACTGACGTTAGTCTTTCTACACGGCTCCCTGAAGGAACCTCCTGACATTTCACACGTACCTTCCTGAAAAACGGCTTGAATTGTAATAGCAGTTTTTTGAAGCAGACACCGGCTAACACTCCTCTATTTTAACTGAGTCGTGTATCCCATATTTTAAAAAACATAACATCCTCACTTTGCTAAGTCTGTACATACTTGAGGTCGCGTTATTTGTTAAAAACAATCCCAATCTATTTACGTTCCGTGAGCGCGTAAGACACGAAAATAAATTACACATAGTTCCAAGCAGAACACATCTAATGCACGAGAGCATATTCTGTATAGTATCGAAGATATTTAATAATATTCCGGGAGATATAAGACAGATCAAAGAAACAACCATATTTAAAAAGAAATTACATGACATATTGGTGAATAAATGTTATTATACTATAAATGATTACCTAAATGACAAATCCCTGCTACAATATTCTATACCAAAATCATGACGTGTTCAGTATTACCTATTGTACTTATTTTACTAAATAAATCATAATAAATATTTGACATAAGCATTTATCGACATGACATATGTAATTTATCTAATAATTTCTTGTTTTATTATATAATTGACTTATTTAACATTAATATTGTACTCAACTATTGTACGCCCTATGGGCAGGACACAGCTGAGCTCAACCAAATTATGATAACAACTGTATTATGTATCTACCTGTGATCTACAATGAATAAATGAATTTGAATTTGAATTTTATGTCTGTAAATGGATCGTTAATGTAATGTTTATAAGGTATATTTTTTATTGGTTTAATTAGAGACGGCAAATAAATGTTTTTTGTAGTTTGTTTTATTATATTAAAAATGTCTAGCATGTGCGAAATTCATCAACAATTGCACTAATCATAAATGAGGCCACTTTTTCCCCGAAGATATAATCAAAAAACATATGAGCAAAATGTTATCTACCAAAAAATGTACAATTAAACCGAGGGAAATTCGAGTACACACAGTCAAAAGTCAATTACTCTTGCTGAAGACAATGTCGAAAGTAACGTCTAAAGTACAAAACGTCAGAGCTTAATGAGTACTACCGTCAACGCGTCACCGAAAAGTTAACAAACACCAATATTTGGTTACCGCTTCGTGCATGTTAACAAAGGTGGCATATTATATTAACCGAAACTGAACTTGAGGAAATTTATTACAAAAGCTGCAAACTCAACTTGTACCGAGATACGCACGATGCAAACACACCCTACCTTTAAACAACATACATTGCTCCGTCGATTGGGGCTCTCCGGAAGTTACTCGCAGTTTGTGAGTCTTTTGTGGCCTCACATGGACTTTCTTATAATGTGAAAAAGACTGTCTACATGGTTTTCAAATCGGATCACAAGAATCCGCCTACTCAACCGATTGTTTTGGATGGTGTCTGCTTAAATAAAGTAACTCAATTCAAATATCTTGGGCATTGGGTTACCGATGATTTAAAAGATGATGTTGATATGGAGAGGGAACGCAGAGCATTGTCGGTTCGGGCGAATATGTTGGCACGCAGATTCTCTCGTTGTACAGACGCAGTTAAAATAACATTGTTCAAGGCGTATTGCACCTCACTGTACACGGGAAGTCTGTGGGTTAACTACACCCAGAGAGCGTACAATGCTCTGCGCATCCAGTATAATAACGCGTTCAGGGCACTGTTGCGGCTTCCACGTTTCTGTAGTGCGTCAGCAATGTTTGCTGATGCTCACACTGATGGATTCGCTGCTTTATGGCGCAAAAAGACTGCATCGCTCATCAGTCGCCTGCGTGGAAGTCGTCACAGTATCCTGACTGCTATAGTCGAGAGACATGATTGTCCATTGATGCGTAAATTAGTGCAGCGGACTAAGTCCCTGTTTACTATTGCATATTAATATTGTATCTAAGTATAGTTATATATTGTGTTCTTTCTTTACTATTATTTCGATGGATCTCAGTTATCTGAATAAATAAACTTTATTATTATTATTATTATTTTGTGCAAGGAACAAATTTACAACTTACGAACAAAAGCAGCATTGTATATCGAATAGGTTGTGAAAGTAGGGTGACTAAGATGTTGCAGGTGGTTGCGGGATACGTGCTAAGTATGAAGGGGTGCTAAGTTTGGACAGGCCGTCGGCTGCATCGTCCCGAGACGGCACGAATGCAAGTTACAACTATGACACATTGTTGCGATATTAGACGTCGCACCTCCAGCTCTTATTACCTCTGTGTCAGTTAGGAGGAGGGCTTACGAGAACAGTAAAGATACATAGGATGCTGGATTAGATTTCGTTATTGATAATTTTTATTGTCTACTAGCGGACCCCGCGAACTTGTTTCCGCCTTGGATTTTTTTCTGCACACTATTATTAATTTTTTATTTCATAAAAACCTCCTAACAATAGTGAACTCAACAAAAAGAATTCACGTAATCAGTCCAACTGTTCTGGAGATTTGCGCTTAGCAACGCAGTTAGCGATTGATTTTTATGTTTTAGAAATATAACCACTAGAATGTTTGTTATCTGCTAACCAACTACTGGTCTTGTATTTAATTTTAAATTGTTGAAATATACATTTTCTCATAATTCCAATTATCTTGTTATCAATAATAGTAATAGTTAATAGTTCTTTATATCGCTTAAACATAATTAAGTAACAAGATTGTTTTTAAATCAAAACGAAACCAAATCATAATAAAATTACCTCTAATAAAGAACATTTATTGTTACCAGAGTTCTCTACAAAAAATACTCAATAGCTCAAGTGTTACCAGAGACAAAATAGTAAATGAAATACCTAACGCGTAATATTAAGGGACAATAGTCAGTAAGTACTGGCGACCGTTTTATTGTGGCCATAAATGTTTTACGTTATATATTGGTTCAGTTAGTAATTTTCTGGCCACATTGGGAAAAATGTATATGTTCCTGTACAGAAAAAATCTTCAGCACTTAACGTAATGCTAGTTTTACTACCCAAAATGGCATGTTTTTAACGTAACACCCTGTTATATTATGAAATGTAATATGGGGATGTGCTTTATTGGCATACGTTAAACATATTTCTGAACTTCATAATATTGCTGATAATATAATTTTAGATGGCTGGAAAATGAATTGAAACCCGATATTCAGCTGCCGAAAAAGGATCGTTCATGCCTTTTATTCAATCTAGTAGTAATTAGGAGCTATTTGTTAAACTTCAAACACATTTCGGCCATCTTGTTTAATATTAAAATACCAAATAATTGTATTTGTCACCTACGAAACATTTCAGCCTTAAAGACAAACCAGATTTCTATTTATAAAATAGGATCAACTTTCTGCACATGTAAACAGCAGTTGAAGAATCCAGTGTAAAATTTTGGGAGAAATACTCTCGAGGTGAACGACCTCTCTCTGCGTCACTTTAAAATGCGCTTAAACGGTTTTTAGTCTGTACATTAGACCTCAAAGCGACAGCCGTCATAAATGTCAAACATAAAATTGTTAGCTACCTAGCTTTACATTTAATTATTCGCACGAAAGCTTTTACTCGCGTATTTATAATGAAAGTCCAAATTATTCATGTAATTACATTAGCAAACGAATCAAAATTAATGAACATTTTAAAGAATAACAAATAACACAATGTATTTCCCTCAGCCAAACATAGTCTCGTTACTCGTTAAAAATAATATCTTACTCGAGAATAATGTCTTCGCCATAAACTTTAAACGCTATGAAAGTTAATCGCGCATTTGCGCTAACAGATTCCCAGAGTGCAACTGCAAAAATTATCGCCGAGCCTAATTAACATTTAAAATGTATGCCCGTTTTAAATTCATGAATTTCGCGTTTTCGTAAAAGCGCAGACTTATAAAAATGAGTTGGTTTCCACAGCAGTGTGGAACACAAGAAAAATCTTACTTTGTTGGTACACTCAGACGGTCTACTGTTTACTAATTAATGTTGCCCGCATGTTAACCGGTAGGGTTGCCATGATTACTGCCTACTTACTTATTTTTCACTCTCAGCTAAACCCATTTTAATCCCGCAGTCAACTCTAAGCCTGACTAGGGAGACAAGAATTAAACTTGTAAAAGATAAAACTGACTTATATGTAGAAGGTTAGTTTGCGCAAATTTTCGTTAAATATCAGACTCGACTTTCCTTGCAGAGTGTCTTGTAGACTATTAAGTGGAAAAATGGGTAGCCAGGTAGCCAGGTATGGTAGTAGTGGATACAGGTGCCACAAAAAAAGTATATTGATTGATTATAACTTTAGATGTTTTAAAAATTAGTCCAAAATTTTACTGGTTGCGTATAAGTTTACATATTAGGAGAAAAATAAATTATTTTAATGACATGCAATGTGTGAAATAATATGTAATAAAAGGAACTTAAAATTTAACAAAATGGAGTAGAGGTATTTTCAAATCTGAAATGCAATTTTTGACTCTTAATCAACAAGAAATGAACAGACATAAGATGAAGTCTTTATACTACACCAGTGTAGTGTAGACTGTAGAATGTAGTGTAATATAGTGTAGAATGTCCGATCTGAAATAGTGGTGTTCGCACAATTTTCCCGCACGGTTGTCCGTAGTTTGTGCTTTTATTTGTAATTACTTGATGCCTTTCGGATTGGAATAAAATATGTCTCCACACAGGCACCGGGTCGTGTTGCCATTTTTTTTCTATTGGTCGGCCATTACCGCTAGTGTGGCTCTAATTGTCGAAACTGACGAACTTAAGCTGTATTTTTTGTCGACATAGCTTTAACGTGTGGGACATTTAAAAATAAACTTTATCTACCCAAATGCAAGCTATTTGTTCTATGTTGTGGGACTTTTAGCAACGTTTGTTATACGTAGTTCTATACTCATTATTGTAGAATGTTTGTCATAAAACTACATGTAAATTCATGAAGCATCCCAATTATTTATAAGACACTAAGTACAGTTATTCATTTGTGTTATTTTAACTCCCTTAAATTTAGCTAAAAGTGCTAAGTGTATTTACCACGAAATACTTATTTTATTTATTTATTTATTTTATGAAGGCTTACAGACAGACAGACATTGAAAATGATTTTATAAGAGTATAATATTGACAAATGGCTAACTACAAGCCTCCACACATAGATAAAAAGAAAAAACAAAAAGGCATAAAAAAGAGTACAGAAGACAATTAATTACTAACAAATATCAATTGTTAGAAGAATAATTAGACAAAGAAGTTAACTATAGAAGAAGTTTTGTGAGATTTATGCCGGAATACTGAAACGTTACTCAATTTTAAGTCACGCTTAAGTATAGTTCTGTCACCACTAATTCTTTGTGAAATGACAGAGATGGCACGATATTTAAGCACGACTTAAAATTGAGTAACGTTTCAGTATTCCGGCATTAATGTCGCAAGGATGCTACACTGGTGCAGAATAAGTCGATGTCAAATTCCTTAGACAGTCTATTAATCTTAGCAGTAAATGCACATTTATATGAAGTACAAACTATACGTATGTTCGATGTTAAACAAACCTTACATAAGACCCGTTCAGTTTCGAATTTAAGTGAAAAATGGTGGAATCTTTAGAGAATTCACTTGTGGAATTATTGAGAGGCGTGCATGGAATACTGGCGAGCTACGGTAATGTCGAACAAATGCTCTTTCATCTAATATGGTGTATAACTACTTATACTTACATGAGTAAAAAAATTACTAATGACTCGTTGACCGAGTGGTCGCAAGTGCGACTGACGGGCAAGGGGTCTCGGGTTCGATTCCCGGGTCGGGTAAAGTATTACTGGGTTTTTAAAAATTCTCAGTAGTAGCACGGAATCTGGAAATGTGCCCGGTATATGGCAATAGACTAACCCTCTATTACATAAAATTTATAACATATAGTGAAAAGTGGGTGTTACGTCTGTGTACACCTCTGCCTACCCCTTCGGGAATAAAAAGCGTGATATTATGTATGTATATATGTAAAAAATAAGTACCTAAATATGTAAAAAATTATTATGTCGGAACAAAATTATTGAACTGGCTGGACAACTGGCTGCTAAGCTATGTGTCGCAGGTTCCGTTCCCGCAGAGAATAACATTGTACCTGTCTTTGAGGGAGTAAAACAATCCTTCTTTTTTCCTTCTTCTACTTCTCCCGCCTTGGGTGGGGCCAGAGAGAAAGTCAGACTCTTACTGACTAAAAACCACCCCGTTCCTACCTCTGCTTCGAGCCAGGGTACCACATACATATGTGAATTAGTATGTTTGTAAACGCACCAACGACACCGGAGAAAAGCTAGTGTCGTGGCCAAAGAAAAGGAAAAAAACAATACGAGGAAATAAAAAGCAAACCATTTAGGAATACTTCTTAGTATAAAGTATCATTTTGTTGTTGTGGAGTGCCCGTAATAACACTAACAGTATGTACTGGAAGCCGCGTCTCAGCACTCCGCGCTCCGGTCTAATACTCATTGCTAAAATACAATGTCTTCTTGTCTGTATATCTGCACGTTACACGCTATATACATAGCTGTATATGTATTACGTACAAATGGACCTTTAATTTCACGTAGAAGTAAGGAGAACAATTTATTTCTAACCTACTGCTTTGCCAATTTTGTCAGTATAGACGTTAAACCGATTTTTTTTCGTAGTCAAATGTTTGGGCCCCTTGTGTGACTTGAAACTGTACAAGTTAAGCTGTCAAATAGTTTCATGAATAAAGCATTGAATCTAATTGTTTTAATATTATATAACATAACATTACGCCTTTTATCCCCGAAGGAGTAGGCAGAGGTGCACATTATGCCACTGTATAATGCAACACCCACTTTTCACTATTTATGTTATGAGTCCCATGTAATAGGGGGTGAGCCTATTGCCATATATCGGGCACAATTCCAGACTCCGTGCTACTACTGAGAATTTTTTTCAAAACCCAGTAGTACTTTGCCCAACCCGGGCATCGAACCCGAGACCCCTTGCCCCGGCAGTCGCACTTGCGACCACTTGGCCAATGAGGCAGGCTTAATATTACACTATATTAATAACAACATTTTATCAACATGTTTACTTGTGAAATAAAAACATGAATAATAATAAAATGCTTATATATAGTACATCTACCAAAACGACTATAATACATTATGGAATGTTAAATACATCTCAAAAAGTTTAATATTATTATGTAAGAAATAGACAAAAGCTGGAAGTACATAGCACTTCGTTAAATTATTACGGTTCATTCGACGATATTGATCCTCTCAGCGCCTGCCCTCACCGGAGGGACGTAAGTCCTCCCTTTTTAGTCTCATAGGAGCTATATTACTACGCCATTTGTACACTGAATATTAAAAAAAAAACAGATGTCGTGACGTATTCAATTTGAAACTTAACAACGTTTATAAAGTTGAGAAGATTGTTCGAGCGCGCTAATCTACGTAACTACTGGTTTGAATTGAATTACTCATTGCATGCTGGATGGTCCATTTATCTACGAAGGCTAATAGGCGATAAAACGCAATGATCAATAGGAGCCGACCAGCAGGTTAACCCGCTTGGTAGCAGCTAGTTCATAAATGTACTAGTATTCAATATAAAATGCGCCAAGGGTCCTCAAAGTGCGCAAAACGCTGATTTGATTGCAGTGTCGTGCACCACAACGCTCCCAGAAGGGAAGGATATGGGTCACCTAAATACATGCACCCTAATGTAAGGTGAACGCTCCTGTCACTGTCCTACTAATAAAATTATAATATTTATCATAATAATAATGATTTGTGACGATGATCTCGTTAGTAGTTGTTTTAAAATTTTTGGTACCGTTGATATTATAAATAGGACAGTTTTTATGAATGTTTGTTGCTCAAATCATGTCAAAATACTTAGTTGTATGCAAATCATAGTCTAAAATTTTATACCAATAACTGTTATCATCATGCATCTAATGGTCTTAAGCGCCGTTGGCGATGTGTGTAGACTAGACGAGGGTGTTTTTTTCAAAAATATGTACAGCATGCCATTTTTAAACAGGTAAGGAATTGATTGCAGGAAAATAAGTTGTTATAAAACCTTTGTCTTCCCATGTTTTATGAAAAACAATAGTGTTCCTTGCAAATATTATTATCAGGCAATTGTGATAAAATGCTAGCAAATTCTGAATGAATAAAGACATTTATATAATCCTAACGTTTCGTGATTAATCACGTAGGTTATTCAGACGAACGCAAAGGATCCTCTCTAGTTTCTTTGTTTTATTTTAAACTTAATAAGTTCACGCAATATCTAAACAAATGCAGAAGGTTCATTTATAACCTCCATTTTTGTGATGTTATCGTAAGGTTTCATCAGGTAAATCACATTCATTACATAAATTAAATTACAATAATAACAGAACATAACATAACATCACGCCTTTTATCCCCGAAGGGGTAGGCAGAGGTGCACACAGAAGTGACACCCAATTTTCACTATTTATGTTATGGGTCCCATGTAATAGGGGATGAGCCTATTGACAAATACCGGTCACATTTCCTGACTCCGTGCTTGCCCGACCCGGGAATCGAACCCGAGACCCCTTGCCCAGCAGTCGCACTTGCGACCACTCGGCCAACGAGGCAGTCAATACTATAAGTTACAATAAAACTGTAAAAAATGATATACATAAATATGCAAATAATATGGAAAAGAAATCAAGAAAGGATGCTAAATGTACACGATAAATAGATACATTGTACCCTGAATTAAAATCTAACAATGGTTCCCTATGCTGAAACTAGCTAACCAATTCGATGACTGCAAAGCTCAAATATTAATTAATGTACTTCTTAAATCCTTCATTTATTATAAACTAAGTGTGGGAGAGCCATGCTTCGGCACAAATGGGCCGGCTCGACCGGAGTGATACCACGGCCTCACAGAAAACCGACGTGAAGCAACGCTTGCGTTGTGTCTCGTCGTGTGAGTGAGGTTACCGGATGCCCTTTCCTTCCCCAATCATAATCCTTAAACTCCCCAAATCGCTAGTAACGCTCTTGTAACGCCTCTGGTGCTCTAAGTGTCCATGGGCGATGCCGATTGGTTACCGGTGGTCAGCAATCGGCGTCGCCCATGCGGTATCAGATGATCCGTCTGGTCGTTTGCCGGATTATGCCATCAAAAACAAAAACTAGCTTCAGCTAGCAGCTTCGCCCTCGTTTTCGTCCAATAAAAGTAGCCTATTATGTTATTCCAGACAATAATCTATTCCTGTTCGAGATTTCAACCCGATTCCTTCAGCAGTTTTGATGTGATTAAGTATTAAATTCACAAACTTTCGCATTTATAATTTAGTGGTACGTTAAGTAAAAATCACGAGTTACTCACGTGAATATACTGAGAAAAGCTCTACTAGTTTCGAACCACAGGGGGGTTCTTCCTCATGAGCAGCATGCGCGGTCGCGGCGACGTCGCGCGACGTCTGTGGTTCGAAACTAATAGAGTGTACACGCCTCTGTGGTTCGAAACTAGTAGAGCTTTTCTCAGTATATTCACGTGAGTAACCCGCGATTTTACTTAATTTAGTATGTCTCACGACAGTTATTATATAAAAAGGGGTGCGTTTTTTTTGAAATGAGACTTCGGTTTCATTTTCCCTTGTTGGTCTAATTTCGGTCTGATGTCGTTAGATGCATATGAATCAGTCGGTGGCTTCGTTTGTTACGAATTAAATGTCTTTTGTGCTAGCTCTAATGTATAATCACGCTTATTACTCTACGGGGTGGGCTGATTGCTTGCCATATAATAAGTTATATGCACAGCCTGAATAAATTCTATTAAAAAAGGTGCGAAGATTATATTTCTGAATGTAGTTCTATAATTTAATTTGTTGATCGGTATTTATGACAGTTTGTTTTATTAAGTAGTGTTTTGTTGTTGACTACAAATGCAATTAATAGCACTTTTTATGTGTAGTAATAGTGGTCAAACGTCGGCCCATCAAATATAAAAAAATCGTTATAAATAAACATATCATATGACTGCCTCATTAGCAGAGTGGTCGCAAGTGCGACTGCCGGGCGGTTTTGGGTTCGATTCCCGGGTCGAGCAAAGTATTACTGGGTTTTTAAAAAAAATCTCAGTAGTAGCACGGAGTCTGGAATTGTGCTCGGTATATGGCAAGAGGGTCACCCCCTATTACATGGGACTCGTAACATAAATAGTGAACAGTGGGTGTAACATTGCACAGTGGCAATGTGCACCTCTGCCTACCCCGTCGCGGATAAAAAGGCGTGATGTTATGTTATCTAAACATATCATATATTGAATTTAGTTTCCATTATCACCATATTTTTGTTTGACCAGTTGCAGTTCCCTTCACCCTACTCCATATAGCGATGTGCGTCGTTACTGCAGGGGACTCAAAACTCCGCAGTTGCAGGCACCACGTGGACCCAAGTTCATTCACCCCACTTAATCATACCCTACAACCTTACACCCTTGCAATAAGGACTATAATCTTACGCATTTTTATTACAAACTTATCAAGCAACCCTATTAAATGATTTTGAACTTTAAACTATAAGAATAAAGATTGTTTTGAACGTATTTAAAATTTTGTTGTTAAGTAGGCCATGTTTGTTTTGGTTGTGAATTACTACGCAATAGATGACGTCACTCATTACTTGTGAGAGCTTTTGAAGTGGAATATGAATAACATCACATTCAGTTAGTTAAAGGTATTTAATTGAATATACAGGTTTGTAGGTGAACAATTGTCTTGTGTACTGATTGGAGTTAAACTTGAATATAACTTATACTGCCACGTAGGTATAGAGGTATTGTTATACCTACTACTACCTACTAAATTTTGTACTAATGGTTCAGAATGACACAATAGGGTAGTTTCACCCGAGCATACGGCGCGTCGCGTTCCGCGCGCGCCTCAAAGAGCCATCAGACCACCACAGATGGGGCCCAATAGGGCCGATGCCGATTCGGAGTCGCGGAGAACCTAATGGGTAACCGGGGCTCCGGCTCGACGTGCAGGAGAAGGAACGGGGTGGTTTTTAGTCAGTAAGAGTCTGACACTCCCTCCCGCCTCACCTAGGCGGGAGCAGTCATTCGATGATTTTCTCCCCTTACAAAAAAAAGGGTAGTTTCTATTATTTTAATATCCGTCTGATAGATTAATTTAAAACATTAGACACGTATTTTTTCTTTTCTCACAAAATTAAATACTTTCGACAATATATTAATTTGAAATTAATATCGTGTGACGTCACAAACACCACTTGTGACGTAACGACCTCCCACTCCTTAACTTTTTTTTTTGTTTTTTTTTTTTTTTTTTTTATAATTTATGGATCTGCAATCAGTCACCAGACTATAATCAGATGTGGTGAAGTGAGATGTGGCTTTTGAGTACAACAGGCCAACGCCTGTTGTCACTTATATTATAAGGTGTCGCTTTAACCTTTTCACAATTTTAGCATTGTCAAGTAATTCCATGACCAGTGGATTGGGGTGGTGGGCGAGACGCTCACGATGTTGTTTTTTATAGAGGTCTATTTCTGACGCTACAGTTGGTATGTTCAGGTACTCGTGAATTTCATCATTTTTCGTAAACCACGGAGCATTTGCAATGTTTTTCAAAATAATGTTTTGGACCCTTTGTATGCATGTTATATTAGATTTGCTGGCTACTCCCCACAACTGAATACCATATGTCCATATAGGTTTCAGTACGTAGTTATAGATTAAAATTTTGTTGTCAATGCTGAGCGCAGAATTTCTACCCATCATCCAATTTAAACTTCTAAATTTGTGGTTGATTTGGTCTCTTTTTGCCTTTATGTGACTTTTCCATGTTAATCGTCTATCAAGGTGGAAACCCAGGTATTTAACACATTCCGTTTGAGGTAATATGTTGTTCTTCAGGCACACCGGGGGACAGTCTCCTTTTCGCAGTGTGAAGGTTATGTGGGTCGATTTCTGGGCACTAGCTTCGATACGCCATTTGCTAAGCCAATCCGAGGTGTAATTGCCACTCCTTAACTTAACGACATTTAATCTAAGTACTGGAAATATATACAAGAAAAAAAACACGTGTTTAATATGTTTTCATTATCTAGCTTACGGACTAATTAGATTTTTAATTTTCATACCCTGGCAACTATTTTGGAATCCAAAAGAGCATAGGATCCGAAAAATACCTACTGAATCTCAACTTACCTCTTTAACATGTGCATGACGTTGTTTATGTTCCAAAAACATAAACATAATTTATCTTTAGTGGGTTATTAACTTTAGCAAGGATTGATTGTTCCAGTAATATATGCATAACCTCACGCCTGTCTCCCATGGGGTAGGCAGAGACTATGGACCACCAATTACTACGATTCTTACATACCTCTTTCGCTTCATCAACAGTCATCAGTCTTTTCTTTACTCATCCAGTGATAATACTTCAAAGTACCCCAGATATTTGAAATAAGGTTAGAAGTTTCACATTCCCTTTAGATATCCCTCTCAGATTCTTATCAAACTCTACCCACCCTTTGAATTAAAAAAAGCGTGAAGGAGACTAAAATAACGTCCAAAATGTATCGTCAAAACCTAAATAAACACTTTGCATCAAGCATCCCTTTCTTAAGGTGACGTCCCACTGACTGCGAATAATCTGTCGCAAAGTATTAACTCGATTTAAAATCGCACAATTAAAATAACGATCTTACTTAACATGACCCCATAGGTACTAGCATTTTCTCCTGTGTCGTGGCTGCGTCGACAATTACATAATTTTAGTGTTACAGTCCCTTACAGTTTTGGTTAGACTTTTGCAAGAATATGGATGTTTTATTCTAAAAAACGAATACGTCTCATATAGCAGTTAAGCAAAGGAAAGCTTTAAAAGTGTAGATTTAGAGCTACATTTTATGTGACATTTTATAGCTGGAGACTATCTCCTGTACCCAGGGTGCACGAAGGAGAAGTCTTCTAGCAATACACCCCAAATAAAACTTCCAGTAATCAATAACATAATCATGACATAATTAATCAAATTTAAACAATACAATCAGAAGTGTTGAAAACAGTTGAACGAATATATATATATATACATACATAAGTTATTTTATATTGTTTTAGTCAGTAGTTTGTGAAATATTATTTTTTATAAAATTCAAGCTAAGCGAAAGCCACGATTTACAATCAGTTTTGAAACAATTTAGTAGTTAAAAAATTCAATGCGTCTCGCTAGTCTGTTTAGGAGAAACAACCTTTAAGTGGGCGATAAAATCTCCACTATTTGCCGTGCCTGGCACGAACATGTTTGTCGACGACGATTGAAACGCCTTTGATACGAAGCGTCAATGTTTGTCTGTTTGTCTGTTTATTTGTGTATTTCTTATTTTCGGGGCATCTCCGCAAACATCTGCCTGCAAGTGCTGGGCTACGATGCAAATGTGAAGGTTTTATTTCTTCTTATTTTATTGATTGGTTTTCTTCAAATACTTTGCTTTTAAAGCGTATAAATAAATCGCTAAGCTTTAAGTTGTATAATCAGCTACTTCAATTAAGTATACTCTCTGCTAGCTCTCTGAGCATTTGTATTTTTTTTATGTTGATTTAAGATTAATTGAGAAATAATATATTACTCATATTTATGTCGGTTCACAAATACAGAAAGCACAAACACAAATAATTATACCTATGAATGACGATCGAAACCTGGACAATTTAAAAAAATATTATTTTAAATTCAAATAAGATACTGTGGCATTATAGTCCTAAATATCTCGTATCTAGAATTGAATGTCCTGTGGAAACCTCAATTTGGAAGCTTGACATAATAATATAATCTTAGGTGTGAGCTCGCAGTCGGCAGTCGACCGTAACATAAGGTTTATCACGTGGTTCCATCACATTCATAAACTGCGCTATCTTTGATAATACGTACGTAGGTATGGTAACAGATGCGTTCAGGGATGCTACTAACTACCTCTACATTACACTAATAAAACATACGCATATAATGTTTTTTAATGAGGACAATATTGAATAATGTATCTATTGTCTAATTGTATTCTTAATTCTCTTTATTATTACAATTTATCTCTAAATTTGTTCTGGATTATAATTAATTATAAATAAATACTAGTCGTTGCATGTCATGTTGTGTGCACATACTTGTGGAAGCATGGTCTGCCATTTACAGTTTTGTTATGTTACTCTGTTGTGTATTGTGCTGTGTTTCTGTTTTGTGTACCTAATAAATAAATAAAAATAAAAAAATATACATGTTATAGTACATTTTTGTTGAACGATATATTTTTAGGAACATCTTCATCAGATTAATTGTCCAAGGAAGAAATAGTCTGAGTTTCATTACGAGTCAATGCAATCACCAGTCTCTACTACAGACCACATTCTGATTTTTTTTTCATGTAACAAACATACATACCACACCCCACACCCAGGCCCAGAACTACAATTTATGGATCACAAAAAGAATTGCTCCGTTCAAGAATCGAATCCATTATACAGTTGCGGTGCACGAACCGAGTAGGGAATTTGGTCAAAATTATAGAGGTATTATCGAGTCCAAACTGATTACAACATTATGCATAAATCTGGCTCAGTACAACGCATAAGAAAGGGTTCATTCTTAAAACAATCATAAATACGCACAGTTTATACCTACTAAAACTAAAAGAAGAATACACACAAATATAGGACGCTTTATTTTTATTCGTCTGGCAACCCTGTATGGTGCGTGGTGTACACAGTGCAATGTATAAATCTGTCAGACGCGACAATCCAGCGGTATTCCCTACGAGCGTTCATTTATGTGGGACCGTAGCTCTTGAACACCTACACAAAGAAATATCGGGCTATCCAGAGCTAGAAGAATCTAATATACTAGCTACGATTAAAGAACAGATTGTTAGGAGATTTTTATGATAGTTTGATTAACTTTGGGCAGAAATGCACTTGTGTCAATACTCGGACACTAATTTGTCGCTTATAATATGTATAATGCAAGTTTATAGCCTAAGCAAGCAATCCATTGAAACAATTCTTGATTGTGTACAATAATGGATAGTTTAAAAAATCAAACAACTTGTTCAACATTTCTTATACCTTTATTCTACATCAGAAAAGAATTTAAAAATTTAAAGTTTAAACAAATACATTTACAATTGTATTCAGCATACAGCCTAGACAGATCCTTTAAGTAATAAATTAGTGTTGTAATTTTTCGTGCAGGCAACCCTGTGTGTTGTGTACACAATGCAATGTATAAATCTGTCAGACACGACTATCCAGCGGTATTCGTATCCCTGTGAGCGTCCATTTATGTGTTTATATCTTTGTAAGGCCATAAATCTACGCTTAATTGCGTCAATGCTGTTATAGCTGTTCGATTGTTAGCTAAACGCTATCCATTAACGATTTTTATATCCGACGACACCATAATAAGTACAATTATAATAAGTAGGTTCTTACTTATTTGTTAGCAATCATTAGCATTGAAAAGAGAGGTGTAATAGTTCCAGTTTTAGCTAGTTTTACTATTTAGTTAGACTTTCGGACGCTGTGTTCTTGTTCTCTGTATTCAATAGACTGAATCTTCTACACATAGTATAAAATCGTAGGAAGGTGAAAACTGAACATTGAATATTTTTTTTAAGAATACCAAACCTAGTTTTCAGAATTTTTTGTCTATTTGGCTGTATGTATATCCGGGCTAAACTCATTGATTATTTTACTGCATAGATTTACTTAAAATTTGCATGAATATTACAAACAGGTCGTGTCAACATATAGGCTACATATTATCAACTACGGGGGAAGAGCCGTGAAGAACTATCTAAAGTCATTACTCCACGCGGACGAACTCGTAAGCATCTATTAGTTTTTAATAAAATCAATAAAAAATCACTGTCACCCTCTAAGTGATTACTTAAGTTTCACAAAAACGTTCAGCATTGTGATAGCAAGACTGAAGTAGAGAAAGAATACTGCTATATAATTTTTATACATCAAAGGCCGGGGAAGTACGTCCTTATGTCTTCGAAATATATTACAAAAACAATACACTCCAGACGCCATTTTTAAGATAAAATAAGTAGAACATTCATATATCCGTAGCCCTAATTAATATCGTACACTTCGTTGGATACATATCTCGGGGCTTAAGGGAGATAGCATACTGAGCGCGTAAAAGCGCACGAAGTATATTTTTTTATAATGCCTCATGTAAAGTGAGTAAAATTACATACTGTAGTTGTACAGTCTCTTTTTGTGCCTTTAGGTTTAGTTAATTCTGTCTCCTGCAGTAATTCACCAAGGGAAGTGGAAACTATCGTTTTTTTCTTCTCCTCTTATAATATCTTTTAATTCACTTCGTTCCGGGAACCAAAACAGTTCATTCATGTCCCTGGGACGCACCAAACTTCAGTGTTCTGGTGTTTTCATGGTTGTATCTACTGTAGATCCTGGCTTACAGGAGTTGCAGCGGTTTTGGGAGGCTGTGGCGGTCTTGTTACATTAAAAAAAATACTGATAAAATTATAGTTAACCAAGTTTCTATGTATTTGTATCTCTGTAATATGTATCACCGCTGAGCTAACTTGGTTAACATCACCATTATCAGTCAAAAGACGACCAAGTCGTCTTGTGACAAGACCAAATGGTCGTGTCACAAGACGCTTTGCTACAATAACCACGTTTGGCAGACAATTCTACACAGTGATATATCTTCTGCGATCGACTTAGTAAAATTTTGAAATGATAAATATCTTATCTGTTTCCTCTGAAATATCGATCATAATAGAAAGAGAAACACTGTCATATCTACCCAGAGACCTTGAATGATTACTTAAACTATTCCCTGTGTCTAGTGTCGCAAAGTACAAAGTGCTTTCTAAGAATATTTAGACACCACTGACAAACGGTGAAGGAAAACATCGTGAGGAAACCTGGACTTATAATTTCTAATTATAAGTTTGAAATCGCCAACTCGCAATGAACAAGCGTGGTGCTTAAACCTTCTTCGTATGAGAAGAGGCCTTTGATCAGCAGTGGTTACCTATAAGATTTTTAAGGAACAGATTGGTATAGTTTCCTAAGATTGGAAAAGGAGGATCCTCTGACCAGGCGAGGTGAACGTGGCTGGCGGGCTTTGAGCCCGCCATTTCATTAATTTCACATGTGACATGTGTCGCCACAGCAGCGTTGTCGTTATAAACTATTCCTTTTTTCCGAAACGATTTTGTTTCGAAAGCAATTGCTAAGGTCTGGGTTAAGTAACCAATGAATAACTCTAAGTACGGCGGTTAGACTTCGTATCGCTCCAGCAGGACAACAACCTTTACGAACGACGCAACAATAAAATTTGCGGAATTTGAAAGAGGATCAGAGGAATTTTTCGCGTGGAAAATTATGTCAATTTGGTAAGGGATGCTCTTTGTTAGCCACGTATCTACGTACTCTCTCTCTCACTCTCCCTTTAACGAGAGGAAAGCGTTTGTAATTGAACGTGACTCTTTTCTTTATGTCAAAGTTTTACGCATGTTGTGCAAAGGAAAATTTTGTATTAGTTTTCAGTATTTGAGAGAGATAGTATGAAAATACAATTATACTTGAAAGTATTCTTAGATAACGCAAAAATTAGTATAATGGACAATCCATTGTACATTAATATTTAAAAGGTCTATTACACATATCTATGTGAGACATAACCTATTTGTATCTCATATACCGGCAGTCAACTTATAATAAGAACATTAAACTGATGATGATTACGGCACCTAATATTATCCTATGCTGTATAATACAGACATAAGATAAATCATACCGAACTCACTAGTAGAAAGCAAAGATTGAGAAAGGGAAACCACTACGAAAAGGTTAAAACTCCCGATTGCGTAGTAGGTAGCTGTCAATTTACTCGTTTTTATGGAAAGCGACTTGTAAAGATAAAATTCTTGCTTGTACCAATAATGTGGACAATATAAAAGGTGTACATAAAACGTTCAGCATGATTTCTCCTCAGATTGAACGAGGTATTGACTCTGGCAGGCGGATGAACGATCGGCTTCGAACATATAAATGAAAGACTTTGTATGATTTTTGACTCGCACAAAAAGTCGAGTTTAGTCTTTGTTGTAATGTTCATTATGAGCACAATCTGTATGTTTCGGGGTATTATTGAAGAGCATAGAATTTATTATGACATTCTTGGAAATATGTGTAATTGTGAGTACATATATAATACTAATCGAGTTTCGGTTTATAAGATAAGTATCTTTTTAGTACTTCCTAGCGCATTTGATACCTCAAAATAGAATATTCCGTTCGTGAAGCAGAGTGCTCGATTCAAAATTTAGATTCGTATAGAGAAGAACAAGCAAGAAACTATATTGTTTAAAAAAAAATATTTAAATAGAAAGTATGTCTATGTGTGCAACTCTCTATGCTTTTATGAGATACCTCTCATGTTTGTGATGCGTAAATAACGAAAGGAGACGTAAGCATAAATGACGATTGACTGGGTACGTGACTGCGTAAATGTTTTAGAAATAAAATATTTATTACATGTGTGTGTTTAAAAAATGGTAAAAAATATTATAATGTAGTTGTAATACAAAACCTTACAAAGCCTTGAATATATAAAGTGTTAACTATTGAATATGTTAATTAATCAAGATTTTGAGAAATTAATGAAATTTTAGACATCGCTCTTTTATGACATTTCATTAAAAATTGTTGCAATGTCATATTGAGTTGCTCTATTTATCACATACACATCACATTTAAGTTTCGATGTTCGATGTTATAATCTAACGGACAGAAAATCACAATAATTAAGCTACTCAGCTGTCGTATATAGCATCATTACACCACCGAAGCACACGCAAATATCACAATAAAAATAACTTTACAAATACAGCGTGTTCTCCATTCGTAAAAACTAGAAACATAATTAACTACATACAATAAGGGACGCAAAGTTTTTATCCATATAGTTTGCAAGCCTTCATTAAGTAAACCGAGCACTACGTAAAGGTATATATCTAATTTCTCGGTCATTTAACGCTGACAACTTGGGAGAACGTTACTAAACTCGCTCTTGTGTAGACAGCCTTCGAGTTTATTAGTGTCATAAAATATTTTATGGAACCCCCTGTAGCGTGGCACAGTCGAGCTGAAACAGTAGGATAATTAAACTTTTTAATTATACTTGCAAAAGAAAGCATTGGAAAATGTTCTGTTGGTGACTGGCTTACAGTTTTCTAAATTTGTTTTAAGCATAACAACACGCCTCTCTGTAAAGTAGTAGGCAGATATATTTCGAGTAGGTTTAGTTACCAATTACTTTTCCGAGTTATATGTACTTTCTAAGGTTATTTAGACATCATTGACATACGGTGAAGCAAAACACTTTAAACTGTCAAACACCAAGCGGTCACCGGTGACCGCAACCTATTGTTCTATAATTGTGTCTACAAAACCGGTACTCGACGAGTTAAGGAAATCTGTTGAAACTAAGTTTGAAATCGTCTTGCACCACAGCGTGGTGATAAACGCTGAAACCTTCTCCGTGTGAGAAGAGTCCTTTGGTCAGCAGTGGGCATTTATGGGCTGTTGATGTATACATAATTGTTGAACATAATTGTTAGAGTAAATTGTAGGATCACAGGACATGTGCATCTTTGCTTACACTTCAGTATTTAGAAACGATGTTGTATTTAGAACGTGTATCCCTTTGTTTTGTTGTCGAAGTAACGGCACCTGCACAATGCGCTCCTCGTGTCCGTCGGGCTTCGTGTTCACACATAACATCATGACGGCGGGCAGCCCGTCGAAGCCTCGCAGCCAATAAACAACAATGCCTTTAAGCCGAACCGAAGTTAAATTTGACTTGCTTACTTACGATAGCTTACATAATCACAGATCTCACTAATTCAGAAGTGACTGTGCTCATATTCACAATTTAGTCATTATTATTATGCATATTGAATTAGAAAATGATTGAGTAGTCGAGCGATATTACCGAGGTTAGGAGACCAACTTAAATTCCCGGATCGAACAAATTTTTTTCATCTATTTAAAAGTCAGATTTTAAATATAGTTCTCATATACCTCTACAAGAAAACCACTATTAGTATAACTAGTATTAAAAGTAATACCTCTTTTAATACGTAAAACATCTACCTTTGTAGAACAAACAGTTGTATTTTTGATTACTTTTCATACAAATCGTATCTATACATAAATTATTAAAGTTTTCGTTAAAGCTCTTCCAGTGTTTTCACTATGTCGATTCACTTACCGACCGCTGCCCATCAAAGTAAGCTGAGTGAAAATATTCACATAGACCACCGACACCTACTCGGATCTTTCCTAATGGATGTGCATAATTTAAGTTACTTAGATTTGATTTTGATGGCCTTCAAAACGCCTAGCTTTTGGGGAGAAACCCTTCCTCACTTACATCTCTCCTATGGCCACCATCAGCACCAATAAGAGTCGAGTCCACCCAATACACCAACTCCGGGACGATAATAACGGCTTTGATTGAAGATGTATGCAACAAGATATTGCACCGTGAATCTAATCAACAAGTATTAAAAGAGCAGTAGCACGGAGCCGAATCGTGTCTAGTGAATGACAATAGGCTCACCCCTTATAACATGAGATTCATAAAAAGACGGATAAACAGATTTTTGTTTTTAAAATATCGGGTATTGCATTAGGTCAGTGGACGTTGCGTTGTGTTATTTTGTTTTATATAAGTTTTGAAGGTCATATTTAAATTATTGCTAGTGCCGCATCCATACAATCGTGGTTGCAGGGTATTCTGTCAAAGTTCTCTCACGGTCGACTGCGAGCATACGGGCGATGTTAAGATTGTTCCGTTGGCCAACATGCCGCAACCCTACTGAAACTACCAACATAACAACATGCACTTCTACATAACAAATATTTTACATCTTACGCAATTAATAATAACATAACATATTTTGATCACAATAAGTTTAAACGTCACAATATTCTTAAAAATATAGCTAGCTACGTAGCAAAAAGTTGCTACGCCGTAGTATTATTACAACGAAAATCGTAGCTATATCATGTAACTTGTGATTTGATTAAGCTCAAGGCTTATAAATAAATGTTGGTTTATTGCATGTGTAAATTACTTTGTAACAAAAATTAAGGAACTAATAATACTTTATTACACACAGAAAAATTCATAGTCGAACCCGACAAACTTGGTCAATGATGCGATAGGCAACCATTAACAAAAGTTTATCAACATAAACCACGGGTTAACATAATAATCATAGCAAGTTTTTGTGATCACCCGTTAGAGCTGGCCAATCGTAAAACAACAATAGTGGAATGGGCCACGTATAAAAAGTATGATGGACCCTACTCGATAGAAAGGTAATGTAGCGTACAGTCACTGCTACCGCAAATAAAATAGGACAGTACACTGGGGCGCACTAGTGTTAGATATGTATATTCATTTATATACTTCATTAATTATTGTGTTTTCGGCTCACCCACGTAACTGTTTGACGAAGTTAATTTAGTATATTTCATTTTTTTATGCGATAAGCCGGTAAACGCCCTTGTACACCTGGAACACCAGAGGCGTTACAAATGCGTTACCGGCCTTCTGACGAAACACAACATAACATTGTTTCACGTCGGTCATCTGTGAGGCCGTGGTATCACTCCGGTCGAGCCGGCCCATTCATATCAAAGCATGGCTCTCCCACACTTAAAATGAAAGTTATGATAGAAACATCTATGTCTTAAAACATAACATATCCTAACTGACTGATTCATCATCGTCGAGCGCAAAATGTCAAGGCTACAAATATAAAATTCGGTCTGTATATATATTCACTTTGTTATGTGGGCCTACCTCAAATTACAGAAATACCGTCTTTGAAAGCAAATAAACAAAGTTTTGAATTTCGGTTATTGGCGTAAAACTTACTAACTATAAATACGTGCTTCAGATATTTTGGATATTTTTAATCAGAAATAAAGACACGATTTAAATTACCTATACTAACTAGTTTTACTTTATGTTCTTACTATAGACATCTTTTTTTGAGGGGGGAAAAATCATCCAATGACTTCTCTCGCCTTGAGTCGGCAACAGGAACGACGGTTGTCAGACTCTTACTGATTAAAAACCATACCGTTCCTACTCTTGCTCTTCGAGCCGGAGCCCCGGCAACCCGTTAGGCCTTCCGCGGCTTCGCATCGGGCATCAGCCCTACTGGGCCCCATCTATGCTGGTCTGATGATACTATAGACATCTGGATTTGTATTGTTGCCTAGCATTTTATTATGTAAGATATTACGAGGAAAAGGACAAAAGTCTCTTTGTGTCAAACCACTTTTCCACGAAACGATACATAATTTTCCGCTCTGCAAATGTCAATCGCGAACCTTAAACGACTAATTTCCTGGCCGATGTGACTTTGTATTACGATTAAGAGAATGTATATAAAAAATGTAACTTTGACAATAAATCGAGTTCATATTATCATCGATAGTAAAAAAAGTTTTTTAATCAATCTTCGACGAAGTTTCACGAAAAAATATTTACGCAGATTACTTGCGAAGTAATTTAAAAGATTAAGGTTTTCTTTCTCGGTTTTATGGTGGTGTACTTACTTTATTATTGTTTACGGGAACGATCTGTTTGATAACACCTCATTGGGTGAGCAAAGAATTGTGTTATGTAGGCTATTGGAGACTTTGAAACTCAGACTATATCTGTAGATACAAATCAAATGTTTTAGTAGCTTAAGTTTTATTACACATATTTGCTGTGGGTCTGGTCATGTATTTGTAATTACATTTTCATTTAAAATTATTCTAAATAGAGATGTGATTGTGTACTCTCAAGTTTTGTTTTTTTTTAATATGTGTAGGGCCGACGTTTTGGCACTATCTCGCCTGGTGTTAAGCAATGATTTGATGGATAAATAATTCGTATACTTAACAACTCTCTGTTAATGAATCACAGAATTATGCAAACCATACCGTACTACATTTTTTGCCTACTTAGAAGAAACAAAGAAGTAAAATTAATAATGGTTAACCAAATTCTTGTGCATGACAAAGAATGTAATATCTCAACTATCATTTTAACTAGATTTTTATGTTTATTTTCCATCTGTCTTGAAATACAAGTAGTGGTAATAAATTAGTTGTTAGAGTGAACAATAGACCGCCAAGTAGGTGCAGATTATTTCCGGATTCAAATAAAAAGCCCCGTCTCCATTCCAACTGAAATTTACTACCGACCCTACAGATTGTAAAATCCCATACGAATGTAATGTCTGTGTACACTTATACTCGTACGCTATAAATTATGTCATGTAGTTTCATGAATAACATTGACCGTCAAAAATATTGTCAGCCAATAACACTTAACACAAAACTGAAAAAAAAAAAAATAATAAACACAAAACAGTTTTATCACTGAAGTTGATCGCTCACATCGCATGTAGACGAAAGCTTAACGTAGGTTTTATTTTGTTTCATCTAGGTAACTAATGCTCGTTTTCAAAAGCCTCTCCTGAATTTTAGGGAACCCCTAACCTAATATCTTGTCGCGGAGAACCTAACGGGTAACCGGGGCTCCGGCTCGACGTGCAGGAGAAGGAACGGGGTGGTTTTTAGTCAGTAAGAGTCTGACACTCCCTCCCGCCTCACCCAGGCGGGAGCAGTCATTCGATGATTTTCCCCCCTTAAAAAAAAAAAAACCTAATATCTTGGTTTTCACCAATCTATATGTAACACCTAACTATACAAGTAAGAAATTACTTTAGGTGCTACATCACGCTTAGTTATTTTTAGTCAAGAAATAGTTTAGGGGTCGTTAGTGAAATCGGTCCTAATTCCACTGCACTATCTAAGTATAGCAGAGCTTTCAGTCTACACTAACCTACTGACTTCGCCTCTCAATGTGACATGGAAAGTTTATGTCAAATTATTGGATTTTTCGTCCCTTAATCAGACACATAAGGCTTTTGTACCCCAAGAAGTATTTTGGGGTCATTAATCATGGACTGGGACTAGGGTACACTGGGATTGGGGTGTTTAGGCCCAAACCACTAACTTATTTGGGCAATGTCTCACGTTCATTCTACCCATTGACTTTGGCCTTCTTTTCGTTAAATTTATTCGGTATTGTTCCGCTCCACATGAACTCTCTTATTTATTCTAAAGATAAGTGTGTATACAACTACATAGGTAACGATTCCGTAAGATTTATATTATGTTTGGGCGATTTAAGTATGAATGATTTTATTCTAGTTAAATTAACTTTTATTTTAGCAATTTTCACTGAGCTCTTCGTAAATCTAAAATCGCGCTTCTACAAAATTGTAACTATAGACAATATCAAAGTATATTCGCAAATGAAGAAAAACATCAAAATTTCGATACTACAATACACAGTCACCTGTATGTGTCAGTTACATTATCCCGGCGCAAATCTTATATCCATTGGATGGTCGGGCTGTGAAAGCGGTACGCCTACCGTCTCAATATCGCTACTCCGCTTGCCTTTCCAACTGCTTCGCTTAAAGGTCAGCGTTTATTAGAAGAGAAAGCGAAAAAGAAGTATATTCTTTTTAATTATGGGATAAGAGACTATACCTAGGGTATAACCTGGGAGTCTTCAAGGCCCGAGTGAATAGGTTGCTTGTGGGACGACGTGCTACATCGTAGACCTCATCATCGCTTACCACCAGGCGAGATAGTGGTCAAACGTCGCCCCATCAAATATATAAAAAAAACCTCTTCCTTATCTTCAGGGATTGTATAAAATACATTTTTATAAATTATAAATGTAATTGCTACTAAGTAAAACGAAAACAAGATTTGGAAATCAAAGGTTTTCTATTACAATAATGATACAATATAGTGCTGAAGAATATACTAAAATTAAAATATCAATAAAGGTATATTGACAGTGATTCGGAAGTGCATTTGTTGACAGTGGACCGCCCGATGCACTAGGTACTAAATTTGGCTTTAGGAAATGTATTATTTATTGTCTATTCAGTTGGCACCACACGACACGCAATCGCTTCCACTGTTTCATTTTTTAAATCGCTCGCGCCTTTGTACTCAGCTGCAGCCTAAAGATGGAGAACGAACAGCGGATATGAGGTAGGAGCGGATATTGCACAGACACTCGCAGGTACATTCGGTAACAGTGTAAACTACCCGCATTTGGTTATAAATGTTGTTTGCCTAACATACACCGCTCGAAGTAAACACTTATATTACAAAGGCTTTTTCACATGATTGTACTTGTTTGTGCTGCTTTTTCTACGCACGTCTCTCTACTTGTAAAATTACAAGTTTTTGTATCCCGATTGAATTTTAATTAAAAGAACATTATTGTTGAACATCGCTTAATAGTTCGTCTGGAATGATAGTGCCTGTAATAATAGTAAACCGGTTTCCTTGGTTTGAGTAAAGTATTTTTCCACCAAATGTGCAAAAATAAAACTTTCCGGAAAAAGCTGTATTTCCACATAAACCGCTACAAAACACTGTTTAATAAAACACTATTCGCGTAACCTATCAACGCTGTATTCTAACGAGAGAAAAAACCGGCACCTTTACTTTTACAACACCCACTAAAACTTTTTTATAGCTGGCAACACTCGTAAAAGGTATAAATAAAATATAGCCGCTGGCAACATTGACAGCGGGTGAGCGCGGGAAACGTAATAATTTCCACGTTTTGGTGACTCGAGTTGTGGGCTCTTTTCGATTATAATTTATAGCCCTGAATGAGGGCTGGGCTCGGTATCAGGGACACTTTCCGTGTATAATGCCATAAATACTATCGTAAAATTGTTTGCTTGCTCCGAACTGTAATCTGATCACGTCCGTCGGCCAATAAAAGCAGAATGTGCTACTTTACACAAATAATTATATCTTAGTCTGCACTAAATGATTACTGATGAGAAACTACATAAGGCGGGTTGTTCAGTGTAAGAAAAAAAAATCAACAAAAGGTATGATACCTACCTGACGCTTGTGAAAAATAATTTCTAAAGTATGTACATTAAAAAAATAAATAAAGTAAAATTAAATATACATAACCTCATCTTTTCTACGTAATGATAGAAATACCAACCGGAATTATGAAAATAATAATAATATTATATTATTTTTAATATTTTTGGTAATCAACACACAAAAAAAATATTAGGTACATGTAGACTGACCGCAGAGAAATTTCAAAGAATAAACCATTTATTTTTTCGTCACGGTGACCATGCAGAACCGATATATTTTCACGTAGGTATTAGGAATAATTTAGAAACATCGTGGTATGCTTTAAAAAGTGAAGTAAGTAAGCCGACCTATAATAATCAAAAAAACCCTTCCACCTAAAAGCTCTTGGTAGTTTTGGCCCTTTTTCCGTCGGTGTACCTCATAAACGATGGGCCAAGTCAATTTTTCCAAGTAAAATAAAGGTACCTATACCATGTTCTCGCTTTTGGCACTCCAACAAAATTAAGAAGAAAATTGTGGAACTGTATTGAATAACAAAAAGGTTTTGGTCGTAGGTATGCGATATTTTTTTGTGATATGATTTAACAATTACAAAATGTTTGTAGTAAGTTACCTAGTCACATTTTAAGCTATAGTTACCCTCCTCCTTTTTGGGAAGTCCGTTAAAAATATTCGAATAATAATAGAATGCTTCGAAATTTGATTTATACTATCCATACTCACTCTCTACTTTTTGAATATAGAATAACAATTCAAAAACTATCTATAACCAATTGATGTCCACGAACAATCGACACACTTCAACTATGAAAAATTCCGGTTAAACTTAAATTCAGTAGTTAAAACAATTACTTGTCTAAACTAACTGGATAAATTGAACGGCAAACCTTTCAATTTCAATGTCAGTATTTAAGGCTGTTTTTTAAACTCGCCGTGAAATGGATCGCCAGATTCCAAACGTAATATAAGACACGGACTCGAATCCGCTATTACATAGTTGATCTAACAAACGTAACAAAAGCTATAGTTACCCTCCTCCTTTTTGGGAAGTCCGTTAAAAATATTCGAACAATAATAGAATGCTTTGAAATTTGATTTATACTATCCATACTCACTCTCTACCTTTTGAATATAGAATAACAATTCAAAAACTATCTATAACCAATTGATGTCCACGAACAATCGACACACTTCAACTATGAAAAATTCCGGTTAAACTTAAATTCAGTAGTTAAAACAATTACTTGTCTAAACTAACTGGATAAATTGAACGGCAAACCTTTCAATTTCAATGTCAGTATTTAAGGCTGTTTTTTAAACTCGCCGTGAAATGGATCGCCAGATTCCAAACGTAATATAAGACACGGACTCGAATCCGCTATTACATAGTTGATCTAACAAACGTCTTCAACTTTGCATACCTACTTATATTATAAACGGTCCTATAAAAGAAATGTATCTGTGGTCAAACTGGTCAAGAACAAAATGTAACCAATTTGAAGTAGGAAGAAATCAATTGACCCTTAGTACATCCCTTTGCGTTATTAAAAATATATGTATAGAAGGTACCTAAGTAGGTACTAACAGCGGGAGATTCTTCGCAGATTTCTTTTCAACTTTAAATCGAGCGTTAATTAGTTGGCCTGACGACTTTGTGCCTTTTTTGCGCGAGCCCAGTGGCTCACGTAATCAATTAAACTTCTTTTTAATCTCGACTCAACGGTCGCCGCGGTCGTTCAAGCGCACCCACTTTGACTTTTAAAAGTTCTGGTTTGGCAAACATATTTTTTGCAAGTTTGTTCCCTGTTTGTACATGCATTAGTCAATCAAAGTTTCATTGTGTTAGTTTTTCTTTATCTATATTACATTCTGCATTATTTGCAAAGCAAACAGGAGTTTTTTTTGCATTTTGATAAACGTTTAAGTTTATAACATTATAAAAAGACAGTTGGCCTTGAGAGTTATGATTTCTGAAAAGAATATAATTAAACGTACCTAATTGAAATATTTAATTGACAACCTTCCTGTTAGAATACCAACAGAGTAAGGTCGTTCCCCACTTATATCAACAAACTTGCAGCCTCCCGGACCTCGTTTCAGCTTTAGCCGACATTTTAATTGAGGCAAAAAAAACGTCTATTAATTATAATTTTATTACAGCTGACCTCGAGTTTTACGGCGCGATGACATTAAATTTGGTTAAGCCGTAAATAATTATATTTCTTGAGTTTTTTATGACCTTTGCTGACTATATAAGTAATTTAGATGTAGGTACCTAACATTAGACATTCTTGGTGCAAAAACTGTGAGAAATCTTTTCACATCGAACACGCCTAATTGCATGATTCATCATGCCATCTTTTGTGATTTTAATTGCAGATTCACAAAAATACTGTGTTACCTACTACTCGTTAAAAAAATGCTTTCTTAGACCAAATCGACTTTTCCACATACACCGTTAAATTTGAATCGTTTTAATCCCTTGGAGGTTCGAACTGGTCCATGAAACACTATCGATTTGTAAAGATAAAATTAAAAAATAAAGTACTTTTTTTTTAATAACTCGAATCAATTCTCGCATGAGTGAAAAATAATGCGAACCGAGGCAGCATTCCTATCAGTAACAACCTAACAACATTGACGCGGTCGCTGGTCAACGTGGACTCGCAAACATCAGTTGATCAAGTCAATAGCCGCCGTGTAGGTACCTACACTGCCCGACCGTCGACGATACGCAACGACCGACGACGACGTAGGTAACTATCTCGTGGCGCAACTTTTGGTTTCATACATTTTGCGAGTATAATCTTATCATTTGCTAATTTATTTATTTTTTATGTTACACCGCAGTAAAAGCTTGTAATGAGTAGTATTCTGTTAGTTAAACCACAGGTCCATGGGATTAAAACGACTAAAATGACAATGCCAAATCCTGACCCAGTCATAATATCATTTACAAAAAAAGTAAATTGATGAAAATAATTTAGACGAATAAGGAACCTTTTCACAATAAATATTTTTATTTTTAAACTTGCGGTTTGCAATCTAATAAAAAAAGAATTTCAATCCCGGAAATACTTTTTTGCAATGCGTCTTCCATATTGTATTCACTGACTATTTGCGTTACATCATACGCATTGCTTGTACGAAACTATGAAAATAAAAAAGTAAGTAACTGTAAAAAAGATATCATTATACATAAAATATTATATCAAAAGTATAATTCTGTATAACATTTATTTATTTATTAATTATTACAGATGAAATCACGAAAATATAAAAGAACCGATTACTATCATTAGTTATGATTTTTTTTTGTGTAACGAAACGTTTTAAAGCGCTTGTCAGTTGTCAGCTGTCAGTGTCAATATTATCTTTCATTCGCTCTCTGCGTTTCCGTTGTTTTCGCGATAGTTATCAATATTGTTTTGTGTTTTAAACAAAAACCGCAAGTTTTACAGGTTTCAGGACAAATGTCTAAGTATCGGTAATTAATACACTACACGATGCTGAATACTGCATACTTGTACATGGCTTCTAATATAGTGGGTCAAAGATGTACTGAGCACCTGGCATTGTCCTTTAACGGTGTATATCCTTAATACTTGTCAATAACTTAATTTTAACAACACATTATTCAGTTAGCTGTAACAACAATTTGGGAACTGCGAACGTGTCACTTTAATCCACGTTAATGTGGACGAACGGACATACAACACAATTTGTGTATTATTAGAGCAGCCGGGAGATTACGAGGAATTTCCTTCAAGAGGGGGATATAGTTTGGTTGAGGGACAAGTTGACAACTTACGCGGTAATACTCGTATAATCTTTTCTGCTATCTAAATACTTCTTGTATTGTATAATTATTTTATTTTATTAATTAATTACGTATCGTACCTGTCACAATATTTGTTTTACTTAAGCAGTCACATACTTTCAGCCCAGCCGGTAGAAAGAGGCATTGTGCTCTGAAATTCGATAGACATTTACAAAAACCAACTGCTTGTAACATTACAAACGTGAAAACTAAACTCTAGGGAGAGTTTAAGAGCAATAATAAATCACTAACATATAAAAAATATTTACCTGGACTGAATATCACACTTCGGACCATATAACGGAATAAACAATCATCCGAACAGGGTACCTCCGCTTTTTAAACTAAAAAATAACATAATTTCAAAACCGGTTCAGTCGTAGTGCACCAGGTTGCCACAGGTACGATTCTAGCGAAGTTAATGATTTCAAACTCTTTTTTGCCAAGCTGTAATTATGGTTCTTCCACTCTCCATTATCAGGCATTTCCCGATAAAACGCTCCTTTTTCTTACACATAACAATTTACACAACCTATTCACGTTATTTCATGCAATATAATTGTATTGAAATTGTGTATCGCTTCATCTCATGACTGGGGATCTCAAATCCTGGTACGAAGTCTGCGGTAACCGTTTCTGTGGTTTTTGTTCTGAGCAAATATGATTAGGTTCACTTACTGGATTACACTAATCTAGCCCCCGCCGAGCGTTTACAGAATATTTGATCACATCATCCACTACCGGGTAAGCAGAATACGTGGTGAAACAAACTTTTAGAGCTTCAGAAATAAACGTTAGATTTTCGTACTTTGTTATTGTGACTGTTAGGCGTGGACTACCGACAATTATTTTTTATAACATGCGTCATCATTATTTTTTAAATCACATGCATTTTTAAATCACTGTTTAAACAGTTATTAATTTTAATTCAATTAAACAGAACCTCTAGGCACGTACTGGGCGTTCTAACAGTGATAGAATTCTGACTGTTCATTCTGAATTATGCTCTTGGTTTTACTTGGTTTCTTCCATCTTAGAATTCAATCCAGGTCCATTTTACGTTTATATTAAAAAATAAACTTTATGCCGACGCAGGGCCACCAACCATTCGTTCGCAGTTTAAAAACTTCAAAATTGGGTGCTTTCTCGAGTCCGCGACGGCATCGCACAGTCGTCGCTAATTTCCCATGAGGCATCTCACGGCGAACCGCAAACTGCCGCGATAAACAACCCAGAGGCTGCAAGAATTAATAGGCCCTACTCTATATCTTTTTTATTTAGTTACAAAGTTACATTACTTTTTTAGGGCTCTGAATATTTTTAAGAGAGCGTAAGTATTAAGTACACAGACATACCTACTTTAACTACTTAATACTTACCTACATTATTACGTTACTTACCTAATTAACTGCGCAGAACTGGTTGACAGACTAACAGCCAGTTTCTATAATTTACAATTCACCATTTTTGCTTATTTCGACATGAAAAAATAGGTACCTACCTATGTTGACAACTGACTATTCCGTTGGTCAACCGACCTTCACCAATGAGTGAACGACGAAGGAGAGGATTATCTTCACGCTCAGCAGACGAATTGGAGATTGAATATAGCATTTTAAATGGCTTAGACTTGACAAAAGTCGGCTCTTCCGACACCCGCGAGCGAGAAGATTATGGTTCACTAACTGCCAATTTCAATAAACTATCTTAATCCAAAATCTGTCGATTTAAGTAGCTAAGCTAGTGGGCCTAGTGGTGGCGTACCATAACATTATTTAATTATTTCACAAACAGGACTGCAGGAACAGTATTTTCCCTAAAAACAATTACTGAATACCGTAAACCGTACCTACATACATTCATTTACGCGGGAAAACGAAACATTTTAATTTCTTTAATTCTTTTCGGCGTCGAGAAAATACCCTGTTACACGAAATTAAAGTAAAAAGTTAATAAACATGTCTCTTGGTTTAATTAAAACGTTAGAAAGCAAGAACCATGTAATTTGTAAGAAATGCACAACTTAGAATACCTACAAAACTGAATATACGAAATTGTAATTAGCGTGAAATTACCCTTTTATAACAAAATATATCCATGTGGACAGTTAAATATATTGCATGATTTACGCAATTTCAAAAATGTCGACGTGAATCTGATCTTAAAAATAACGGACCCAGTCACTATAAAGCAAGAAACTTCTTAAAGACCCAGATTATAGATTATTTCAACAGTGTAAATATCATAAAACTGCAAAGTATGCTGTCTTACTATCCATGAATGTGTTAATTTTGAGTGACTGATGTTCCTGAACATGCATTGTTATTTGTATCTACTACACACAGAATGTGTACTGTCATGTAGTATAGGAGTGGACGCAGGGATGCCTCTAATTCCATTGGGTCCAACAAATTTGTTCCGGTCTGGTGCAAATAGGTCGTGCCGCCCGTCGCTCTTACAATATGTATTGTATTCTAGTATATGTTCCTATACATTTATACACATACATACCACCACTTTATTTAAATCTAGTTAATAGCGGATTGATGTTTGACATGGTTTTAAGTGTTTTTCTTAACGTGTTAAATAATATGTTTACTAACGGTCAAAATCCCTTAATATAATTACCTACCTAATTACGCAACTACGTACCTACTTAATAAAATATGGTATCTACTCAATTCGCCTTCCGGGCAAAAGATCTCAGATTCTACTCTATTCACGGGTCTAGAATCTTGTCTGATGGATTGCTCAAGATTCACTCTATAATAAATTGGAATATACTTAAGGTATGTAGAAAATAGTAATTTATTTTCAGTGAATTCAAATAATATAAAAACTAATAAAACATCAATTTTTGTACTTAATACAATAATATTAAAATGAAAACAATAAAATAACAACTCTACGCACAGCACATTCACAGAATGTTGAGTAATCGAAAGTTAAACTTTCGCGCGTATCATACCGCTGTGCCAAGTTGACAGTAACAGTAACAGTATTGACACTGTCAACTGTCAAACTACAATGATGGTTGTATGTTGAAATCAGAATGATAAGAATAGAATGTTTAACACGTTATAATATTCTCTTTGGTGATAACACCGGCGAGTCGTGTGAACAATCGAACCGTTAGTAATATAATTAAAATTGTAAGTAATGTAAAAAACAACAGAGGATAGAAACAATCTATAAAGTTTGTGACTTTGACCTTAGATATCAACGTCGCTCCTACTTATTTTCAGTGTTATCAACGCCGCCTGTGGTTGTCTGATTTATCCAGTTTTATCATTGTTATACATTTGACATCGCTCAGCTGCCGAAGTATACTATTTTATTATGGAATTAACATTTTCTAAAATGACAGTGGACACGAATCTTGCACAGGTAAAAACCAGTTTATTTATATTAAATTACTATGGAAGGAGGGAATTTAGTTAAAAACGTAGTTGGTGTAGTTTTTAGACCGTTTGAGCTGTTTATAACCATAGAGTTGCTATGAAATTCCAACTCAAAGTTAATCAATGTTCCAAGCAACCTGCCTACTTAAGAATATTGATTATCTCAAACTAGCCATTAAAATACAATAAACTTAAGTAAAACATGTAACTTTAGATTTTTATACTTTTAGGAATATGTCAAAAGGAATAAAGCTCTGTCAGAGTTATATGATGATTATGAGGGCAATGTTAAGAAAAGTCCCTCTAGATATGGAGAAGTTTTTGTAGAAAGCTCCAATTCTAACGACAGAGATAAAATACAGAATATTATGTGGAACTTGGCTATAAACTTGAAACAGAGCAGTGAACTGATAGTACAACTGGAATACCACTTCAGAAAAATTCCAGTAGAAGACACCAAGGCACAATTAAATGTCCTCATGCAGTACATCAACAGCTATCCATCATGGCCAGATAAGTTTTTGTCATGTAAGTATTATTGGTAACTCCTTTTTTGTTGGTATTCAATGTCCCACCCACACACCCCACATGTATCATACACATTTAATATTTTAATGCAATGGTTCCCAGGAGTTCGTGGACCGCCAGTGGTCCGCAGAAAACAAAGTATGATCTAACAAATGAAAAAAAAATTACACAAAACTCTTCTGTCCCGTAAATAGCACAGTTAAAGCTAGAATTAAACTTATTATTTCAAAGGAGACAACTGATTTCAATAATCAAAGTCACTGTTCTTATATGAACAAACCCCAAGTGAAGACTGAAGAAATACTTAGACCCCACATTAAAAAAGTAATAGTAGTATTTCCTAACCTAACAAGAATGATGAAAAGTGGTCCTTGACCAAGAAAATTATGGTAACCTCTGCTTTCATCAACAGCCCATAAGTGCCCGCTGCTGAGCAAAGCCTCTTCCCACACGGAGAAGGTTTGAGCATTTATCACCACGCTTGCTCATTGTGGGTTGGCGATTTTAAACTAATAATTAAGAAATTATAAGCCCAGGTTTCCTCACGATGTTTTCCTTCACCGTTTGTCAGCGGTGTCTTAATAATCTTAGAAAGTATTGGTACTTGCCATTGGTAGGTTTCGAACCCGCACCCTCATGCAAGAGAAGCGGGCGTCTTAACCTCCGGGCCACCACGAAATGACAGCGACAGGGCAACCTCTGCTTTAACGGAATTTAAACTAAATGCATTCCACTCCACCTGTTGTTAGAAAGAATAATGAACTCTGTGTCCATCCAACTTTCTTTCAAAACAGTTTTTTCTCTCTATCAATCTATCTTTAATCTTATTAAACGTAACATGTCTCCTGTTATTTGACAAAAGGCTCAGTAGATGTAAATTCTTTGCTATAGGGTACAAGCTTCCATGTTGAATTTTGTTCAATGATACATCATAATTAGACTGCACGGTTGGCGCAGTGACAGCAACTGGCTACCGTGCAACGTGTCGCGGGTTCGATTCCCGCACGGAACAACTCTTTGTGTCACACATTGTTATTCCGGGTCTGGGTATCATTTGTATGTGAACTTGTATTTTTGTAAACGCACCCACAACACAGGAGATAATCCTACCATGTGGCCATGTAAGAAAAAAATTTTTTTTTAAGATGATTAAAACCTTTGCTCATATCTACACTGATCTCTTCTCAAATATAGTACTCATTTGGATATTGCTTCTTAACATTCCGAGTATAAAATTTGACTAACATACAACATACACCCAAAAAAGAAAATTCAATTTATGGAAGCAATAAAGAAAACTGATCAAAATCCTTTCAATTCTTAGGTATTGAAGACTTTTTGTTTCGTGATCATCTTCTTGTATTGACACATGTGGTGTTAATGATGGTACGTAATGACAAGATCACTGTATACACATCTACCAAGGAGCCCGTGGCAATCTGTCACCTGTTTGTAACTCTATGCCGTGAAGCTGGGTGAGTCAACTAAATTTTATAAACATAAGGGGGCGTCCATAAATTACGTGAGATGTTTAAGGGGGGGGGGGGGTAGACTCAAATCTCATCTAATCTTACGTTGGAGAGAGGGTGGGGTCTCGGCAAATATCACGTAATTTTTATTCTCATTGAAACAAAAATAAAATCCTATTCTAGTCATATATATATGCTTAAGATTTAATTGTACATGCACATGGGTGTTTTTTTTTCTTTTCACAATAACAATCCAACGCGTTGACGTGAAAAACCAACATTTTGAAAAATCTCACGTGAGATTGGGGGATGGGGGAGGGTGTAGAATAAAATCTCGCGAAATCTCACAAGGGGGGGAGGGAGGAACAGAAAATGACAAAAAAACACCTCACGTAATTTATGGATTTATTTAAGGGCTTAGTATGAATTTGTTTTATGTTTATAGTAATTGAAAAAAACAGCTTTCGATGCTCTGGATTGGTTAGTTCATTGGAGCCGGCCAATCAGAGCGACAACCGCTATCTAAAACTTGTACTTAGCCCTCTGAATGTGTCTCCATATAGTGTTCACATACATAATTCCTGGGTTCATCAAATCTTCCTGCCCTTGTATCAAGTTACTTCGTCAGCGAAATGTTGTCTTCCTCCATTCTCCTTTATCAAACATTTTCAAAATAATTGAATTATGTATATAATTATATACTAAATTAATTGAAATATCACAACCACCATGGTGTACCATACGCTGTTACTGAACTAAACGGTCAGATACCATTTAGTTTCAAACTAGTCAACTTTCTTAACTTTGTATATTCTTTACAGATACCAGACTATACGATTAGATTGTCGAAATGATGACTTCACGACAAACAGAGAAGATATCAGTAAGTACCACACCTAAATATACTAAATTTCTAATATTGGTACATCTTACAAACTAACGTAACCTTTAAATTATTATGTTTTCGGCTTACTCACGTAATTGTTTGACGAGGAACTCGACTAGTTTCAAGCTATGCTAGAGGCTCATATTCATGAACAGCATTTCGCGACCCGCAACGCGGCGACTGTAGCCGAAGCCAAAAACATAATAGTTTATTTAGTACGTCTCACGAAAGTTATAATACTAACGTAACTTTTGTATATAGTACAACAGCATGAAGTAGAATAATCAGTGTTTGTGTTACACATTGACAATAACAGTTTTTATTTCAGAGCACGGTACTGTGGCCGTTGTCTCCGAGGATGCCGATATCGACTCTGCAGTTGATAAGTTTCTCTCGTCGCTCAAACAGGTACAATAAATTATAAAACATCATGCCTTTTATCCACGAAAGGGTAGGCAGAGGTGCACATTACAACCCTTAATGCCACTGTACAATGTAAACACCCACTTTTCACTATTTATGTTATGAGTCCCATGTAATAGGGGGTGACCCTATTGCTATATACCGGGCACAGTTCCAGACTCCGTGCTACCACTGAGAAAAACCCAGTTATTCTTTGCTAGGCTCAGGAATCGAACCTGAGACCACCTTGCCCGGCAGTCGCACTTGCGACCACTCGGCCAATGAGGCAGTCACATAAATAATAAATTATAATACATGCCATATTATGGCACTAAGTCTACCTAATGTACTAATGAACTTCATTTTTGTTCATGTGTGATCCTATAAATACCTTGAAGAAACAAATGCATGGCCACAAACGCATAATAGCGTTATGCCACAAAGGAGTTATTATCTACGAAAGCTAACAGACTTATTCCTATTGATAATTTATCAACGAACTTATGTTACAGGTGCCCTGGTACTTGCGCAGGATTCTGGTACAAGAGAGTGTTTACAAGCAATTTAAGGACGCACTCAACTGGAAATGTTCTTTGAAACAAAACGTAAAGGACCCTGTTCCACCCAGCGCGTTGTGTTCTCAAGTTCTCACCTATGAAGGACGAACGTTCATCGTAGACCCTGTGGAGGTTGTGGAGGAGGAGCAGTCGTTCATCACTGTCGAAGCTTACAGGACAACAAAAGAAATGATATTGATGCTACAACAAGACAATCCTCACTACTTGTCATTATGGATAAATGGAATAGAACAAATTAATGAAGTGACTCAGAGTACGAACTCAGCTGCCGTGTGGGTGAACAACATCGGCGACATCAGAGGACCCCCAACCGTGGCAAAAGCGCTCTATCCCTCATTTCCAAATATTAATAAAGATTGTTACTATAGAACATTTGACAGCAAAAATGATAAGATCGTCAAGCTTGTCAAGCTCTCTCAGTCGTGGTCGAAACTTGATATTGAACGTCGTCGCGATATTCTTATCAATGTACTAGGAAAATATATATCATCTGACTCCCAAGACAACGACTTTAATGGCGTAAGGAATTCACTTATGAACTTCACAAACGAATCGTTTGTGCTAGCTGGAAAAGATTATACTTGTACGGGAGTGTGGAAACCTGTAGGATTCATTCCAATCACAAAACCCCTGACGTCTTTAAGTCTAGCAGTTCATTTAATCTTACAAGGTAATGCGTTAGTTTTGTACGGACTTTCAACTCCAGCAGAAGCCCCGTACGTCGAACTACTTGAAGCAGCAGGAGTGCCTGTTGTTATTGCTCAATGTAGTCCCACTGGAAAATTCCAAGCAAAAATTTATTTTTCGGGCGGGGAAACTCAAACCCTACGAGTCATTTGGACAAACTCTGGAACAATTTTCGCCAACTAATTTTACCTATTCGTACATTTAAAATAATAAATAAGTAAATAGTGTTTAAGCATCTTATACATTTCGTTAACTATAGAGGTATTTACAAGTTTATACAAAATATTATATTTTTTACATTTACGTTTTATTACAGTTGTTTGTTTTATTTACACTCGTACCTAAATCGTCAATCAGACTTAAGAGATATTATTTATACACATTAAGCAATCGTATATAGGTACATATATTATGTATTTACAAAAGGTCTTATTCCACGAGGCCGAATCTACTGACTACAGTGCGCCACCTACTGCGAATCTATGCAATACATGTTTTCGCTTTCATCTCTGTTTACCACTTTTATAACCTGGACCTGGACTTCTGAAACCAATCGTATTGCCAGTGCAATTTCAGACCAAGAAAATCTCAATAATTATTCAATGTCAAAACTATACAATCTATTTTAGCTGTTAAAATAGCATTCAGAGTACGGAAGCCAAACTCAATACCATTTAGTTCAATCAATATCCACGCAATACGGATGCAATGGGCGCCAGTGTTGCAACTCAAGAGTACGAAATTTCACAATACGAATGTCGATCGATCGGAATTGGAATCAAGAGTAAGTCCTCTGTAAGAAGTCAGAAAACCCTCATCATTCATCTAGAAGTTCCATTACAGCAGGCGACAGCCAGGTTTCGAACCGGTGTCATCATGCTTTAGAGGCTGGAACCTTAACCCGGCTCAAACCAGCGTAGATATTATGTGTAGGTACAATGAAATTCTCAGCAAATCTTGATTGAAGATAGATATACCTACCTAATTTAGAGCACACTGCCGTTACATGTACCCACCCTCTTTCATAGGTTTCATTAGTTATTCACGTCTAGATACAAAATCTAATAACGTATGATCCAACGGGGCGCGAGCGCCGAGCGGCCCGTTTGATATCACAATCGCTTGATTGACAATAAACGCGAAGCTAATTAAGAAACCTATTTTCTGTCGCCGTTCAACGTGCAGGGGCACTGGCGCACACTGGCGGTTACATTTAGCCGTTAAAAATAGTCCAATCAAATGTCACGCCCGTCAATAAATAGTTCCAATTTCGAAGACCAAACAAAAGATGGTACCCAAGCATTTATTATGACGTTTACAAGTAAATACGATAATAATCGTGTCAGAAAACGTGTAATTTGTATTCTTAGTATAAATACGTTTTATTCGCGTTTGAAATAATCTAATTATGAATCGAAATTAGTGAGTATAGTTTAGTATGAAGACTTCCAATATGACCAGGAATAAGGGACAAGTATATAGTGTTGGAAATTATCTGATGACTGGCAAGGTACTGGGAAAAGGACACTTTGCGAGAGTTGAAGAAGCCACACATAGGATAATAGGAAAAAAGGTAATCTTCTGTCATTAATTCGTCAGCAACTGTCGCAGTTATTTCATGGACGTGAGCACCACACGTAGGAACTGACGTAGTGACCCTGAGTGAAACATTAGCTGTCCTTGGCTTAGTTTACTAAATGATGTGCCACGTCAATATATGTAACAATTTCTTATCTTTTTAAGGTGGCTATTAAGATCATAGATTTGACGTGTATTAAAGAGGAGTATGCCCGTCGAAACTTACACCGCGAACCACGGGTTATGGCGAAGCTACGGCACCCATGCATCGCGGCTCTCTACGAAACTATGATGGTTAGATTCTGAACTAAACTAATTGCATTTGACGAAGAACCCAATAACTTAAATAAGCGTAAACTTTGACTTTGATTTCCTCGCCCAAACTAAGTATTGAGGAAGATAAAGTGTGGGATTCCTTAGTATTCATAAAAGCACCGACCTACTCGATTTACTATTGGCAGTGCTTCCCCTGGGTCTCGTAAGAGCAGCACCGTAGACTGGGCAACACCTGACTATATAATAAACTGAACCTTTTAATCCACCGTCTCCAAGCCTGTCAAGCGATAAAAAGATTACCTATGACAAACACCCTCTGATATCTCATCTCAGGACTTTGGGCCTCCTCTGTATCAGATTGTTGGACAGGCGTGGACGGCAGTCAGTCGAAGTTTAGTCGATTCAATAAAACCACTGGGTCCCTCGTCAGAGGCGTTCGGTTGTAGCGCGCGGTGTGGTTGCAGCACGGGCCGCGGCTGTACGTGGCGATGGAGGCGGCGGGCGGCGGCGACCTGTGCGCGCACGTGCTGGGCGCGCGCGGCGCGGCGCGCGGCCTGCCCGAGGGACGCGCGCGCGCGCTGGCCGCGCAGCTCGTGTCCGCCGTGCGCCACATGCACGCGCGCGGCGTCGTGCACCGGTACGACGCGCTCGAAGGGTCTAACTTTGAGTCGGTCACTACTATTATATTCTTGAGTGCGTCGTAAAATCGCATTGACATCATCATTTTACTTTTTTCAGTGACTTAAAAATGGAAAACATCATGTTGGACAGTACTAAGCAATTCATCAAAATAGTCGGTGAGACAACTTTACTAACGAAATTACATACATAACATCACGCCCTCTATCCCCGAAGGGGTAGGCAGAGGTGCACATTCTACCACAGTACAATGTAACACCCACTTTTCACTATAGTCTGATTTTTAATTCGAGTCAGTAAAATGGCATTTCCAGTGTTGCACGGTTTTAAAAAAATAGGGTCTCAAATAAATAGTGATGTGGAAAATCGAGATTTTTAAATCGAGAATTAAAAGTTAGTCTAGATTACATTCATTTATTTATTTGTACATACATTATAAATATGTAATTTACGGAAATTAAACTGAAGACATGTAATAATATATTACATAAAATACTGTTGTTATATTTTTTTTTGTTATTGGCAGGACTATCACTTATGACGCCATGGACGCCATTTTGTTTTTCATTCTGCTCCCGAATCCCGACGGTGCAGAAGTGTTTAGTGTCCTCTGCAGTTTCTTGTTTATTTCTTACTTGTTATTTGTTTGTTGAGTTTTTTGTTACGTTTTTTTGTTACGTTGTTTTGTTACGTTGGTGATTGAGATGGATGCCCAACCGTCCACCTCTAAAGATGGATGTCTCCCTCCAAAAAGAAAGCGTCGATCATTTGTTGTGAGTGAGAAACAAATGATTCTCAATGCATATAATTATGTATGGAATCAAAATACAGCAAAATCTTTCGAAGTTCCAAATTAAAATAAAAAAATTCTTCTAAAATAAAAGACGTAAAAAAGTTGTTTGAAGAAGGTGTGAAAGAAGTGACACCTGAAAATTGGCGACAGTGCATCAACCATGCAATAAAAGTCGAAGACAAAATGTGCCAACTCGACCACATCATAGACGAATGTGTGGATTCATTTATAATAAATGTAACTGATTCCGATTCCGATTCTAAATATACTGATTCAGAATCGGATTCGGAATCGCAACCGTTATGAATAAAAACCTATAAAATTACTTGTATTATTCTTACTTTCCATTATTGATTCCTCTGAATCCCCCATCTTTTGTAATAATGTTGTAGTGAGAAGTTTTAATATGCTGGGAAGGTTCATATTTTTAAAATTGTATTATTTAATACGTTATGCTTTAAATATTTACAATAAAAACAACGCTCTGATACCTAATAAAATAAATCATGACTAAACTTCTAAGTCGGTCGATTGTGGAACATCACTATTGTAGTGGGTCACCCTTTTTTGTGAAAGTGACAGTTGCCCCTGTCATTTTACTGATTCGAATTAAAAATCAGACTTTAGTTGTTATGAGTCCCATGTAATAAGGGGTGAGCCTATTGCCATATACCGGGCACATTTTAGACTCCGTGCTACTACTGAGAATTTTAAAAAACCCAGTAATACTTTGCCCGACCCGGGAATCGAACCCGAGACCCCTTGCCCGGCAGTCGCAGTTGCGAATACTCGGCCAACGAGGCAGTCAATATAATGATATGATCTCGTTTGTGGCAGACTTCGGACTATCAAATATGTGGAGCGGCGGGGCGGCGCTGCGGACTCCGTGCGGATCGCTGGAGTATGCGGCCCCTGAACTCTTCGTGGACGGCCGGCGATATGGACCTGAAGTCGACTTATGGAGCATGTATACTTCTCATTTTTCACTTGTTTCACTTAAAAGCGCTTTAAAATGTAATAGATGTATAATATACCTAACTGACATGTTTGACAGACTGGCGGATAATTCTGTATGACGTTCTTATAGTATTTAGATGAATGGGACATGTAATGGTTACAGAGGCGTGATCGTGTACGGCATGGTGACGGGCGGGCTGCCGTTCACTGGCGCGGAGGGCGGCGAGGGCAAGTCCCGGCCGCAGCTCCGCGCCGCCATCTCGCGCGGCTTCACGCGTAAGCAGCGCGCCGCACTCGCCTGCGTCACGCCAGGTCCGCACATACCACTATACACTAGCCGCCGAAATCAATCAAAAATCTAGGTCGATCTTTGTTTTGTCATAAATTCCATGCAACGTATGTCATAAATAGGTCTTCTATAATTCATCTTGTCCGCCAGTAGACGTGCATACAGATACTGAACATTGACCTCTCCAATTACTTTGTTTATGTAATTATTAAGATTACAAGTGTCGTACTCACGCAAGTGAGGTATCTAGATAATGAAACACGGACCCGTGATGGAACTTTACTCCAAATTAAAGCAAGCAGTAACGTTAAAATAAAAATAGACAATATTCACTTACATAATGATTTAATTACAAAATTTAAAGAAACATGAACTTAAAATACGTTGCTTCAAAATTATTATATTAGTTTAAGGGCCGAGGTTCCAGCCAGTGGAATAGTAAAATATGTCGATAACATTTGAGCGTACAGTTCATTCACAGTGTTATCGAATGTCTTTGGGCTCACTTCACGGACACACAAACCTGGTTCATTCATAACGCTCGGATACTGGAGCCAAACGCCGCGCTCATTTTGGTCCTGAAATAAAACAAACATTCTATCGTTATTTTAATTCTCAATCATTTCATTACAATACGGAAGGTACTTGGCGATTTGTAATTGCAGCTTCTGCTTGACATTGTTTACAGAGTGTAAGGCGTTTATTCAACATCTGTTGGAGCCAAACGTAGAGCTCCGGATGAAGATAGAGGAAGCATCTCGTCATCGCTGGGTGCGGAGACCTGGCATGAGGATGAAGACACATCCGTTCGGCACTATAGACCCGGTCGTCAACAGAGAGGTACCACCCCGACCGCCCCGCGACACGTTGTAGACCGGCGTCAGTTAGCTTAATGCATAACTGTTTGCAGATATACAGACAGATATCGGATCTGTGCTCGATGCCAGTGATAGACGTGGTGACGGAGATAAAGTCGGAGCCATTCGGGCCCCTCGGCGGCATGTACAACATCAAGTGCCACCTGCAGCAGGCGGCGGCGGCCGGCACCGAGCTGCTCTGGGGCGCCGCCGCCCCCGAGCCGCGCCCCCGCTCCCCGCCCGCCTACCGCGCCCCCGACCCGCGCCCCCGCTCCCCGACCGCCTACCGCGCCCCCGACCTGCGCCAGCCCGACCCCGACCGCGCCACCACCTCCGCCGCCCACCACCGGCCGCAGACGACCTCGCCTCCGAAAGTACAAGTAGTCACACAAAAAATACGGATCCCGAGCACTCCACCGCCGCGACCGGTCGAACTTAAATATGTTAACGGAAACGTGGAGTCGCTAATAAAAACTACCCCGAAGATGTCCGTTCCGGAGCGAACCGGCAAGAAGAGCCAGCTGCAGAGCCCGAGGTCGACGAGCCGGTCGCCGTGCAGCCTGTACGGAGTGAAGAAGGCCGTATACAGAGTGTACGACAACGGAGACTGCGGCCTCGACCCGCGCCTGCCCAGCATCGACGAACATTCCAACATCGACGTCAACGACGCCAAGAAGATGACGAGGAGTAAAACTGTGAGGATGCCGTGTGTCAGGAAGGTGAGCCTGGACGAGGACCGGGCCCTCAGACACAACACCTGCCCCAACAGACTCGGCGACAAGCGCGCAGAGTTCTACAGGAAGGCAGGCGACGGACTACCCAGGTGAGGGTACACCTCGTCTCTGAACCAATTCTTCTACAATACTATATTAGGTATATTACAACATCTAGGACATGCTACACCATGGTCGATAGATGTTAATTAACTTAACTGACACACTTCTTGTTATCCACCAATTAGACTAACATAAACTTAATCTAAGCTAGTGAAATAGGGCCTACTACCTACTAGCCTACTTGTTAAGGAGACGCCTCGCTCAAGTAGTCTCTGTGTGCCAGGTATTTGTATCCCCACCCCTTGCGTTACAGTTGGCGAGCTAGCGGCACGCTGGGGACGCCGCCTCCGAGAATCTTATTACAGAATAATGCCACAACCATCAAACGGGCCTCCCTAGGGTAAGCAAACCTTTTCTACACATTTTAAATAATATTAGCTATGTTGTTGTCCTAGCTAACATCTTTACAATTATACATGTATTTTAGACCAGTTTTACAACTACCTACACAGAAATGTTTCTGAGAAATTGGAAAAATTTTAGAATATCAATATTAGAAATTCGACACATTTCTTCTATTTAGCTGTTGGATGTTCAACTTTCAATGTCGGTTTTTTATAAAGTAGTTTAGTTGAAAAGTTGTAAATGTTTGCGTATACAGCAACATCGTGAGCCCGCACTCGTCGTCCAACAGCCAGTGCCGCAGCGAGCGCGCGCTGCCGGTGGGCTGGGCGCGCGCCGCGGCCAGCGACGGCGCGCACGTGCAGCGACTGCGCCGCACGGCGCCCATGAAGTGACTGCAGCACACAGCGCCCACGAAGTGACTGCAGCACACGGCGCCCATGTAGTGACTGCGGCACACGGCGCCCATGTAGTGACTGCGGCACACGGCGCCCATGAAGTGACCACCACGTTAGCGGACCGCCGCGCACTACACTAACCGTCCCGACACAATCTCGCGGTTAGTCGTCAGTGTGCAGCGGACCTTAGTCAAAATTTCGCGTACTACCTTCGATGTAATGTTAAGCGAATGAAGCACTTTTACTATATACTACGCTCGACTTCCAAGTAATCTTTTTTGGACTAGTATTTTTTGTTACGTTTATAATATAATGCGTTTTACATTTTAAATACTAAATAATAGAGTGTTATGTTATGCTTGTTGCATGTATTTTATTGAAAGATTAATATAAGATGTGCATTACGATATTGTACTTTTATTGATACTTAGTGATGCGCATTTATACTTAGTGATGCGCCCGCGCCACGGCTTCGTATAGTGATTTTACATGACTGTGTAGTTTTTAAACCGTGACATTTCTCGAGGGGTGCATGTCACAGAAGTCATAAATGTTCAATTTAAGAAAAGGTTTCTGGCCAATAGTTAAAAATGCGGCTATAATAAATTGTTTAAATTTGACAGTATTTCAGAATAAGTGACTTTAATATATCGGTGGTAAAGACCACAGATATACCTATTAAAGAAGGAGATATGGTGTGGAGTCAAAAATGTATGCAAACCCGTGAAGCCACAACTGCCCCTCCATAAAACTAATATTACATACACAGTTCTGACAAAACAATACTACGAATAAGTGCACACACGCGGCATCGATAACTCAGTAATGCAAATATAAACCTTATTCTTTAAACGACAGCGCACATTCTCCTATGATTTACTCACACTAAAACAATTTGTCACCGTGTGTTACGAGCGTCGTCGTAGTGACTTGACGATATCGATTGCTCCCGTTGAATTTATCGATAAATCTATTACAAAGGTTTTGGAAATAATGTAAAAACGACATGAAACCAACAAAATATTATTTATTTATAAAAAATGTTTTATTTAAAAAATAATTATAAATCAAACGACAAGTTGTATGTACCTCTAGTTATAATGATATAATTTGGATAAGAAGGGATCGCATTCTTGGTTAATTAATGAAGTCTTAAAGTGGTATATTTTTCCATGAATGCTTTTATTAAAAATATGATGTGGTTATTCATTGGGAACTGTTCCGTGAGTACAAAATTTCGACTATGCGATGCTGATCATTATAATGCATACAAAGGTAATGGTTCATTTATGAAGATTAAAGTAAAATACTGTAACCCTAACAAGTGAACAAATATAACTATTCGCAGTCTTTGCTTGTCGATAGACTTTGATAAATCTCCACGACCACATCACTATCTCGCTCAAATACGGCGGACTTGAGCAGCGGACGCACCATGTGACATCGCGACATTGCTTGTTTAGTTACTCAGTGTTACACTAAGTTGATTGTAAAAGAGCGATGTATTAATGTAGTTATAATACAGTCGGAGTAGTATAGAAAAATAAAAATAAAGTAATAACTTGTTGTTTTTCGTGATTTTTAAGATAAATATTGTAAATATTTGTTCTTACACATGGTAGCCGATGTCATGACTTCTACAGTTTTTGTTTTGACTTAAATTTCTGCACGAAACCACTGCACAAGACGGTATTTTATCGTTTGTTTTACGATCGCGTGTGACAACAGACTAACTCGTGGTGACGGCCATAATTTCCTCGATTGAGCGGAACGCTCAATTGCGAGCGTCACGGATATGCCCCTTGCCACTTCTCCTTTTTTAATATTTTTGTGGTAAAGACAGCGTGAAGGTGGCGCGGGGCGGTGCCACGCGAGACATCGCACTCGAGTACTTGAAAGCGAAAAACAATAATCTTGTACATACATTCATGATTTTTAATTGATAATAACATTTTTAATAATCCGTGCATGCAGAAACAATCAATCGAAGTAGTACACGTACCTATCTTCAAAGAAAAGTTCACGTAGGTACCAACGTTAGTCATCAGCTGATTCGTAATACTGTGTAATGCTTTACTTATTACTTTGTATTGCAATTCTGGTGAACATTAATAATTCTAAAAATAGTAATTTAAAGTCTGAATCCTTACTAATATTATAAATAGGAAAGTGAGTTTGTTTGTTTGTTTGTTCCGCTTTCACGCCGTAACGAGCGGGACGATTAAGCTCTGCAGCTTATGCTGTCAGGAAAATCCGTCAGTTAACCGATATAGACACGGCAAGACTAGTGTACTTCAGTTACTTCCATAGCATCATGTCGTATGGCATTCTGCTGTGGGGACACGCTGCTGACATTGAGTCTATCTTTGTCTTGCAGAAGCGCGCCGTCAGAGCTATATACAACCTAGGTCGTCGCGAATCTCTCAGAGAAAGGTTTAGGGAGATCAATATTATGACCGTTCCATGTCAATTTATTTATGAAAATATTATGTATGTTAGGAAAAACCTACATTTATTTAGTAAAGTGTCTGACAGACACAATTATGAAACTAGACATAAGAATAGATTAAGTCCGCCGTTTTTTAGATTGTCAAAAGTACATAAGTCGTTCATGGGAATAGGTGTTAAATGTTATAACAAAATCCCCCAAGAAATACTGCATCTAAATGAAAGAAAATTTAAACTATGTATTAAAAAAACGTTATGTACACAAGCATACTACAAACTAAATGATTATACAGTGTGTTAGGTTAAACGAGGGACTTATTGAGGGAGGGTATTCAGTATTCGATTCTCGTCACGAATATGTAAAAAACCTATAACCAAAATTTTTGAAGTAATTATCCAATAAAATAAATCATCATGAACACTGAGCGCGCAACAAGTGAACTTGTAAACAGAAACAGTACTTACATAAACTAAGTCGCGTTTCAAAACATGCGCCGATCTTGCCGAAAAGGATAGAGTGCGCTTAAGCCCGCTAAGCCGTAACCCGTAAGCGTAAGCGGAAGCGTTTTTATGGTTCTGTCTGTTATTTATTAGTGTTTTCGTTTCGTTTATATGTTTGTTAGGTTCATGTGAGTATACACTATTATGGGTTTGAATATGTCCCTCGTTTAACCTAACATACTGTATAGAGGATAAAAGTGCTTGGAGGCAGGCTGGTCCGGCTCCGCAGGATAATACATGAAACACAGTGATGTTCAATGAATTCTATTTGTGTAATAATATAATCATGTTGCTTAAATATTTGTATAGTTTAAAAGTTGCACAATTTATTGTAAATGTGAGAGCCCTGTAATTAATTAAATCAAATTAGACTAGTAGATTGCATTTATGTCAGCTTGGAGTTGTCATGCTCACTCAAAGATCTCGTTGGCGGTGGCACGTGCATTGGATCGCTCGATTCCCTACAAAATGGTTGAGTTGGGCGGTGCTAGGGTTCGCCAAATGTTCGTGAACGTATCATTTTATTTTATTATCCTCAAGGTTATTTTCTTTTTCAGTCTTTCTGACTGGATTTAGGTGTTGCATTGTTCTCACATAATCGAACCAATAAAACTATGAACTAGAGAATTGTATTGTAAACCTGATTGAAAAAGAGTAACCTATGGAGTTTCATGCTCGTTCTTCTCCATAGGAATCTACGCCTTGGAATGAGCAACTAGCTTCACTAAAAAAATTTTTGTTGTTTGACGTTCAAAAGTGCCATCCTGGTCTAATTGAAATAAATGATTTTGACTTTGACTTTGACTAACTACTAAACCGATTGCGTTGAATTTTTGCAGACGTAAAGTTAGAAGTCCAGATTAAATAATAGAGTACTTTTTATCCCAGAAAAATTTGATATTTCCGAAGGAAAACAAAAGTATTGGTATAGATGGCGCTGTGTATATCGATATGTCACATAGGCTACTTTTTATCCTTTTGTGACGCGAGCGAAGCCGCGGGTAAAAGCTAGTAATAAATAAAAACACATAGCTAAGTACGATCCAAGCGCTGCTGTTTGCAGGCATGATTTTACGTAATAACGCATTGTAGGTAATTTCAGTCCAAAGTTTCATTCGTGTATTTTCTTTCCTATTCTTGAATTCATATTCCGCGTAGATACCTACGGTAGTTACCAGCTAGCCAGCTGATTCGTGATTTCTAATACTAAATGCATATCCTGTTGAATAGGTACAAACAATTTGAAACTTAGTACCTAATGGGTCTGTGGGTATCCTTAAAGACGGAATGCACAAGTAAATAAATTACATATCTACCTGTGTCACTCGGAGATTTCGTTCGAAGTCTTCATCTTCATAATCTACCTATGCACAGTAACACAGTTATGCACTACGTCATTGATTGGACTATGCAACACTACGACATTTGTTTTTAATGTGTTTTAAGCACTGATGACTTGCAGTCTCTGGGTAACAGCCAGCATGCATGACTTTCATGTCAGGCTTGTGTTGGGAGTTTAGGTACGATGCGATTAGCTCGATACAGATTGTTTTCACTGCAACTGGTGGCGTAAAGGTGAACTATCTCGACTAATTTCCTGCTTCATTATCACATAAACACTTAACTAAAAAGAACTTTGACAATAATAATGAGTGACACCAAGTACAAGGTTATGCAAAATAATTTCGGAAATTCTACCCTCTGCAGTGCTAAAGCACAAACTAAATGCGTGTGCGTGTGCGCTGTAGGGGTGGAGCCGGCGGAGTGTTCGCGTTTCTTATTGGAATTTTAGGGAATTAGCAATAATATCAATTACGTGTTTTAATTTGTGTGTTAACGTTATAAAGCTAGTTACGTCTGATTACACGCCGCCATCGGCGTGTAATCAGACGTAGTTCGCACTTACGGATTTCCGTAATTTACAATAAAAAAATAAAAATAATTACCAACACATTAACAATTTTTTTATTGATTCGGTCTCAGAAGCGGTAGCCGAGTTAGCTCCTAGAGGATGCCACGATTTACGAACGACACTTTGTATAGTGCTTTTCTATTATAATATTCGTATTACACATACATATAAACGGTGCATCTGCTCATTCCCTATGATATAAAATAATACTGACCGTGAGTGGAGGGCGCGGTGTCAGTGGAAGGGCATGTGCGAGGGGTTGGCCATGGTGGCCATGCGGATGTACGTGGTGTGAGGCCGGGACTGGGGGGGGGAGTCGCCCGGGACGGGCTCGTTCTTGAACACTGCCACGCACTTCCACTGGTTCAGGTATTGCACTGTAACACACGCAACATACGTCAATATACACAATACTCTATTTGTTTGTCGGGTTGTGACGGCATACTAGAATACATTATTTATTTGTCACTTTTCCCACAGATGTAGCAACAACTGACTAATGGTCGTCGCATACATTAACGCACGCATCACTGCGGCACGTCGTTTTTTGCTTTTGGCAACAATACAAAGGGCTGGACGCACTGCCAGCCCTTTTGTATTGACGCCGACGTTTGACTACTATCTCCCCTGCAGCTTTAGCGCTTGTCTACAGAGAGAGTAGAAATCAAAATGTATGGAGATGACACTGACAAGTGTCAAAATTTACGTCAATTCCATGTAATTTGGTTTTCTATTCTACATGTAGACAAGCGCTAAATGGCATTTGGCTTCAGCTGCAGGTGGTAAGCGATGGGGCGGAAGATAAGACATAAGATTTAATGTTCTATGATAAATAAATAGCTGGGTTTTTTAAGGGGTCATTCAATGATTTTGATGATGATGATAAAAAAAAAATAGCTGGGTTGAGCCTTAAAAGACATTAGACAGAATTTAACAAGATGTAGAAGAAGCAATGACGAAAAATCATCAGCAGATTATAATGAATATACCGAAAGACACAGATCTAATCCCCCTTCCTCATCCTCAATGCCCAAATTGCACCTTTAAAGTAAAACCGTAATTAAACGAAAATTTTAATGAATTGAGTTAATGTCATCTATTTAAAATATAATAGTAAATTCATGTAAATATTCAATTCGAGAAAATCTTCGTTTAACCCGTCGTGTGTCTAAACGTGGATCCACGAGAGACACAATGCATTTTCTATTGTGTCTTATATCGGTGTATTCAAGCGATCAATAGCGGTTTTAACTGTAACTCCTCTAGTGTTGCAGGTGTATTGTACCGATTGCTTACCATCAAGGAAATAGAAAATGGATGGTTGATATACTGACTCTTCCAGAGCCTGACGGCGCAGTCGTCCCCGGAGGAGGCGAGCAGAGTGCCGGTGAGGTTCCAGCAGACCCTCCAGACACACGAGTAGTGCTCCTCGAAGGCGGCCACCACCTCGCACTTGAACCGCACCGCCGCGCCGTTGTTGCCCGACGCCGCCGACTCACTGCAACATACATCATTTTTGACAGTCATATCTACGTTACCCAACTTTTGTCGTGTGGGTGAGGTTACCGGAGACTAAATCCTCTTATTGGTCGATGTTCATGATTTCCACTTACGCTATTGGCTCTATCTTGATGATGCGAACGTCTTTGGTGGCGACTGCGAGTAAATGGAAAGATCTGCCGAGGTTGGGGGCGAAAGCAATGTCGTTGACGGGCTCCTGCACCGAAGACAAGCAGTCTGTCCGCGTCCAACGACGTGACGACTCACTGTACCTGGAATATTTAGTCATTGTTTTATTTTATTTGAATCGAATGATAAAGAACGAATATATTATACAGACACTATAAAAAACAAAGTAATGACATTCAGCTCCTTCTCTCTTTCTTTATTAGATTTTCAACTTTATTGTTTGGTTGCAAAGGTCGAAAATCAAATAAAAAAATTTACAGATTCTAATAGGTTAGTCACTGTAAGAAAACCAACTCCATTCCCGTAGTTGCCACTGTAGCTAGGCAACTGGATGCGGCGCAATGTATCCCGGGTTCGAATCCCGCGCGGAACAATACTTCTTATGAACTTTTTTTTTAAAGTGGGAAAATCATCGAATGACTGCTCCCGCCTGGGTGAGGCGGGAGGGAGTGTCAGACTCTACTGATTAAAAACACTCCGTTCCTTCTCCTGCACTTCGAGCCGGAGCCCCGGTAACCCGTTAGGTTTTCAGCGACACTTCTTATGAACTAGCGAACGAAGATCTTCCACAGATTGTTGTTACCGGTTTGGGCGTGATGTGTGTGTGAAAAGTCAAACTCAAAAGTCAAGATCATTGATTTTAATTACACTAGGAAGGTACTTTTAGACATCAACGAAATGAAAAATGCTAATTTTAAAAGGAACAAGGTTTAGAGAACGCTGCTGCCCAGTGTCAGTTAAATTATAGTCACTTGGCTCTTACGTCGCCTGCGGGAATAGAAGAGGTGGTAACAAATCAACAAATGTACTATACTCTGCCGTCAATACTCACTCGTATATGAATACTTTTCCGTTGCAAGCGGTTGTCTTGTCGCCCTGCACTGAGGCCGCCGCGTTCGTAGTATTGGGCTCATCACTGCCCACCGCCAACATCGGCGGGTGCACCACTCTAATTATTAAAAAAAAAACATTAATCAGCATCAGTCACAATACACACACTGCCGAACATAGCAATGACTTGATCGATATTAAGTGACGTACAACCTTATTCCTTAGATTTTAAGAAACAAATTACTCCAACTGGAATAAATTCAGAAGTTATTATTTATTTATTTATTTATTTATTACAGTCACAACGGTTGATAACAAAAACCAATTAAAGTAACTGGACACATTAATAAAATAAACGATGAAATAATAAAACTAGAACAAAACATACATAACGAACCAGAAGAGTAAAACTTATTTAAAAAATGGTAGCATTCATAAGTTCCTCTCGCAGTACTTCAGGCATTCCGATAAAATTTCCTTCCATCCATCCGCAAACAGATCACTAGTTGGATTGGAATCCAAGAGACCATTGAGCGCGGCCAGAGTGCGAGGAATCGGTGCTTTAGCACGTGCTACGGTACGACATGAGGGCACGGCAAACAATCTGTGCTTTTTACCCCGGCAGTAATTGTCTGGAACGTAAAAACGTGATAGTGACTCCAGTATGTCCGGAGCGTCAATAGCGCCACGGAGGGTTTTACAGGCTACTACAAGTTGGTTTCTTGCTCTCCTTACCTCTAGTGAGTTATATCCAAGACTACCCAATAAAAATTTTGTCGGATAGACGTAGGGATAGTAACCGTGCATTCGCTTGTACAAATTCCTAAGAAAAGCTTTTTGAACTTTCTCTAAGAGTAGGGCATAGGTACTTTCGTGAGGATTCCACACACACGAGCTAGTTTCCAACTTACTACGAACCAGAGCATTAAATATGATCTTAATGGCATGAGCGGTGCGAAAATCACGACAATTACGCAAAACAAAACCTAACCTTTGGAAGGATTGCTTTGCTATAGTGGTTATATGGTCATTATATATTATAGTATAAGTTACTGAACAGATACCTACATACATGTGTAAATACTGCTGTTTCGCCAGAGTATACCAAAATTGATCATAATGTCTATGTCTAATAACTGCAGAGTAATTGAATTTTTTTATTACCACAACTTTTTAAATATATTGTGAAAGGTAATTGTTTTATCTCGATCCCTTCAGACATTGAATGTAATTGAGTAACATATACATACACACAAAATGACATATTTTCGCATTCATAATATTAGTAAACTAAATAGTAAGATTGTGTTTACCTGGACAGTGAAGGGTTCCACGAGAGACAACTGATAGACACTTTAGTTGGTATCTCATGCTGTAGAGTCCATTGCGCAAGGTTCATCACATCTGGAGCTTCGTATATCCTGGAGTTTAACATTAAGTATAAGAAAAACAAAAATTATGCGTCATGTGTAGCATAAAGCTACTATAATTATGAGCCCCAGTGTGGCTTGACACTAGCCGAATTCCCTCGTATTGTATCGTTTCCTAAATATACACCTTTTATAAAAATACTCCTCTTCAAATTTTCTGATTGACTGATGATTACAGTCAGCTGATATTTTGTATGAAAAATTCTCATGGTGTTAACCAATCAGTGGCAGATTTTTGTGATAAAATGTAGACAAAACTAGACTAATACTGCTCTCAAACACCATCATACCTTATAATACCATCAGCAGAGCATGTGACTAGTAGGAGCCCTAAATGCTTTGGTCCAAATTTGACATCAGTCACTGAGGTCCGCGAGTCCACGAGGTTGGACCTCTTTAGCCATGTTCGCAGACCTTTCTCAGACCCTGACGCTGCAGTGTCACCTGCAAGTGATTAGACCAGGTTATAATAATGCAAATCATTTGTTTTCATGCAACAGGTTAAGAAAATTGTACAGTTTATGCTCATAACCTTACAGTAGTATTTTATTAGACATTTATCTTCTACCGGATGTCACTTCACCCGTATTTGTGATTTGGGATTCATTTATGTTATTCATTAGTTTACAAAAGTAAACTATACAGGCAATTTGAACATTCTCTTTTGAGAATTTATATTGAAACAACTAGCTGCTTGTAATATAAACATAAATTAATTATTAGTCTATTTTATTACATTCCAATTTGATCCTATACAGATTTTATTAAGGTATTTTTTTGGTTGAATTGTAAAACATGCTTGCAAAAGATGAGTCAAACAATGTGGTATTTATAATCATATATTTTATACAAGAGATATTATGTTCTTCTTACCAACTTCCTCCCAAATGGCTGCCGTCCTATCAAAGGAACAAGTAGCAATGACCTGCCCAAACTCTGGATGGGCCCATGTGACCTTCCATACCGACCCATGATGTGCCTTCCAGCTGGCTGTGAGACGCCATCCACCGTTCCCATCAGAATCCCACACCTTCAACAATTTTTTTATAAATCAACATAACTTTGAGATCAAAATGAGTAAAGTTTATTTTTATGGTTTGGAAATATAACATAAATTGCTCATTAATTCCAATTAGCAACTACTAGTTATATTATCTCTTTATTTGTTTACTTAGATAAATACAAATAAGTAGATAACTATTGTTGAAATTTGCCTAAAAAAACTTCCATTAGGAATGAATTAACTAAGTAAATTATGATTGTGAGGTCTTTTGACTTGGTAATATCATGTTATCATCGTTTTTGCGACTACTATAGGTTGCCGCGGTTTTGTTTGCTAACAATTCATACCTTCACATACTGGTCGCTGGAACAGGTGGCCATTCTCTCGCCGTAGAAATCATATGCAACATCGTGGATCAAATCCTTGTGATCAGCAAGTATAGTTTGGGACTCGAACAAGTTTGTTGCCGTTAATTCGCCCATTTTTAAGTAAAACAAATCTTAAATCTATTTCAAAACCACTACTTGCTAACCCCACCACTTAGCATGACAGAATTTCGTATGATTTCAAACATGAACATCTACTGTCAAAGTGTCAAACTACGTTTAGTTGTCACAACCAACAAGCAAAAAATAAATATTAAAAGAAAATAGTTTGTATTCTAACTAAGTTATTACTGAAAACATACTTGTATAACTACTTATTTATATTAAAAATATATTACTATACTATGCTAGTGGAATAGCAACTTCATTTCATACAACTTCATACGAACTTCCTATTATTTGAACGTGGTGTCGAAGTTCGAACGTTTGGTCAGTGAACAATAGATAATATCTGTCAAAGCCCGACCGGGAAATCGAATCCGAAACCCAGAACCCTCGCTCAGCAGTCGCGTTTGCACCTATTCGTTACAAACATAACAATAGACGATTAGCCACTTTTTTAATAAATAATAAACTTACCCAGTATGTTGCGTGCGAATTGGTTCCAGATAATCAATTTTTACGATTAGTAAAAATCACAATATTCACTTTGAATATTATAGCATACCACGAAATGAAGCGTGCTCCCTTATTATTTTCACGACACGCACGATTTGAAATATAACATTTTTTGACGAACATATTGTGGGTACGTGGGTACCCACGTAGTGGGTAGTTAATACTGTTGATGGTTGGTATCGATAGGCCTGGGGTTCGATTCCAGAGTATGGTACCAAAGAGTATAATTAATATAGGAGAAGTTAGGTTAGTAACTGTAGGTACATAAATCAAAATACTGCTCAGTGCTAAGCACATAGCATCATAGTAATACTATGTAATAGGATGGAAAACTTCATAAACTACTGAAAAAAGAAGAAATATACAATCAATAAAATACAGAGTGTTAGAAAACTGTTTATTGAATCCACATCTACTTATTATGTAACTATTAACAATCAAATTAACAACAACGAAATGCAAACATTCACAGCATTTAGTTACAAACGAGCTAAAAATTGATTATTGTCCACTAATAAAATACTGGTTATTTGTGAAACATATTTCTCTAATGGCACTGGTAAACTAGTTAAACTTCATGCCTTATACATGCAAATTCATTTTATTATTACAATATAGATTTGGCACTATAAGTATTTAAAGGAATGTTTATTCCTTATTTTCAGTCACAACAATTTATTAATTGCTTAACATAATTCAAATTTTGTGATACAATTTCATAGCTATTAACAATTTACTTTTAATTTTTTTTAAGGAATATTTGAGATTCTATTTTAATTATTTTTTTAGCTAAAGGTTATCCTTGTAGGATCTAGAGAGCACTAGAAATGTTAGACATTAGAAGATAATTATCAATGTTGACAATATTATGCATGTGAATAGTATACCTAATATTAGTGTTGCACAGACCTTTTTTGGAATGTTGATTTATTTGCACCAAATTGATATAAATCCAAAAACAATTTATATTATCAATCAAACAAATCTGGCAACACTCAATTAATCACATAATTTAATATCTTGAATTTTGAATACTTATATTTAAGCAAGTTATAAATAACTCTGCCTAGCTTTCAGCTGATCAATTTCAAAGGCAAGTTTTCTATTTGTTTCAACTAAAGCATTTTGAATATGCATCATATTCTGTAATTGCTCACTCATGCCAGACAGTTGCTTCTCCAAATACAACTTCTGCTTAGTCAAAGCCATCATAATGTGGAGGAAATAGTTCCTGTTGTCGTCAGCCACATCCCCTAGAGTTAGTTTGATGAAGTCTTTTAGATCATCAACAGCCTTTGACTCCACAGCCAAAGCTTGGGTTGAATTTGATGGCTTCAAGAGTGACAAATTAACATTAGAAACTCTTTCATCATCAGGAACACCATTTGTTATCACAGGTGAAGAAAAGCCCAAATTTTCAGTAGTACGACTATTTATAGGAGTTGACACTTTACTGATATTTTTTTCTGCATCTAATTGACGGTATCTAATATCATGTCTGTCGCTCCTTCTCTCAAATTCTGTAGATTTATTGGCTTCTTCTTCAAAATCATTAGATTTATCAAGGCCCATCATAACAAGGAACGAATCGGCTTTAGCATCACCTCCTTGTGGAGATATATCAAGATTATTAATTCTAGGTGGGGAATCCGAAACAAAGAACATATCTGAAGTTCTATGATGGCGGACAGGGGAAGAATTTTTACGTGGTGACTGACTATTATGGATCTCTATTTCTTCACGAAGACTAATATCTGCTGATATCATCTTACGTCGCATTGGTTGAAATGCCACTTTGTGGACCTCTTCTTCATGGCCTTTTAATACCTTAGAGGGTGCAGTAAGATCCCTGAGATCATACATTAGCACCAGGCCATTTTTAGTACCAAGAGCTACCTGATTTTCAGAATTAATTGCTAAAGAAGTCAAAGTGTATGAGGTTCTTATTGTTGATACTACATTCTGCAATCGAACATCATAGACATGCATTATTTTGTCATACCCAGTAGAGAGCATCACGTCTTTATTTATGAGAGAGTATGCAATATCACTGACTGGCGATGCATGGACATTTTCAAAGAAGGCCTTGTCTTTATTTGTAGTGATATCACGTATTACAATATGTCCTTCGTCAGTGGCTAGACCAAGTAAAGATCGGCACTCATGATGAAACTTCATTGCAGTGATACTTTTAGAGCAGGAAAGCTTCACTGTTAGCACAGGAATGTTAGATACAAGGCCATAGATAACTGTATCCCCATTCTGCATAGATGCAGCTAGACTAGTGTTCTTGGCATTGTAACTGACAAAATTGACACATGACTGTTGGCAAGGAGTTGGGAATGTTTTAGTTATATTTTTGTTCTTAGTGTCCCATATCATTACATTTCCACTTTTAGTACCAATAGCAATGTTACGGTGACCATCACGATGAAAGCTTGCTGACCAAGTGTCTTTTAATGGTATATGTTGTAGAGTCCTGATATCATGATCAGCTGGGCTCAGTATCTCTACTACACCCTTAGAATTGACCTGGAACAAAACACAATACATTGGTACATTTTACCCAATGATACAATTTTGATACAATTATTACCATAATGATGACTGAATTGAACTCACAGAATTTTTACCTTGTTACAGAGTAATTTTAGGCATGCTCTCTGACTGTCTGAGTGTAAGTAGGTTTACAACTACAAATCAAATATTTTATATACAACCATTGTATGAACTCGAACAATGGAATACTTGGCACACCCAGAGATTAAAATTGATTCGGGGCTATACAAACACAATACTGGTACTGTTACCTAACTCTATAGGTGTGTTTTTAGACAAGTTTGGTGGGACATATTGATTAAAAAAAAAGTTAATAAAAACAACATACCTGCAATAAATATTTACTATCATCGCTCCACGATATATCTCGCAATAAGCCTTCATAACACCAATAACTTTTTTTCAAATCCCAACTGTTGGTGTCGTACAAAAGTAACCGGGAACTTATTGAGGAGAAATACATTCTTATGCTTACAGTTGAAAGCCCGGTTACCGATAAGAGCTTTCCCCTCTAAAATGCTTTAATTGAATATATTTATTAAATTAACATAATAAACAAAGTCGCTGAAAACAAATTGAAAACGTAAAATTTTGACAACTTTGACAATATTTTTTTTGTGTCAGTGTTGCTATAATAACTAATAGAGTAACAGAATAATGATCGTTCGTAGATACTATTTCTTTTGTTCACGTAAAGTTTTTGCTTTCAATCAAAAGTAAATTATTGATAATACGAAGGCATTTTTACTTAAAAAATGCCGCTTAAGATGCTAAGGTCATAAGAGATCAATCAATATTTCGTTTTGTTTTTTATCATATTAGCTGTCATATTCCAGTGACCTATGCGTGTGTTATGGATGTTTTAGAGCATAACTAGAAATTACATTACTTAAAATCGTTAAGTGGTATTTTAAACACTTTTGTGTCGTTGTGGCCCCTAAATTCCAAGACACTACCCTTAACATCTCCAAAAGTGTAGGTATCCTTGGTGTCGACATATCTAGTGACGTCCAGTTCCGTAGTCACTTAGAAGACAAGGCCAAGCTGGCATCTAAAAAACTCGGTGTGCTAAACAGAACGAAGCGGTACTTCACGCCGGGACAAAGGCTGCTTTTATATAAATCGCAAGTTCGCCCCCATATGGAGTACTGGTCTCATCTCTGGGCAGGAGCGCCAGCATACCAGCTTGGACCTTTTGACGCGGTCCAAAGGGGAGCTATAAGACTTGTTGATGATCCTATACTTACGAGCGGTATCGAGCACTTAAGTCTAAGGAGAGATTTTGCCTCCTTGGGCATGTTCTACCGCTTGTATAATGGGTTATGTTCTGCGGAATTATTTGATATGATGCCCACGACCACTTTTTATCATCGCACCGCTCGCCATCGACAGGGGGTTCACGCTCACTCATTGGAGCCAAAATGGTCCCGTACTGTTACCGTTCGTTTTCAGAGGATTTTTCTCCCACGGACCCTCCGATTGTGGAATGAATGAGCTCCCTGCCGTGGTTTTCCCAGTGGGCTACAACTTTAGGTTCTTCAAGAGGGCAGTGAATAGGTTTTTTAAGGGTAGGCAAGACGCATGTAATGCCCCAAGTGTTGCAGGCGTACATAGGCCACGGTAACCGCTTACCATCAGGTGGGCCGTGTGGTTTTTTGCCACCATCGTGGTATAAAAAAAACTTAATTGTTTTACTTTCATTTCAGGTAAGTGGTGTAAATAAAAAAAATAATGGTGTTTCAAAGACCAAAAAAAAATGGTAATACATTAATCAAAGGGAATACTAAAAAATAATATTTTACCACACATTCCAAATATGCTTAAATTCATCATTTTTGTTTTTCCTATCTAACTTTTGACAGTGACAGCGACTGTAACTGACCGCTGACGTGTACTTGTTTTTATTGCGGCATCCCGGACTGCATAGTATTTCTTGCAAAAAAGATTTTCCAAGTCTAATAAGTAAGTATTCGGTGAATTTTACACACTATCTCAATTACCGTTATGTTTCTATTGTTATTGAATGATTATTAATATTAAAATAAGTATAAAAGCAGATTTTGTACTCGCAAGCACGCAGTTCTTTTTAGATGATAATAATTATCATTCAGTTTAGACCACAAATAATACGTATGCAGGATTATAATATTTGATACTTGAATAAATAAGTTACAATAATTCAATTTACATTTAGAACGCAGGCATAAACTGTGCTTGAAAGTCAATGTTTAAAAAGCGTAGTTGAATGTGTAGGATAGATAGCCTAGGTAACCTTTTGTATTTGTGTAATTCTACTATATAAGTTCTAATTTAATTTTCAGCTACAAGCAGCCATCATGATCACCGACATGCAACTGGCAGTGTTCTCCAACTTTGTTGGAGTTTCTATATTCTTATTAGTAATTCTATACCACTACATCAATGTCAACAGCAAGTAGGTATAATACATCATACATTGAACATTTTTAGAAAAAAAACTGGCTTAAGCTGGTGCTTATTAAATTGTTATGAATCCAAACCATCAAACTATAATAATCTCTAAGCTTTTCTATCAGAAATTACATACTATCTTTTCTATCACAATCACAATATAACATAGAGGACTAAGGGGGAGCCCTTCGTCCAGCAGAGGATGTCTTAGAGCGTTGATGATGATGATTATAAAAGCTGCTTCTGGGTCTCAAATGTAGACACAGACATTTCTTAGATTACCAAGACGAATTTGCCAAAACAACAATAATGATTTAGATATGTTGTTACATGTTAAATTTTCAAATAAAATTGACTTCATAAATTATATGTATTGTGCTAAAATATGTTTTTCTTTTGCAGGTAAACATCAACCAATCAGTTAAAGCAACTATGTGGTAGGATTATGTTCTCCATCTATGTAATATTTAAGATGTTAATAAAATAAGTATTCTCACTAATATGTCATTTTTATTTAAAAAATATGAATATTATGTTTTGTCTGAAAATCTAAAACCGAAATACAAAAGAAGACAGCATGTTCATTTGTAATACAATGATATGTCAAGTAGAATCTCACTATGTCACTATAAATCCAAAATATTTATGTATAACTAGCTGCTTCCGCACGGCTTCACCCTCTCTACTCGGCTCCAATTAGTAGTAGCGTGATGTTTTAGCTTTCCTCGATAAATGCACTATTCAACACAAAAATAATTATTAATATTGTACCAGTATGTAGTTCTGGAGTAATATCAAGTAATACCCTTCAGCTTTATATAGTAGTAAAGTATAGAATCCCTTTCTTTTCTGGTAGTCAAAATAAATTACAACATTGTTACCAAAATAATTATTATAATACTGTATTTTATCTTCTTCTCCTTCTTCTTATAGTGCCTCTTCAATGTTGAAGGTCGGCCGTCAGCTTCTTGTATTTTATCTATTTTTGATAATCCATTGAATTCTTACTAGAATTTTTCTAAACAGATTAGGGAATAGGATGTATTTCTTAATCTAGTGCTCAGTAATTACCTATACAATCAATTCGTCTTATCAATACAATGAAAATAAATTATCTGCGTAACAATTCATCAGTTATTTGGTACACAATACATTTCCCTTCTATTTTGACAGAGTATAGAAGTTAAGTGTGAAGTTTTCTTGCTAATTCATATTTTTAAGGCGTCACCTCGTTATTGTCAAACAATGATTGCTTATTAATCCCATCATTTTACATTGAGGTATGTTTGCATATCTACCACATGCTGTTATGGCCATAGTCGCACAAATTGCTATTCCGTCAGATAACCGGGTTAAGCTACGGCAGCTGAGATCGATTTGTGGATGGACGACCATCTCTCCTACCCCGACGTTAAAATTTTATAGTTTGTACATATAAGTGTACATACCTAACTATTAATGTTAATCATAATCATAATGTAATTTTAATGTAGATATCAGGTACTTACTTGTTTTCGTTTTTAAGAGGGGAGAATAATTCGATGGTTTCTTCCGCATTAGGTTAGGCGAGAGGGAGTGTCAGACTTTTACTGACTAAAAACCACCCCGTTCCTACTCCTGCTCTTCGAACGGGAGCCCCGGCAACCCATTGGGCCTTTCGCGGCTCTGTATCCGGCATCAGCCCTACAGGGCCCCTCTGTAGTGGTTTGATGACTTTGATGGCTCTTCGAGAGATATTAGGTACTTGGAACCTATGTATATGTATGTAGGTATAATAAATTATCATAAAATGAACTACGCAGGCAATCATAGCAATTTTCATTTTACTGACGTAGGGCGTAAACTAAATCTATTTTAAATGAAAGGAACTGAAATCGCGAAATAATTTGAATGCCATTATAATAACATAACATAACATCACGCCTTTTTATCCCCGAAGGGGTAGGCAGAGGTGCACATTACGGCACTTAATGTATATGACAGATATCGAGATGCTGCGCTTTTTGATAATTAACATAACATCACGCGTTTCAGCTCCGAAGGGGTAGGCAGAGGTGCACATTATGGCACTTACTGCTACTGTACTGTACAATGTAACACCCACTTTTCACTATTTATGTTACGAGTCCCATGTAATAGGGGGTGAGCCTATTGCCATATACCGGGCACATTTCCAGACTCCGTGCTACTACTGAGATTTTTTTAAAAACCCAGTAATACTTTGCCCGACCCGGGAATCGAACCCGAGACCCTTTGCCCGGCAGTCGCACTTGTGACCACTCGGCCAACGAGGCAGTCATTATAATAGATTGGTAGATATTGAGTACCTACCTAATAAGTACCTATCAGTAGTTAAACAAAAAAAATATCGCGAGATTAGCGAGATTGTTTTACTAAAGGATATTTCTTGAATATTAGAAGATAGAAGCTTATTGTTTTTTTTCATTCGATATTTGATATGAAAAAGACGATGACAAGGAATAGGTCTCCCAGCTTTGGCTTAGGAGGTAGGGTTGCCAATCGTACTAAAATAGACTATGATCCTCTTTATCATGCAGGCGTACCTACTTTATAATCTATACCACTAATAGCGTACTTTACTTACTTTTAATAATAATTAATTGTATTTCTCCACGGACTTGTGTCCGTGCCCTTGTCATATTACAGTTACATTGTTTTCCTGGTCAAATAATTGTTAAAAAGATCTTACATGCTACGCTAACCACTAATATCACTACACAAAGTATTTCATGTATACTTTGTACAATGTTTACTTAACTATTTAATGTTAGTACATAAGTCATCATCATTATCAACAGCTTATAAGCGCCCATTGCTGAGCAGTCTCTTCTTACACGGAGAAGGTTTAAGCATTAATCACCACGCTTGCTCAATGCGGGTTGGCGATTTCAAACTTATGATTAGAAATTATAAGTCCAGGTTTCCTCACGATGTTTTCCTTCACCGTTTGTCAGTGGTGTCTATATAATCTTAGAAGGTACATATAACTCGGAAAAAGTCACATTGGTACTTGCCGTTGGCAGGTTTCGAACCAGCACCCTCATGCATGAGAAGCGGGCGGCTTTAACCTCCGGCCCACCACGACATATGTAAATGTTATACATATGTCGTGTCATAATACATAGATGATCATTTAAAAATAAGTACTTAAATTCAGCGTTTGATAGCAACTTTTTAAAAACTAATCCGATATTTCAATTTTTGACACAATACCACTCTGCTAAGAAAACTACTGGACCGATCGAATGAAATTTTGTAATAGACATTGTACAATAACCTATCTAATAGAGCTATAGGAGTATAGGCTAACCTAGTATACCTACCAAATAAATAGACTGATGTTTATAGTTTAAAAGAAAATATTGCAAAAAGTACGAAAAAATACCTTTTTAAAAGCACAAAATCAATGACAGTTGATACTCTTTTTTGTAAGTTTGTACTCTATATTATATTTACTTCCTTTGAAATCAGATATACCTCTATAATTTATTTCTTATAAAAAAAGTTAGCACCCTCCTCGGAGGGTAAGAAACTATTCGTAAATGGAGAGTGGGCCAGTGATGCAGATGCAGATGATGAAAGGTGGTGGTAGTTTCTTCGCCCTTCAGCTATCAAATGTCCGTTGACCCTCTGTTGCTATATCTAGTAACCATTCCCGCGGGCCCAGTGGGGGGTCGGTGAGTTGGCGAGCCTCCGCCTGCCCTTTTTATGTGTGCATTGTATTGTATCGACAGGTACCATGTAGTCATCCATAGTTCCTAATTGGGTATGTTCCTTAATCAAAAACACGGAGAGGGGAGCAATACTTAATCACCACGCCTGTTTAAGGCAAGTTGATAATTTCAAACCTATCACGATGGTTGCACCGTCGCTTCACTGCACCGTAAGGTTTGCACTAGTGGTGTCTAAAGAAACCCTTCTGCATCTACGGGCAGTAGGTCATTATAAAATACCTATAAAAATCCAGTCCTAAATAAAAAAAAACCTTTAAGACTCAGCTATGACTGTGACCCCAATATAAGTAATGGAAATTCGAGAAAAGGGCGCAAAAATATTTATTAGGTTCTTATAATTCCCCCAATATAAGTAATGGAATTTCGATAAAAAGGGCGCAAAAATATTTATTTATAATTCTTTACAAAAGCGAAACCGGGGGCGAAGCTTATAGTACCTACTACCTACCTATAAAAAAATGTTAAACATTGAACTCGAGCTGGATAGGTATCGTGCAAGCAAATTATCTAGGTCATGCTTACTGCAACTAAATTAATATAATTAGTAATTAACTAACAGAATTAAATAGCTTGCGAGGCACCCTCATGTTTCCTTTTGTTTCGCAAATCATTCTTTTAATTTCCTGCCCGTAATGTTTTCGCTAACATCATCTGTTTGCGTAATTTATATTATTATCTTCAAGGTATTTTTACCCGACTTCAAAAAAGCAAGTACTCAGTTTAACCTGTATGTATGTATATATGACTTTTTTTTTTTTTTTTTTTTAAGGGGGAAAATCATCGAATGACTGCTCCCGTCTGGGTGAGGCGGGAGGGAGTGTCAGACTCTTACTGACTAAAAACCACCCCGTTCCTTCTCCTGCACGTCGAGCCGGAGCCCCGGTTACCCGTTAGGTTCTCCGCGACTCCGAATCGGCATCGGCCCTATTGGGCCCCATCTGTGGTGGTCTGATGGCTCTTTGAGGCGCGCGCGGAACGCGACGCGCCGTACGCTCGGGTCTGTTTCTGGTCGGACGGGGAGCCACCCATGCTCGCCGTCCGCAGGCCCGCGCTTACGGTGGCCGGAGATCGTCCCGCGATCCCCGACGCCCGGTGTGTCCTTCGCGATGGCATGTATATATGACTAGCTTTTACCCGCGGCGTTGCCCGCGTATTCCCTTTTTATCATAAAGAGTATTCTATCACTTAACTCAGCCCATTCCCTGCGGTTTGTATACGATTATAGAGGTAAATGACTAGCTACTTCCGCGCGGTTTCACACTCTCTGTTCAGCTCCTATTGGTCGTAGCGTGATGTCTTATAGCATATAGCCATCATCGATAAATGCGCTATCCAACACAAAAAGAAATATTCAAATCAGACTTGTAGTTACGGAGATTAGCGCGTTCAAACAAACAAAACAAACTCTTCCACTTGATGTAAAAGATATAAGATATGTTGGTTGGTCTGCGATTATCTCGCGATTGGCCGAACCGATTTTGATGCGGTTTTCAGAAAAAAAAATGTTACACTTAGGAGGTTTTAGAATAATAATTCTATGTATGGTCTTAGAGTATTTAACCAACTAATTACTGTAAATGTACAGTACCTACAGACATTGATTGGGCCTCCGGTAATCTCACTCACACGACGAAACACAACGCAAGCGTTGTTTCACGTTGGTTTTATGAGAGCCCGTGGTATCACTCCGGTCGAGCCGCCCATTCGTGCTGGAACATGGCTCTCTCACACATGGCCACAGTCTGCACATGGCGCTACGATCAATAAGCGCCGAACAGAGCGAGTGAAACCGCGCGGAAGGAGTTAATAAAAATAGATAGGTAGTTCTAAGAAACCGTTTCATGATCCCATACTCATACTCGTAGGTTAGGAGGCTCCTGCTTCCTAACAGTCAAAACTTAGGTAATACCATAATACCCAACCTCTGCTTTTGAAACTCGTCATACCAGAATCAATCAGAGTCAGAATAGATCGACACTGTCGTTCGATTCGATGTTGATCTCAGTATTTTGTAATTTATTTCAACCTTATATGACAGATATCGAGATGCTGCGCTTTTTGATAATTAACATAACATCACGCGTTTCAGCTCCGAAGGGGTAGGCAGAGGTGCACATTGTAGCACTTACTGCTACTGTACTGTACAATGTAACACTCACTTTTCACTATTAATGTTATGAGTCCCATGTAATAGGGGGTGAACCTATTGCCATATACCGGGCACGATTACGAACTCCTTGCTACAACTGTCATTTTTTTAAAAACTCAGTACATAATACTTTGCCCGACCCGGGGATCGAATCTGAGACTTCTTGCCCGGCAGTCGCACTTGCATTAAGGAATACATGTTACCATTGGTTTAAATACTGTCGTTTTTACAACACAGGCTGCTAATGATCACACAAACCTTTCAATGTTGAAGCCGATACTTGCATATATCTTTTTTATAAATATTTATTAATATTGCACGAAACGCATCGCATCAAGCTTCCTTGTGCGTACCTACTGCTAAAGAATGGAATTATTTGCCAGAGTCTGTATTTACTAAAGGGTTCTGTATAACCTGGGAGTCTTCAAGGCCCGAGTGTATAGGTTGCTTATGGGACGACGTGCTCCATTGTAGACCTCATCATCGCTTACCACCAGGTGAGATAGTGGTGAAACGTTGGTCCATCAAATATATAAAAAAAATTAAATCCGCAATATATAGAGGTAGGTGCCGGTTTTCCTAATGCACCAACTGTGCCATCGTATTGATTAGCCTAGGTATATGTATAGAACGACTCTAATAGCAAACATTGCGGGATCTATCTATGCTAATGTAAAGATCTATGTAAGATAGAATAATCATAGAAAATAATACACACACATAGTCGCGTCGGTCGACCAATGAATTGAACATTTGAACCTGACACCTTAAATGCTCCAGTTGCACGGGCAACCACTTAACTAACGAAGAAAATTGGAATACATCGTTATTGTAATTAATACTGCATGCTGCTCATTAGAAAATATTTAATTAATAAAATAATAATAATAATGAAATGGTAATAATAAAATAATAATTTAAGTAACGGTAATTTAGAAAATTAAGTTTTATTTTACAATATGAGTTTCTTGTATTATGCCTAGTAATTTGACTATTGTCTATACCTATTGAAAATATAATTATGAATTTATTAGTCATATTTTGTACTAATTACACATTTGTTAAAACGTTGAAATGACTTTTAGGAGTTTTCTATAAACCAACTTCTTGACTTCTCTAGCGAACACAAAGTCCACGTGGTTGAACTGATCGTACGGTATCTTGTATGTGTCCACCACATTGCTGAGTTTCCTGTGGAGTTGCTCCACGTCACTCGGATGTGCGAGCCAGTCTGCCTCACTGTAAAACAAATACACCGGCGCCACCACCTTCTCCAACTTATAACTCGGAGCCACCTTCACACCATACCTCACCATATTCTCCTCACTGCCGTAATCAAATTTCCTAAAATCTTCATATATGAGTCCTTGACCGTAATGAGCGAACTGCTTTACAGAAGCCCCCGCCGGCAAGTGGCCAAATATCACAGGCAACTTCGTAATATTCAGCTGTCCAAAATCAAAACCAGCGATTATAAATATAATGTTGCTACATAGTATTATGACCAAAGGTCCTCTACCACATATCAGCAGCTTCAAGGCATTGATGATGGCGTTGTCCGGCAAAAATTCATAAACACCGAGATGCTTCGAAAATTCGTGTAGTAATGATGTTCCTGGAGACAACAACCTGACTATAGGGGAATTTACTTTTGACATAAACGCTACTGGTGACAATGCTACCATGCCAGATATCTTCGCATTATATTCGGGTTTCTCAGAGGCCATCACGAAGAAAGCCGTAGTACCTTGAGAATGGCCGATGTACCGTAGAGATGTGATGTTTCGTTTTCTCAGTACAAAGTCGATCATAGCTGGAAGATCGTAGATACCGATTTCATGCCACGAAAAATCCCAGAACGTGGCATTAGACGGCTTCAATTTCACGTGGCGTCGGGAATGTTTAGAGCCTCGGGCGTTACCCATCCACACATCGTAGCCTTGGTTCGCGAGGAGGTAAGCGAGACCACTGTCAGGGCCCGCCACAATGTAATCATCCGCACTCCCAAGCAACCCATGCATCAGGAACACCGCGGGGCCCGTGCCAGGAATCCTGAACATTGTCAATATATATCCATCTTCAGTGATCACCTCGTACTTTTCGACTGTATATCCATATTTAACGAGTATAGTGTCGATACTCATAGTCACATCCTCATTTTTCTTGCCTACGTTGAAGTCAGCAATGAGTTTATCGACTACATCGATGTTGTTAGTTTTGCTAATTCGGGAATTGAGTCTGACAGGTCCAATGGCTCTTGACACTGCTAAAGGCAACTTGGTTACTAAGTTCACAGCAGCTGCGAAAGCGTTAGATGACACAAACTATGTTGAACTTATTATTGGATGGGTAATTAGTGTTTCGATGAAGTGCCCCTTTGTTTTCGCTATTGAGCTTGAGATGAGATAGTCCACAAGATGTCCATTACTGAAGTTAATGATAGCGAGAATAAATAAGAACTTATTGGACATATCGCACGAGTTGTTTGGGTATGAGCTGAGAGTAAACTGCTCGTTTCGGGTGCCATGGCCGACCTTGCCGGTATAGTTTTTACGATTTGATCTTTCCGCTTATTAGTGACGGGTAAATTAAGTGTCTATGTCATTGTCAATAATATGCTTGTTTACAATGGGGTAGACGACTAATTTTTATTTTAATGTCCGTCTGGTAGATTATTTAAAAACATTAGACACGTATTTTTTATTTTCTTATGGAAACGAATAGTTTCGAAGATATATTGATTTGAAATGTCGCGTGACGTCACTTCTCAGTACATTTTATACTAAGAAATGACGTTTTAGCCCCCACTCCTAAACTTTGATTCGTTTTATCTAAGTATTGTTTTATTATACAACAAAATAAAAAAATACGTGTCTAATATTTTTTTATTACCTAAGTTACGGACTAATTATATTTTTAATTTTCATACCCTGTCATCATCCCCATTGCCTATAGCATGCTTTAATGTTTCGACTACCGCAAGACATCATAGTTTTTTTTTATAAATAATTATATTATAATGGTCCACATTTTATTTATTTCTTATGTCCTGTATCCTGGGTGCATAATCCACAAATGATATAACTGCGCGTCATAGGCATTAGGCAGACGCACAACAATATTTTTTGTGAATCATTACAAACTACACATGTGGGAATTGAACCGGCGACACGTTGCCCGTCTTACTATCTAACTACGTATAGGGAAATTATTAAATAAAATAAAAAATAGCTTAGTAATTTAACTGAGCGTACGGCACGTCCGTATATCAGCCCTATTGGGCCCCATCCGTGTCATCACCACGGATGGGGCCCAACATATATATTTGTCTGCAAGGTTGTCGCAGAGGCTCGGTAACTGGCTGGCGCGCAACGTGTAGAGGGTTCGATTCCCACACGGAGCAATTCTTTGTGTGATCCACAGATTGTTGTTTCGGGTCTGCGTGTCTTGTGTATGTGAACTTGTATGTTTGTTAACGCACCCGCGACACAGGAGACAACACCCTGGGTGTGGGGCAACATTTAAAAAAATAGGGCTGATGCCGATACCGAGCCGCGGAGAACGTAAAGGTTACCGGGGCTCCGGCTCGAAGTGCAGGAGAAGGAACGGGGTGGTTTTTAGTCAGTAGGAGTCTGACACTCCCTCCCGCCTGCCTGGAGAAGTCATTCGATAATCCCCCTTAAAAACAATTAACTGAAATGAAATGAAAGTGATAATGATAATCATCCACTACAGTGTGCACAACATTCAGTCAAATCTCAATTGCACGGTTGGCATATTGACATGAGCAACAGACTGTTAAGATAGTGTAGAGAAATACATATTTTCAAGTCACGGGTTCGATTCTCGTAAACAAACATTCTAGTGTTCTTTCATATCCACAAACTGGATTTGGGTACAATTTGTATGTGAAATTGTATGTTTATGCATCAAAAACGAGGTTATTAAACCCAGACTCCACGGAGAATTAAAAAAATGTAATAAAAAATTATTATAAAACTGCCTGACCCGGGAATCGAATCTGAGGTAACTCAGTAGTCGCGTTAGTGATGTCTGGACTAACGAGGCAATCATATGACATGCATAATAACGTCACGCGTTTCATCCCCGAAGGGGTGAGCAGAGGTGCACATTAATTTATGACACTGTACAATGTAAGTAACATCCACTTTTCAATATTTATGTTATGAGTCCCATGTAATAGGAGGTGAGGCTATTGCCATATACATTGTACCTCTACAGTGACAACAAGAAATAATATGCACATCTACCTACTCCTTCGGGGATAAAAGGCGTGATGTTATGTTATTAATAATTTAATTAGATTAGGTAAGATGGGGTTGACGTATGCATATGGACATCCCGAGGGAGTTTCTGGTCTCCTATCGGGCGTGTCCCCAGGTGGCGGATAGGGGAATGCCGCGCAGATATGCGCGGTACCGGTATTAATCTGGCACGGACCAAAACCAGACGGGGTATCGCTCCCCATAGCGGGGACGCGATTCAGTGCGGCGTTGTTGACTAGTCATTCATGGCTAGTCATCGTGACTCTTGTCACCGTCGGACAATCCGTAATCTTCATTGAGAGGGACGGAGACTCAGCTCTGTCCACGTCGTGGTAGGCTGGGTTACGAGGAAGAAAACCTCTATAAAAATTACCGAGTGGTGCAAATCTATTGTATGTACTTGTTAAAGTACAGGACATCTAGATCTGGCACATACTCAAGGGGCGACGGGTCTACTTATGCTACGGCATTCGTGGGCAGATCTGACGCAGATCACCGTTCGGTCCGAACGTCGTGTCAGTGCGGGCGCACTGGTGCGGCGGACGTTTGCGTCTCCTCGGAGGTACAAACTGCGACGGGACTCGCTAAGCCAGGGTGGCTGGATAACGGGTCGTAGGCATGTCTAATGCCGCCGTCGTCGGGGCTTGGCTTAACCGCCCGGTCCCTATCCCTATAACCTAAGCTCAGAAGTGTGGTGAGGGGTGAATGGTCGGTTGGGGAAAAAACCAGGCCGCGAGCACTTCAACCTCCGGGCACCTGCCGCACCCGGTTGTATGTAGGCTTATTTGAGTATATAGGCTCTGCTCAGATGGACTTTTATTTCCTTACTACTCGTGGGAACTGCATGGAAGATTTTAAAAATAATAACAATAAAAATTACGTAGAGAAGGAGAGAGTGGAGGAGCTTGCCATGGTGTCAGATGCTGACACTTTGGCTTCTATAGAATCAGTGGAGATGGATGAGAGTCGTCCCGATATTTCGAGGTGGCTCAAGAGGCCGAGACGTGGGTCACGCTCAGAGTCAGAAACGGGTTCTAGCGGTGACGGCGAAGGTGATACAGCGGTTTCGACTGTTCGATCAAATACTGCATCAAAAAGGGGCAGAGGGCGACCACCGACGACAGGCCAATACGTTGGCTTGGCAAAGGCGAGGAAGGAGTTGGCAGCTGCTAAAAAAGCTGCCGAAAAAGAGGAGCGGCTGACAAAAGAAGAAGCAGCCGTTGTTGAGAGGACCCGGAAGACTCACACTGGTCGGACGTCGAGGCTTTCTGAGTCTTCTCTTTCTGCTGAGATAGAGGTTGACGACCTACAAGCAAGACAACTAGACGATCGGATTCAAAATGCTGTTGGCGCCATTAAAGAAGTTGCACGACTATCTAAAGGCCTGAAGGGGACATCACAGAAGGCTCTTAAAGAGGCGGCTGCTTCTATAACTGAGGTTGCCCAGGAGTTGTCACGACGCACTTCGAATGAAGAAGTCAGACGCCTTGAGGCAGTGAACACTCGCCTGGAGGCCGCGAATGCTCGTCTAGAGAAGCGCAAATGGCGGAACTGTTGAAAGAACTAGGAGAGCTTCGGAATGAGCTCTTCAACCAGAGAAAAGATGAAGCTGGACCTCAACCACCAGCGCGTCAATCTTCATCTGAGGAGTCAAATGTTATTCGACTCCTTAGGACGGAGATATCGAGTCTCGCGTCCCGATTCTCGGTCATTGAGGGTAAAATACTGCGGCCACCGCTAGCAGCAGATAGAGTAATGCTACAGACATTAACATCATCACCGACTTACGCAGCGAAAGCAGCGAAAGCAGTGGTGGTGGAGCCAAGACTAGAGCTCGAAGAAGCTCGATTTGAGGAGGATGCGTTGGTGACGGCGAAAGCAGCACTGTCTTCCAAGCCCAGCCAATCAGTCAAGAAGAAGAAAAAGAAAAAGAAGAAGAAGAAGAAGAAACCTTCTACTCTTGAGGCCACAACTGCGGGTCCAAAGACTTTACAGCAGAAGGATGATGGTTGGAAGACTGTAGGGGCCAGAGAAAAAGCCAAAAAGGCCAATAAGAGGATACAAAAAGCTGCAGTGCAAGCTGTGCAGGTTAAAAAGCGAAAATTGCGTCCTCCCCGCTCCACAGCTGTGATGATTACGCTGCAGCCCGGAGCAGAGGAAAGGGGACTTTCTTATGCCTCGGTATTGACTATGGCAAAGAGTAGTATAAATTTGGAGGAGCTGGGAATAGAAGGCATCCGGTTCCGTGAAACAGCCACGGGTGCTCGCCTGTTACAAATTCCTGGAGCCTCTAGTGGCCCTAAAGCAGATGCTCTCGCAGAAAAACTTCGCACTTCATTGCAATCCGAAGATATCAAAGTGTCTAGGCCCAGCATTAGCGTAAATGTGCGATTGTCGGGTTTAGATGATTCAGTGACCTCCGATGAAGTACGGGCTGCAGTTGCACGGGCCGGGGAGTGCTCAACTGACCAAATTAAATTGGGAGAAATGTCTCCGGGTCGTAGAGGAATGCGTTCAGTAGTGATCTCTTGCCCAGTTGCTGCAGCAAAGAAGTTAGCCTCCGGGCAAAAGGTATTAGTCGGATGGGTATCGGCGCAGGTCAAGGTCCTGGAGCCTAGGCCTGGCAGATGTTACAGATGTCTGGAAGAAGGACACGTAGGCGTTAAATGCACTCACAGCGTCAATGTTAGTGATCTGTGCTACCGCTGTGGAAAGCCTGGGCATAAAGCCAGTACTTGCAACGCACCACCACACTGCCCTAAGTGCGAAGTAATGGGCAGACAGGCAGACCATCGCGTCGACAGTAAGACATGCGCCAGAACTGTCAAGAAGAGGGGAGAAAAGAAGGGTGGGCACGGTGCCTCGGTAGTTAAGGCACCCACAGAACTAACCCGGCTTGCTGCTGCCGTAAGTGAGCAGTCTGAGGAGGAGAGACAAAATGTATATTGTCAGTAATGGCTCTACGCTTCCTTCAAAGTAACATTAACCACTGCGCTCGAGCTCAAGATCTTCTGCTTCAAAGCATGGCGCAATGGTCGATAAATCTTGCGGTGGTCGCTGAACCATGGTTTGTACCGGCCAGAGACGACTGGATTTGCGATGCCGATGGTTTGGTGACCTTAATCTCGAGGACCACAGTAGATTCCCCGACATTTCAAGAAATCGTCAAGGGACGAGGATACGTCGCGGCGTTGTTTGGAGAGATAGTGGTTATTGGTATCTATTTCTCTCCAAACAAACCTCTCGCTGAATTTGAGAGCTTCTTATCCGAGTTGGGCTCTGTCGTTGGTCGTAATCACCCTCGTGCGATATTAGTCCTTGGTGATTTCAATGCCAAATCAGTGGCATGGGGATCACCAGCTACCAACGCTCGTGGTCAGGAAGTCGAGGAGTGGGCTATTGAGAACGGATTAGCCCTACTCAACAGAGGTTCCATTAACACGTGCGTACGTATGCGTGGGGGTTCGATAGTGGACTTAACATTCGCTACCCCCGCCCTAGCGCGTCGTGTTCAGGATTGGCGAGTCCTAGAGGAGGTGGAAACGCTGTCAGATCATCGCTATATCCGATTTGACGTCTCTGTCCAGACCTCAGTCCGCCCAGCTACGGCAGCTCCTGTTGACGTTGGTCCACGGTGGGCACTGAAGAAGCTCAAGCGAGAACTATTCCGTGAAGCCGCCATCGTCCAAGCTTGGGTGTCTGCAGCAGACAGGCCTGAGGACATAAACACAGAAACGCAGTGGTTTCAGGCGGCAATGACAAACATTTGTGATGCGGCGATGCCTCGACAGCGTACACTGCCCGCGCGCTCTCAGGTATATTGGTGGTCTCAAGACATCGAGCACCTTCGTGCTGCCTGCATGGCCGCTAGGCGTCAGTATGCCAGATATCGGCGGAGACGACGGCGTGCACCGGACGCGCACATTGTCGAGGCGGAACTGTATAACGCCTATAGGGCGGTAAAAAAGGCACTCAAAATTGCCATTGTGCGGGCCAAGGCCGAGGCCCGCGAGCAGCAGCTCGAAGCATTAAATCGGGATCCATGGGGACGCCCATACCTCGTTGTGCGGGGTAAACTTCGCCCTTGGGCGCCTCCATTAACCCAGAGTCTGCGGCCGGAGTTGATGCAAAATATTGTGAGTGTCCTATTTCCGGCGGGAGAAGATCACACACCACCACCCATGGTTCCTCCGTCGGCGCCCATCGCAAGAGACATTGAAAGTGGCAACGAAGTGCCTGAGGTTACCCAGGCCGAGCTTAAAACGGCAGTGCTCAGACTCAAGGCCAAAAATACCGCCCCTGGGCCTGACGGAATTCCTGGTCGGGCATGGGTTCTGGCCATGGAGGCTCTTGGCCCTCGACTGCGAAACCTTCTGAGTGCATGTTTAGAACAGGGCCAATTTCCACAGCGATGGAAAACCGGAAAACTGGTTCTGATCAGGAAAGCAGGACGCCCAGCTGACTCCCCGTCCGCCTATCGGCCCATCGTGCTGCTGGATGAGGTAGGCAAGTTGTTTCAGCGAATCATTACTGACCGCCTCATTCAACACCTTTCATCAGAAGGGCCAGATTTGGCGGACAACCAGTTTGGATTCCGTCAGGGGCGTTCGACTGTAGATGCCATTATGCGAGTAAAGTCCATGGCGAAGGAAGCTGTGTCCCGGGGTGAGGTGGTCTTGGCGGTGTCTTTAGACATCGCCAATGCGTTTAACACTTTGCCCTGGAGCTGTATTAAGGAGGCACTCCGGTATCACGGAGTGCCTGCCTACCTCCGCCGCACAGTCGAGGCCTACCTATCGGAGAGAGCGATAATCTATCCGGGTGCTCAGAGATGGGGTCGACGAGAGGTATCGTCCGGTGTTCCACAGGGATCGGTCCTGGGACCGCTCCTGTGGAACATTGGGTATGATTGGGTACTTCGTGGTGCTCTTCTCCACGGCGTTGTAGTGACCTGCTATGCTGACGATACGCTGGTGACGGCACGCGGGAAGAGTTACCGGGACGCTGCGCTACTAGCAACAGCAGGTGTTGCGCAAGTTGTGTCAAGGATCCGGCGTTTGGGTCTAGAGGTGGCTCTTAATAAATCCGAGGCCCTTTGTTTCCATAGGGCTCGGCGGGGTCCACCGGCAGGCTCGAATATTGTGGTTGGAGGGGTTCGTATTGCTGTAAATTCGACCATGAAATATCTCGGTCTGGTCCTTGACAGTCGATGGGATTTCGGACCACACCTTCGTCAACTGGTCCCCAAACTAAGGGGTGCGGCAGCGGCGCTTTCGCGTTTGCTTCCCAACTTGGGGAACCCTAATTCATCCTGTCGGCGGTTATACATGGGGATTGTGCGGTCTATGGCCCTTTACGGGTCACCGGTTTGGGCGGATGGACTGACGGCGCCTAACGTCGCCTTACTACGAAGTCCTCAACGCGCGATGGCCGTCAGAGTGATAAGGGGTTACCGCACGATCTCTTTCGAGGCTGCCAGCCTCTTAGCGGGATCCCCACCCTGGGACTTGGAAGCAAAGGCTCTCGCGTCACTATACAGGTGGCGCGGGGAGTTGAGTGCCCGCGGCGAGCGATATCCACCTCGAGTTCTTGAGGCGCGGCGGATAGAACTCCGTCGTGATGTAATAGCGGAGTGGAAGACACGACTTGCGCAACCTAGCGCAGGGCACGCCATTATAGCGGCGGTAAGTCCCGTTATGGAGGCGTGGATCGACAGAGGACATGGTGTCCTAAGCTTCCGGTTGACGCAGGTACTTACCGGACATGGCTGCTTTGGAAAGTACTTGTGTCGCATAGGCCGGGAGCAAACATCGGCGTGTCATCACTGTGATGGTGGTTTGGAGGATACGGCGCGGCATACGCTCGAAGAGTGTACTGCATGGGCAGAGCCGCGTCGTGAACTCTTTGCAGTACTCGGCGGGAGTAACCTGTCACTGTCGACTGTTGTACGAGCTATGGTCGACAGCGAGAGCGTATGGGACGGAGTCGCTTCCTTTTGTGAACAAGTCATGTTGGAAAAGGAAGCGGCTGAAAGGGAGAGAGAGGCGTCAAGTCCTCTCCCCTCTCGCCGTAGACGCGCCGGTCGTCAACGCCGTGAAGCGGCAGCCGATCTGTGTCCTCCATGAGAGGAGAGGCCTGCGGGCAACTGACCGGGGGAGTCAGACGTCCGCTATATAGGCGGGAGTAGGCGTTAGCGTAGTGTTCCACGCGCGCTACTCGAAGAAGGCAAGCAGCCTCCTAGGGCCGCTAAGGTGGCGGGACCTGCCGCAAACATAGCGGTAGGTCGAGGCCTGCCGGGTGTGGTGATTCCGTAAGGGCAACCCGGGTCACGGTCACAGGCAGTGAAGGAACACCGCGGTGGTTTTAGCCGGTATGAGTCCGGCACGCCCCCTCGTCGTCCCCACGGCGCGGGAAGTCCATGAGGATTTCCATCGCGATAGAAAAAAAAAAAAAAAAAAAAATGCATATGGACATAAACCCCCTAAAAACAATAAAGGAGAATAAAAAAGGTAGGTACCAATACCTATTTCTATCGGTTAGAAAAAATACAAGCAAAGTAACGGATATCCAATTGTATAGTTTTGAAATAATATTATACTTGTCAATATTTAATTTTGTGTGCACATAGCAATATGTTACCTAGCATTTAATTTTATTGCTAAATACTTTAGTCCAAACATGGTTTTACAAAAATTTTGCTGATCATAGGTATAGGTACATGGCTACCTATACAGTATACATGTGCATAATAAACTAGCATAACTCCCTGGCTTTACTTCTGCATTCTATTTAACACATATCATCACGCCTTTTTATCCCCGCAAAGGGTTGGCAGAGGTGCGCATAAAACACACTTTTTGACCAGTTGCGTGTCTTGATACCGTGATTTAGTATTGCCATATACCAAGCACAATTCTGAACTCCTCAATATTATTGAGAATTTCCAAAAAAGCAAAACAAGGACTCACTCTAGTCTCGTTCTTATGTCCGAATCTAGGAATCAAGTATAGCGAATCAAGATAAAACCCATTATGGAAAAATTACTCGAACATCGTTTGTTTTACTTTTAACCAATTAAAAAAGTCGATTTTCTTTTTAATCTGAGGCCTTAGTACTAGATTTTTTTACGTTTGACGCTCCGATTGGCCGGCGCCAAAGAACCAACCAATCAGAGCGCCGAACGCGTAGGTACTCGTTACGATTACTTTAAACGTAAAACAAACTCGTACTAAGGCCTCTGTACGTAGGTATGTATGTATGTTTGTGCGCGATTATCTCGCGTTTAGCTGAACCGACTTTGATGCTGTTTACAGAAATGTTTTTGTTACACTTAGTTGAAGGTTTTAGTTAATTAATTAACCGACTTCAAAAACGAGGGGGTTGAAATCGGTTTATTAAACGTAGTTTTTTTAATTTAACTACTATAAGGTGAATAAATATACTAACAGTTTTCTTACATATAGTATTTTTATCTCATTGCGAATTGGCGATTCCAAACTTACCTATAATTAGAAATGATAAGTCCAGGTTTCCTCACGATGTTTTCCTTCACCGTTGCCAGTGGTGTCTAAATAATCTTTGAAAGTACATAGCTACTTACAATACAAAGGTATACAATACATAACTCGGAAAAAAGTCACATTGGTTGGTAGGTTTCGAACCCGGGCGTCTTAACTTCCGGGCCAGTGATATTATTGGTTAGCGTAGCATGTAAGATCTTTTTAACAATTATTTGACCAGGAAAACAATGTAACTAAAATATGACAAGGGCACGGACGTAAGACCGTAGATAAATATAATTTCTTAATAAAAAAACTCCGGGCCACCACGCCACACACTACAGACTTATAGCAAGTCTAATTTCATATGCCGGCCACAATTTCAGATTCCTTCATTGGAATTTTCAGTAGAGAATGATTTTTCGAAAAACTGAAATGATCAAATCTTACAAAGTAGGTCTGTACATCTCTATAACTCTGAAAAAGGTACCAACGTGACTTGTTGTTGATAGGTTACGAGCCCGCACTGTCATGCATGAGAAACTGGCGCCTTAAACCTCCGGGCCACCACGACATAATCAACATAACAATCAGTAATGTGCTGTACATCATTAATTCAGTCTTCCAAATGTAGGTACTGGTGAATTTCCTCTATCTCCATACTCTACAGTAACATAAGGGGGTGTGTATCTACCTACTTAAACTTAATAATTAGCTTCTCAATATTATTTAAACATTAAATGTATAGATTTCATGCTCATTAAGAATCAGACTATGGATCACCAGTGTATTAATTTACACCTCTACTGAACCATTTGGCAAATAAAAACGCGTGATATTACATATGTTATGAAACGCCCACAGTAACAAATTAAATTGTGTTTCCAAAGATTGCTGACTGCGCTACAGGTACACTAGCAACGGTTTGCGCTTACGCTGCACTAACAACGCTGCGCCTGCGCTCGCACACAACTCACACATACAGAACCACATAGTCAGATTGCTGAATTCATAAAATATCGTATATAAATACTGGCAATTTCTCTACATTCGACACACTACAAACCGGCAAGATGAAGGCAGCTTGTGTATTGGCTTGCCTGGCTCTAGCCACCGGCATCTCCGCGAGTATCTTCAAGCAGCAGGAACGACGAGTGGACGGCCTCGATGTTCTGCAGCCAATACTTAATAATAAATACATCAACGAACCGCTGGGCTTGCTTGACTCAATCAAATCCGTCGGTCAAAACCTACTAGACAACACTCTTGGAAACAAGAAAACCCAAGAAGAACAGCTGCAGCAAGACCTGAGAAACTGGAACGTACAACTCCAGGAACAGCTCCGGCAACAATCATCCAAACTACAAGAGCAGCTTCCTGAGATCATCCAGCACCAACAGCCTTCCGTGCCCCTGCAATACCAGCAGCCGTCTCTGCCCCTGCAGTACCAGCAGCCGTCCCTGCCCCTGCAATACCAGCAGCCGTCCCTTCCCTTGAAATACCAGCAACAGTCACTGCCCGTGCAATATCAGCAGCAGTCTCAGCGTGTGCCACGACACCAGCAGCCTCTCCAGAAACCCCAGGACTGGCACTCTACCCACCAAAAGCCTTCCCAGAAACCTCAGGAACCCCAGGAATGGCACTCTACTCACCAGAAGCCTTCCCAGAAACCACAAGAATGGCACTCTACCCACCAGCAGCCATCTCAAAAACCCCAGGAATGGCACTCTACCCACCAGAAACCTCAGAATCCCCAAGAATGGCACACTTCTCATGAGCAGCCTTCTCTGAATTCTCAGGAGTGGCACTCTACCCACCACCACCAATCTCACTTACACAACCATGATCACCAGCACGATCATCACCATCATAATAACAAGCCTCGTCTCGCCCTTGAATCGTCGTCCTCCAGCGAAAGCTCTGAGGAATCCCAGGAATGGACTAACCAAGCTAAAGAAGTACAACAAATCCGAGCTCAAAGGTGGACTCAGCCGAGACTGCCCCTTGTGGACTCCATCATGAACCAGAACAACCAAAATGTCCAATCCAACGGTAATGTCATCGGATTGAATGGTTTAAAGATGTCTGTCGGACCCAAATCTCTTTTCCAAGGCGTAGAAGACATTGAAAAAATCTTCGGCGATGTCGAGAAGGCAATGAAGCACATTCAAGTGGAGGACAAGATCAAGATACGTGAAGTTTTTGAAATCGCCCAGCAAACAGAAAATGAAGATGTTGTGCTCAATGCCACCCAACTGGCACAGAAATATGAGTACACCATCGAGGAGCACACTGTCAAGACCGACGATGGCTACATTCTCACTGTTTTCAGAATTCCCCCTAAGATGCGAACTCGTGATGTTCAGAAGAGGCCTGTTGTTTTCCTGATGCACGGTGTTCTTGGAAGTGCTGACGACTGGCTGCTCATGGGACCCGGCAAGTCACTCGCTTACTTGCTCGCTGATGCTGGCTACGATGTATGGCTCGGTAACGCTCGTGGTAACAAGTACTCCAGACGCCACGTCTCCAAACATCCCGCTATGTCAGACTTCTGGCAATTCAGTAACGACGAAATCGCTCTTCATGACTTGCCAGCCATGATCGACTTCGCTCTGGAAACAGCTCAACAGGATAAACTGTACTACGTCGGTATTGCACAAGGAACTACTTCATTCTTTGCACTCACTGCCACCCGCCCCGAGTACAACAACAAAATCATCATGATGTACGCTTTGTCACCCATGGTCTACATGACGAACGTGCGCAGTCCCCTTCTCCGCATGATGGCTCCCACAAACAAGTTCCAAGAACGTTTAAATCGCCAAATTGGTAACGAAGCCTTTACTCTCAGCAAGAAGCTGATCGACACCGTCGGAGGAGTTATGTGCGAGATCATGATCGGCAACGAGAAACTCTGCTCAAACGTGAACTTTATTATGTCTGGACTGAACGTAGACTCTATGGATCCCAGAATCTTGCCCGTTGTGATGGGACACCTGCCTTCAACCACGTCTGCCAAGGTGATGAAACAATACGGACAAAGTGTTGCTTCAAATGAGTTCCGAAGATATGACTATGGTCCTTACATCAATTGGCAAGTGTATGGTTCGGAAGAGCCTCCTAAGTACAACATCGCTGAAGTACAAGTCCCTGTTACCCTGTACTACAGTGAGGAAGACTGGTTAGCTAACCCCGAAGACGTGGCTAGACTGCAAAAAGAACTTCCCAATGTGAGTGAAGCTGTCAAGGTGCCTGAGGAACACTTCAGCCACATGGACTTCCAGTTCTCGACCAAGGCTCCCGAGATGGTGTACCAGCAACTCATCCAATCCATGCAGAAACAGCAGCAGCAGCAACAGTAACAGCAACAGTAACTAATAGAGAGCACGGTTGTTTAGATAATTTCGTAGATGTATCATTCATTGTAATAATTTATTTTTTTTACTTCATCGACGTATTAAATAAATCCGTCCATTCTTTTTAAACTTTGCTTAATTATCTACTGATGTCACAAGAACTAAATATTACAGAGAAAACACACCACAGAACTCACGCTAGCCACTTGAGAGTTAAACAAGCATCTAATATCGAATACTCGCATAACACAACAAAATCAATAATAAACAAACATTATTATTCAACTATATACAATAGATCTAATTTAATTAAGTTCGGTTCTTACGCCGTACATTGATCAAACTTCATTAGGTACCTACCTACACATTCACAAAGAGGTAAGTACATTATTGAAGGCATGCAATACTCCCAGCATCTCCCAGTCTTAATGCCATACTATAAATAATAATATTGTTATTATTTTGAGTAGAAGGAGAATTTACTTGACATAAACTTTGACCAAGTCAAATTATTAGAGTAAGTTTTAAGAGAGAGAGAACCATATTATTATGTTTCGGGCTCGGCAGCTTCGGTATGAATGGATCTGCCTAGCTAGACCATCATAAAACTAAAACTACATACTAAGTATACATAAACTATAGGAAACCTATGCAGGTAAGTAGCTAACATTATGAACAAGTACTACTTAGGAGGCGTAAATTAATATTTATTACGAATATTTGTAATTTTAATTTACAGAATAAGAAGAAAATATATACAAAATAAGAAGAAATACAACCTTTTGCGTTAGGTACGTAGTGTAATTTTATTAAGTATTGTATTTCGTAGTAAAACAGAACCCATCAAGCTATTATGATAAACAATATGAAGTTTGAATGAAAATTTTCATCAATATTAAACTAATAGACGGAGATCAGAACAAGATGTTATTTTCGTATCCTACGAGTTATCTAGACACTACAGAGTATTACTCAATGAGTTCAGAAGGCGGTGAAAACAGTGCTAAAATATCTTTGTGCCCATTTTTCTTTTAATTCATTCAAGTTTATACAGATGTCGCTACACAGAACGGTTGAATGTTTGACATTTTATAGAGCCCACGCTTTGTTTTGACATATACACTTGCATCTGTCATCAAATCGTTGTTGAGCAAGCGAGAAAGAAATATGTATAAAAACAAGTTAGAATGAGATAGAGGCGCGGCGGCGCTGTAGCTTCCCGCCGTCCCCCGTTCGACAGTCGCGCTCTGTTCGGTTTGCTGTGCGTAGTTGAGCTCAATTATTTTCGTTTTCTGCTTTTTAAGTGGTATTGCCAGAGTTATTTCTATACCAGGACGAATTTGTTATTTTATACTAGTGACTGAGTGTGAAAAGAAGTGTTCGCATGGATTGAGTGAGCAACGATGTTACCTCCCACGGCCGGTCTACCACAAGAACAACGCGACCGGCCCGACATGGCGTACCAGCAACGTCAGGACGTGCGAGAGCTAACCAGAGAAATCATCAGAAGCGCTCGAGTAGCCAACAGAACACATTCAACATCCCCTGGAGGTGAGCCGGTCCAAAATCAAAACGACGCCACGTTTCCGCCATGCTTGTCAAATTGACGTGATATGTCAAGGTGACATTTATATGAAAACATAGTATTTTTCGGGGGAAAATTACAATAAAAACAAATCTCGGAGGCCTAAAATCTATAACTGAACCTATCACATACAGAATTAGGACAGTTACGTCACCATGGAGCCCGATCTTGCGAAAGTAAAATGGCGCCAATGCGCCACATTGCTTGCTTATCATTAGCTAGGTATCTACGTATAATATTATGAAGCTAGGACACATTTTACCGAAGAATTTTGCCCTAATGAACTTAAAACTGTCATAAGGCCCTTTTCCGTTATGTAACCAATATTTTCTCAAGCTTATTGTTGATTTGGCACGTGCTTGGGTTATTTTTAGCTCGACCATTTGTGTCCTATGTTACGTGGACGCATCGCGTCAATCGGATCGATATTTTATGTGCATATATACTTAGGCACTTCAATATTTTACATATTTATAGCGGACGTTATGTTGAGTGCATTCGTTTACATGATGTTTGTTGTTGTTATTGAATTCCCTTTGACTTTTATAAAATGTCGTGGTGACAGTAAATTGACAGCGCCCAACAGTCAACATACACAAGATGGCTGCTTACCCGCCATCGAAAGTAGTCAATTTTAGTTCAATCACGCGCTGCGCCAGGCGGCGCCACTGTCGCTTTGTTGATATTTTCAATTTGTTTGTCTTATACATTATTTTATCGGATTCTTTTTCATGAACCAGTTTATATCTAGTTTCTATTATTAAAATGAGATCGTAGTTTTGATACACCTAGTAAATCAATGAGTAAGCCACATACATCATTCAAATTGTTTACATAGTGGATTGCATATATTATGAACTTACTTATTTCAAAATAGAATAAAGCATAGTTTTGGTCCATGACATTTGGTGATATTGTATACACCAATCTTTTTTGAATATTCTATTAATTGTAATAGGTATTAATTTAAATTGGAATGTACAATATACCTATTAATTTAATTTTAAACCCACAAATTAGACTAGAAAACTGTTCAATAATACTGATTAGATAAATTAATATTTGATGACTATCCTTATATTGTTTCCCTTAGTAGATATTTACACAACTTTTGCAAGATAAAGATGTGTAATGATCTGAGTAAAATTGGCAATGTGATTGGGCCTTTGTTTGGGTCTCTATTTCAATAAGAACAAAGGCAAAATATTTGAAAATAACAGTGTCCGTTGATCAGTGAAGCAATTACTTGTTCCAAAATGAAGATTCCTGTAAATAAAGAAAATGTACAAGAAACTCCCAAGTTAATCTTTTTTGTGACAAAATAATACTAAGTGACAGCTCTAAATACTCCTTTCTTGCCAATGTTATCCAAATTGTCCAATTACAATAAATTATGCATGTTTGGGTATCATAAACTATTGAAATTATATTCAGATCTTATAATTATTATCTATTGAATGACCTGAATCACAAAATGTCTTGTATAAATCTTATCAATCATTGACACTTCAGTACACAGATAAGAGACTGTTGCCCTGTAATTTGATGGTTTATCTCGTTATGATTATAACACATTAGATGCTTTATCTTGTGCTTCTGTGCAGTACCTAATATATTTAAATTAAATACATAATAAAGTAGTATATTCATGTCCAAATACTCAAACACAATGGCGTTTGAGTGTTTTAAGTTGTGTTGAAATACAAATTCTTTGGAAAAATAAAGATTTCCTACTTACACCTTATTAGAAAACAAAAATATATCATCTGAGAGTACTGGATAAAATTTTATGTACCTAACTAAACTAAAATAAACTGCTAATTATGTTAACATAATTTTCTACCCACAAAGTTTTTTTTTTAACTTTGCCCCACTCTAGGATTTTCTTCTGTGTCGTGGGTGCGTTTACAAACATACAAGTTCACATACACAACGACACCCAGACCCGGAACAACAATTTGTGGATCACACAGTGTTGTTCCGTGCGGGAATCGAACCCGCGACACGTTGCGCGGCAGCCGGTTGCCCAGCCACCGCACCAACCGTGTAGTCATATACTTAATTTAATTAATGTTTACTTTAATAGATTGAGTACCTATTAATAATATTTTACTGTTCCCGCCTTTTTACTAAAATTTTGTAATTATTGTATTACTTGACAGACAAGCATGAAACATCACTTCTGTTGATTTATAAAATTCTTTAATGACGTCTATTACGCATTTTAAAATTCGACGGATTTAATAAAGGTAAACAAAAATTACAAATAGGTACTCTGTGAGAGCTCTTATGATAGCTTATCCTCTCAGTATCTTTAAGTACAAATTAGAGTTAAATTATGTATCATAATCTCTTTAGATATATCTTTATCAACCCATTTTATAACGGGAACCATCAATCACTTTGACGACGCGGCGCGGGCGGCACGAATTGACGGGCGAAATGACAATAGACGCGGATTATCATTTTTGACGCCATTCAGGTCAGCAGTTCAGCTGTTTATACATAAATCTATAAAATAATCACTATATATATATTGGACTGTAGCTAAAGTTGTTTCTTATCATTGATCGTTTTATATTGATGCTTGAGAATCGGAAATAAATATTAAGTTGCATAATAAGTTTTTTAAATTTTTTGATGTAAATTACGCAGAAACAAGCCTTCATAAGGTGACAAGGAATACTGATCATCACATTCTTGGGTCATGAAGTACTAAATGAAAGAGTTTCTTATCATAACTTCATAACATGCATCATGAAAGAATGCAAACTTAAATACGAAGCCTAGAGCAAACGCTTGGTTATAATTTAAACAATCATTGCAACACTGTATACCAAGGTATTGCATTACCTCGATGCAGTTTACGCAACTGGACGGCCTGTAAACGTGCTCCGTAATGTCAGTTAGTTATCTTGGCGGTTGTCCCGCGCAGATGTTTAGATTGTGTTCCGGTTTTGATGCCGGCTCCCGGCCTATTCTTTAAAGCGATTTCTATAGATTCTATTGAGCAGAAATCTTGATTTTGAATCTCAGATAATGTATAAAACTGTGGTTTGACGATATCTAGAGGAAACTTACTCACATTTCACTGCTATTAGAGTCAAACAAGGAATGAAGTAACAAAAAAGGAATGTTTATTTCAAAGTTAATTCTGATCGATAACCACTAAACAAGTGTTTGGTTGGGATTGTGATGTTTTTGTACCACTTCAAATACCTAAATATGTATAGCAGCTAGCAAACTATCCCCATGATAAATATGACAAGTTTCTGAAATTAGTTTCTGGCCTATAAAAGGGGTTAACTGTCGCCATCAGCCGGACAAAATGGTTGCGATTGGGCACCTCATTAACAGCAGTTAGAGTCTTCTCTATCTTCAACAACATCATAAGCTAAGAATAGCCAGTTTATGTAGTAAAGTACAATTTTGTATGATTTGCCATGAAAATATTGCAATAAATTGACCTAGAATTGTTTTACCATACCTTTGAACATGCCAATTCCGATTTCGCAGTTTTTGCACAGTACCTTGGTCATCCTCGTTTATATTTTGTTATAATAAATTTGAAGAAGATGGTAAGTACATCAGTAATTAGTTGATTCAATTTTTGTTGTATCGTAGCGCACTGCCGCAAACACAATTCCGTTGCGGGCTTGCGGATATCGATTCAAAACTAATTTTTTGACCAGTTGTTTGAGTGAAATTCCAAAAACGTTAAGTCCACATCCTGTGACTTGCCTACTTGTGATTTCCCACTTGCATAGCGAAAATCCTGGTTAAGGCTAGAGGATGAAAAACGCGCAGATATTTTTACTTTAAACATCCAACATTTCCTTTACTTACGTCTTGTCGGGTGTCTTTATCTCATAGGTTTTAAATTACACGGGTTTTGTGCTCGTACGTCGTACGTTAACAAAACAACTTCTGGTAGGACACAATGTGTGTCGCGTCTCTACTTGTAAAACAATACCGTCCACACAATGACGAGTTCACGAGAACGTTGTTTTGTTCCCCACTGAGCTAATTTACTTGGGCCATTTGAGCGGACCGTTATTTGAATAGATGTATAATCTACTGCGCACCAGTAGTGCTTGGTGTCCTTAAACTGACACTATTCTAATATTGATAAAAAGTAAAACCTTAGTCTATAATATTTTCATCATAAATGCAGAATCTTTACGAAATGCTTTACGAGTTAATAGAGCTTAATGTAGTAAGCTAAGAGCTACAACGCAGTAGTTACATTATTGCACCCAAGTTTTGTATACTTTGTAAAGTCGCAGTTTGCAATGATTTTTATGCGTAGAAACATAAAAAAGTCTAGCGTAAGTTAAGTACTTGTTAAGTCTTTATGCAGCTGTCAAGTAAACGATTTATAAATTCCTACAAAAGCTAAAACATACAAGGAATTCGTGTAAAAGTCCTTTCTACGTTGTATTATTATTTCATTAAACAGCACCAAGATTATTTCAAGAACACTTAACAGGTTGATACGAGGTAGTTTTGTCAGTAAATATTGTTGTCCTTGGACGTGTTGCGTCACCCCCGGCCGTTCACCCGCATCGATCGCACCCCGGCCACTTCCGTCGCCACACATACATACCTGCGAACACTCGGAGATGACACTGCGACAATTTACCTCCCTACCTAGAAAATACTTCAAAATTTTTGCGACATACTCATACATTCTTTACTTTTACTTTTTGCGATTCTAGTTTCTTATTGATATTTGCTTTTACGAATCTACCTACGTCATGCAAAAAGTCAATATTTATTCGTTTTGGACGAGAACTGAACACAAGATTAGTACTGTAGCGGTCAGTGACCACGATTTTATTGTGACATCCTCATATGGAGCATTAAGATTAATAATAATGGCGCCATTTCCTTTGCTCTTTCGTCACCCTTATTCCCTTCAAAATAGTGTTCAAAGTTGATTAAACTGTCAAACACCAAGCGGTCACCGGTGACCGCAACCTATTGTTCTATAATTGTGTCTACAAAACCGGTACTCGACGAGTTAAGCCACATTTACTGACGCCATTCATTATACTTCTAAAACAGAAGATCCTCCGAACACTGTTCCCGTTACCTTCATAAATAAGTAAATGCATTTATTATGAATCGTCACGTTATTAAAATTGCCATGTAAACAGAAACGTACGCGAATCACGTATTCACAAAACAAATGTTGACTCCGTTAGTATCAGGGCTACCGAAGGCTCAAATAATTATTGTGGTCCTTGTATTACGATGAGGCAGGTATCGAGTAAAGTAAATTATAACTCTTATAACTTCCTATTGATGTATTGACATTAATATAGCTATAATAGTTTATTGGAACTGATTATTTATAGAATAAACTTTTAAGCTAAAGATTTTTTTTTTAATAATGGAATGTTTGTAATAATAGGTGTCCGAAAAGAGAAAATTACAACATTTCTTAATTCACGTCTGGAAACCGCCAACCCTAACCTAAGCTACGTCATGCGTAAATAATTTACCAAAGTCATGAGTTGACAATAGATGCGGGTCACGCGTGTTTTGAAAATATGTACGACGTGATTTTCACAGATTTATAAAAAGGATATTGCCTGAAAATACAAAAGACATGCGTGACATTATACTCGATGCGTTCAACGGCAGAAGTACAAGCAACCGTGTAAACAAAGAGAAGCATAAACAAACTGCATATTACAGAAATTTTAAAACCAAAATAAAGTTGTTCGCTCCAGAAATAAGTAAACAGGATCTCATGCACTTACTTTACATAGCAAACTGCCTTCAATTTGTTAGTTTACCTACACTTTACACAATGAAAATGTGAAACAAAAGCTGATTATGTAATAAACATCCATTCGCTGATACAATGGTACAACGAAGACAAAAGCGAACTAATGATCCGGTAATGTTTAGCTAGCGCATATAATACCTACATTAAATCATGCACCTGTATATAATGGTGGTTGCTTTCTAGAATCACTGATTTTGCACCATGTCGAGGAAGATGACCTTTTCCATGACATGTTAGAGTTGAAGAACTATCTTCATCATACATGCACACATACTAACTGACTAGTAAATTAAGCAAACGGCGCCTTTACTACTCCAATTATAACAAATGAAAGAAAAATTAACATATTTTTAAATGGAATTAGGTATTTATTTCCAGTTCGAGACCGTTTCCCGTCAACATCATCAACGGACGACAATGAGAGCGGTACAGATGGAGAAGCAGACAGATCTCGTCGTGTCAGCCTCATACACGGAGGAGTGCCGACACCTCCTCCCGGCATCGTGTCTATTCGCAAGCGACGAGGGAACCTTGCGAAACATTCTGTCAAGATTCTCAAGAAGTGGTTATACGACCACCGGTACAATGCGTACCCTAATGATGCTGAGAAGATCGCGCTAAGTCAAGAAGCTAACTTGACCGTATTACAGGTTAGTTCTACCACCTTGTTATAGTTCCTTGTGCACTGTCAACAATCCCATCTGAGACATGATAAAAGAAATATTTTTATTTTTTGTCCAGGTATGCAATTGGTTCATAAACGCCCGTCGGCGTATCCTGCCGGAGATGATCCGGCGCGAGGGTCACGACCCGCTGCACTACACGATCTCGCGACGCGGCCGCAAGCAGCCGGGCGGATCCAGCTCTAACGCAAACAGTGCCGGCGTCGTCGTCGCCTCCTGGGACGGAGTCGAAGTTGAGGTAAGAAATATACATGATCTAAAACACTAAAAGGATATATACGCAAAACAATTAGCCTTTACTCGTTGCACTCATGTTTAAACAAACTTGTTACTGATATTTAGGGAGATAACGAGAATGTTATCGCTCAGGCGTCTACTATAAACATACAAATTATAATTTTATAACATAACGACTGAGTTACCCGAATTACGAGATTATATGCGATATATCACAGTATACATTATACGAAATAAATTCATGCCGTTATCTCATGGATGTTGGTGTAGGCTGAATTTTTAATTATAGTGCTAATATTACGATTCTTGCGTAACCCTCATTTATTCAGTTTCATTCATCATCTTCATATTTCTCTTCTTCGAAACTACTCCAAATGAGATCAGAATGTTATACGTGTATTGATAAATAGCATTTTGCCAACAGAACGACGCAGACCGCAGCGCCGAGCAGGAGTACAGCGACGGCCTGCTGGTGTACCGGAGCGACGGAGACGACATCGGGGATGGAGAGGAGGGATACTCATCTAGCGCTGTCTCAGAGGAGGAGGTCAAATACGACCCCTCTGTCTGGCAGTCCGTCATACGGTACGGACCAGAGGACCAGGAACTACACCCCGTCGCCCGAGGGTTGGTTACTGATAGGTCTTTACTTAGGGCTCCTACATAAGCTAGCATTCATAATTCATTCTTCATAGTTTTTTCGATGCTATGAAAATGGCGTGCTACTGACTCTTAGGCCACATTTACGGAGACTCGCCGCGTTAGGTTTTCGTCGTTCATTGCTGTAGCGGGCCGCGTCATCACTCACACAAACATATGAGCAATGTATGACGGACGTCCGACGCGCCGCACAAAGCGAGGTCTTATGATCACATACAGCTAATCTGTGGGAGCCTTATAAGTGAAAACGGCGAATGCGGGTATAAAAAGACAAATTTTGTTAATATTAGGAGTAATGTTACTTACGAAGTATAACAGACTAAATGCACGAGTTATGTTTTTGTTTTATTTCCAGGAATTTAAAACAGATATTCATTCAATTTATTTATCTGTCCTGATTCCTCAACCAGTACCTACTTGCTAAATCTTGTGTTGATTCTATAAACATTATGATTGTAACTTTACAATGGCACTTTGCAATTCTGCAAATTATAAAATATTATTTGTAGAAATTTTTCATTTTTCTTGACCATACCTATAATATTTGCATAAGTGAACTGGGTCATTGTCAAAATTTGTATAGAACATTAACTATCCTAGTACCACGCTTTCTAATACATACATTGACATATATGTTGATACTGACTATAGTTATAAAATATGACGATGAACTACCAATTAACGCATGGAAAAAAGTATGTCAATGGGCTAAGGACCTAAGGCGCGGAGGTATGACCGTGTGTGTATCTCGTGATGCAGGCGTACGGCGGGCGTGGTGTCAGTGCGCACGGAGGCGGAGGAGGGCGCGGAGGCGGGCGCGGGCGCGGCGCCGGCGGACGCGGGCAGCAGCGCCGAGGGCGGCGCGGCCGGCGGCTGGCACCCGCAGCTGGCGCACCTGCCGCAGCTGCCGCATCCACTGCGGCGCCGGCTACAGGTACACTGCACGCCCTCACTACCGCCACACCCCATCTCACAACACCTACTTATGTTTCAACCAGAAAAGAAAGTCATCTTCGTCTTATATGCATGTAAATACTTTGTAAAGACACCAGCTAATCCAAGTACTCTATTTTTAAATGCATATTCTAGCTTTATTTAGAATACGCTTGGTTGATTGTTGGGAATAAATTCTCACATCTGCATAAATTGTGTACTGTGCAATGAAAATGGAAGGAACTTTCTAGTCTGTTGTAGACGGTAATAATAATTCAGAAATATGTAAATCACACATAACCTTCGCAATGATGACTAAGAACTCGGGTCGTGTTCATGGCAGAATATTTTTAGCCTAATTTGCGATATTGTTTAAATGCTGAGTTGGTAAATGAGGTGTATAAGTGACAATCTTCAAAGTTTCTGTTGCTTTCGATTTAAAATTGAATGACTAACGAAAATCGGGTATTGAACATTTTTTCTTCCTACACTCCCATGCTGTTAGGCATCCCAAAAAAAAACTTATCAACTCGAATTCAATTATTTAGTAAATGAATATGACTGAACTAAAAATCGCGGGTTACTCACGTGAATATACTGAGAAAAGCTCAACTAGTTTCGAACCACAGAGGGGTTCTTCCTCATGAGCAGCGTGCGCGGTCGCGGCGATGTCGGAGCCTACTGGCCAGCGTTGGCACTCGCCTCGGTGTTGCTACTTAATTTGTGAATAATATCGTTATTCACAAATGTTCCAGTAGATGAAGCGACATCTATAATTACCAAGATGTTCGAGGACACTGAGTTACCTACTGGATACATTGCGTGTGTGAATCATTGTCTCACTACAGGTTACTTCCTAAGGAGGGTAATATTACCTGCAGGTGAACGGAGTGGGTATGGGGTCGCCACTAGCACTGGTGGTGGCTAACATCTACATGGAGTGTTTTGAGGGTCAAGCCTTGGCATCCGCCCCTGTACGACTTCGATATTGGTGGAGATACGTTGATGATGTGTTCGCGATCATCAACCGGGAACATGTGGCTGAATTTGTGGGACACTTGAACTCAGTGCACGGCAGTATACAATTTACCACTGAAGAAGAGAGAGAAGTGACATTCCCGTTCTTAGACGTCCTCGTAAGACGAGAAGAAGATGGTCGATTGTCACACACAGTGTATCGTAAACCGACACTTACGAGTACGGTCCGGTACTTACGAGCTGACTCACACCATCATTCCTCCCACCTGGCCGCTGTTCCCCGGACTTTGAAAAACCGGGCGCTGTGTCTATGTGATCTTCAGTATATTGACGACGAATTTCACCATTTAAAACGGGTACTGGAAAACAATGGATACAACTGGCGTCAATGTACTCGACTTGCGAGCAGCTCGAGTAGGAAGCGACCGGCGGTTGCGGAACGGACTCCAGCGTTCTTACCATACGTGAAAGGAGTAACCGACAGAATGGGACACCTGCTGCGCCGTAAATACTGCATCAGGACGATTTTCCACCCGGTCAGCTAAGACAGCTACTATGCTCACCTATAGATAAGGATCCGCTGGCAGTGCCCGGAGAGTACATAATACCGTGCGACAGTGGCTCGAGTGACATTGGGGAAACTCGTCGCAACATCACAACCAGGCTAAAGGAACATATACGCAGCGTGAAGAAGATGAATATCCAGACAACAGCAGTGGTTGAACATGTTTCGGTACGGACGCGGCTCACTTCATACGGTTTGATAAGGTCTCCGTACTAGCGGAGGAAAAATACATCGTTTCGCGAAAAGACGCCGACGACGTCCGTGCTTCAACAGAGATGTTGGCTGGGTACTGCCACCCTCTTGGAAGCCGAGCTTGAAGTCTACGTCGATCCGTAGCGTCTCTAGTCTGGAGTGTAACACAGAGCTTTTCTCAGTATATTCACGTGAGTAACCCGCGATTTTTAATTAATTTAGTATGTCTCACGATAGTTAAAAAACAATGAATATTACATTTATATGTATTGAAAACTTAAACCACACTTGACGGAAATTACAGCTGTATTTTTGTGTCATGGTGTCAGGTGGTGCCTACGAATGTGAGCAGTGAAGGAGAGCGAGACAAGTTCAAGTGTCTGTACCTGCTCGTCGAGACCGCCGTCGCAGTGCGCCAGAGGGAGAAGGAAGCGGAGGAGGTCCCCGTCTAGTGACCGAGGTAAATACTTTATTACCATAAGATAAAAAGCAGCGCTTTTCTATTCAATTAATATTTGTCTTAATATTTGTCTGCACGGTTGGCGCGGTGGCTGGACAATCGGGTGCCGTGCAACGTGTCGCGGGTTCGATTACCGCACGGAACAACTCTTTATGTGATCTACAGATTTTTATTCCGGGTCTGGATGTCATGTGTATGTTTGCAAACGCACCCACGACACAGGAGAAAAACCTAGTGACGAGCAACATTTGCTTTAAAATAAAAATGTTACGTGTGATTGCAAATTTAATGTCCGCGCCTCTGTAAACCATTTCGAGAATTAAAAGGCATGACGTTGTGTCTTAAATAACAAGAGCAAGGTAAAAAATTGGACATTGTTACAGATATTGGTATGGAGTGGACTCGGCAGCACCGCCAAACGGAATTGTACGTTCAGCACGCGGTATTTAACGTTACAATCTTCCACTAATTTAGAGTTTACAAGTCGTTCGTGTGTTTATCACTAATTTATGGCCCTCGGTAACTTCTATCCACGGTACCCTTACCCGTAACTCGTATATAGTACTTTGATTTGACATAGTTAATTTTGTACCTACGTGCAATAGGCCACTATCTTGTCGGCCCTAAACTTTAGCTGAAATCCTAAATCACATACAATTTTAATAAAATATTCCAACGAATTGTGAACCTCATATTTTTATTTTGGAATTTAAAATAACATGCGCAACGATGTCGTTACTTTGCGTAAAGGTTGCGCATGTTTCGTTTTATTGACAGAAATGACGGAATAATCTTCGAATTGTCGTTATTTTTTTGTATATAATTTAAATTTTAGTTTTTAAAAAGTGACCAGGCCCGACTAGATCGCATTAGTTTGACCAAGTTGAAGGTTGAAGGGATGTTCGTATTATTTTTATATGTATATCAGCTGGTAGATTAAAAAAAAATGGGAATAGATTACTGCCACTGTTGCGCACATAATGCGTCTTGAATCTGATCAATGTAACCGATCGTAGCCTATGTATACTCTAGTAGTTTAAATATATTATTATACACTTACAAGCTCTGGTAGTGCTCGTTTTATATTAGAACGCTTTTTAATAGAATTGCTATCTTATTTTAAAAAAACAAATCAATTTCCTGGGTGAATCAGAAATAGAACAAGAAAAACAATATTCTCTATCTCATCATTAGGATTATTTTTGCTAAATTAATATAAGATCATGAAGTTGTTTAACATAATAATTATGTTAAATACGCTTCGCCTTTTAGGACATGTTTTTATTTTTTCTTTTTATAACTTTCTGTAATGTTACAGCTTTATCTATTTAAGCCTAAGGCATTTAGTTCACCGACACCAATTTACTGTATGTGCAATAAAAAACAATACAACAAAGGTTTTAGTATATATTGTAGGTAGGTTACTATTTTAAAAAAACGTCATCGATTTATTTACAAGCAACTTTTTGCGCTCTATAAGATAATAATATAGAGATTTATTTGTAGTTTTTATTCTATTTGAGAAAATTATAAAATAGTGCACTATCACAGCTAAATTATGATACATACATATTATACACTGTTAACATATTTTTGTAGAATACATGATATATCAGTAGTCTTCTCAAATTTTATAATTAGAGTGACAGACTGGTTATAAAAAAAGTATTTACTCTGCTTGTCTCGTTCCTATCAAATAATATAAATGTATGATAAATTCTTGAATTGATATAATATGAATACATATGGGGATTTAATATAGTCATCCCGCTAATATTACAAACACGTATAAAAATCTTATTTCATTAAATATAATTACGCCTTTACGCAAAAAAAAAAACTATTTTGAATTAGAATGTAGACTTCTTGTTGGAAAACTGTAATGACAGCTATAGGAAACATCCTAAAGTTGGTACCATTTGACTAAAATAAATCATTTTTTTATTGTTCTCAGGCATTTATTCGACATCGTCTTATCAGCCAGTTTATTTAAATTAAATGTGGTCACGCGTTTTCTTCACCAATTTATCGGTACAGGCCTGGATGAAAACTTTCTACTTTTTAACTAATTTAGATGCAACACGTCGCAACGTGTATGAGATACGTTATCACAGTGAAGCTACCCTCTCCATACAGTACTATTATGCCCTGAAATAGTTCCACTATTCCTGCAATATTCATTCATATTGAATGCCATGTCCCTAGTTGTATGCAGTTCAGGATATACTTCCACTGTGTTCGCCCACTCCCCACGTTTTACGATATGTTCGTAGGACCAGAGGGCCTAGTACGAGTTTGTTTTACATTTAATCGAAACAAAACTGCGTTCCGCGCTCTGATTGACCGGCTCCAATTAACCAACCAATCAGAGCGCCGAATGCAGTTTCGTTAATAAAACGTACTAAGCCCTCCAGTAATCGACTGTATGGAGTTGTAGATTGCAATAATTATATTCGTATATTAAACTCATGTCCTTGTATATAGTATGTACACATACATAGTGTATGTTAGGTCTAAAGTTTTGTAGCTTCTAGTTAAATGTTAGTGCCAATGAGGCAATCCTATATTGTAACATCTCAGGATAATTTCGATGATAATTTATTCAAGGGTGAAGACGTCCACAAAATTTAGGCGAGCAAGTATCATAGAGGTTGAAATTTAGCACTAGAGTTATCAGCACTAAATTGCGGGATTCACCCTGGATTCGTAAATAAATTGTCAAGGTAAATTATCCCAGTTATTGTGTTATTTTTCTATCGATACTTATAATATACCCTATCAACTTAAGCAAAAGCTTTAAAAGGGAGTCTAAACACACAATAAAAATTAATATTTTTCATATAATAACAAATGTACTAGATGGCGAAGTTGTATTTATCTGAAAGTACCTACGTGAGCTATCTAATGTGTCCTGAATGTGTCTCCATATAGTAAATCGTTTTCAATGTAACAGCATTATAAATTAATCTACAATAATTATGTTTGGATCCATCTTAGAACTCCATTACACTTAACAATGTTTATCATTTTAATGTCTGTTCTCATAAGCATAAGTCACAAGTGATAGTGATATTTCTCAATGATTGTTATGGTTCATTTTCCTATAAACATATTTCAAGTGTATTGGAGTTCTATATAAAATTGTTTGTTGTATTTATTTATTGGTTGTGAGTTTGGGGCGTCGCTGTGTGAATCGGATGTTGTATGTATTTCTTAAGGCCTATTTTAAATTTATTTTGATGGACATATTGAACTAAACACATGATCATTGAGAATGTTTTGTGGTAAAAGGAGTATGCTAATACATTATTGTTTGCTTTAAAACAAGCCTGGGGGCGAATTCTCGGTTTTAGAGATGGTGTCGAACTCGACAAAAATTTCTAATTACGTAATTTTTTCGACAAATTTTAAGTTTCTATTCTGGGAATGTCTAATTCGACATTTGTCGAGCCTAATATTAGAGTTCATGTCGAGTGCTTCTGAGCAGTAGAAATGTCATATCGATTGTAGAGATACGTCATTTCTGAGTGAATTCGTTGAGTATATGATTATACAGTGCTTTCTTTTCTTTTGTTTTTAAATAAAATATGGCTTGACATCTCATACCTACTAAAATTCGATAATTAAACTCTTTAATTTTAGCATTGTATTTTCTTAAAACAACTGAAATATTAACTACTAAAACTATTTATCTCGAAAATTGAATGTTTTCACTGACAAACTAATTATTTTTACTTTAAACGTTTTGTTTTAAACTTAAATATAGTCAGCGTTTTAAAACAATTCATTAATTCACTCATAGCTACCTAAAACGGAACGTGCGATTCTTCATAATGGTAATATTATCTTCACTCGACTCGACATTTTCGTAACATTTATTTCTATTTTAACTGAGAATACGGAATTCTGCTCAATTCCACTTTTTTAGTAAATATAGAGATATTTTTAATAGACATAGGACATAGACTTACAATCTCGAACTCGAGATAAATGGCGAAAATCGAGAATTGGCCCCTGATTAGACTTGCTTTAGATCAAATAATATTACTTCAATATGTCTATGTTTCTAATTGTGTGATGGCTTCAATAGATGGCGACGAATTCAATGTAAAAGGTATGGAGATAATACAAAACTTTTGTTAATCAATTTTATTAAACATTGATTTATCAGCCAAGCTAAGCCCGAGTGACAAGTTTCGTTCGAGATGTAATCATTTTGCTGATGACTCGCTGTTACAGAGGTAAAAGTACCTCCTAATTTTAATTATTTACGACATTGAATATTTGTTCTACAAATGACCTTCCTCAAATGTTATGAGAATTCATTAGTTTAATGTTACTATGATACCTGTTATGGTACCCGTCGGCCAGCCTGATGCACTTAACGTTAGCAGTCAATGTTAATTAGCTCTTAAGTCGTTTGTTTTAAGGTGACTTTTCGTTTTAACTCTTTATATGTAAGTAGGGTGTCATTTTCGTTTCTTAATTTACCTGAGTACAATAACTTAGAACTTAGTATTTTTCGTTCATGTAAATACTCCTGTGTAAGATGCGTAATCTGTTAGTGAATAAAATAAAAGATTTCAAAAATATTTCGTTTCGTTTTGCAACCTCTTCTATTTTTTTATTAGCACAAGTAAGTAATGTGAATGGAGAAATTGTAGTATCAAGTTCATGCTACAGAGAAATGAAAACGATTCTTATATTGATATAAATAATTTATTTTAATGACAAATAATAACTCTCTATAAATTAATAAGAAATAACTAAAAATACCAATCAAAGCAAGCAATTTATAAATTAATTGATATTGATTACGATCTAACATTAAGGCCAGCAGGTAAACCTACACCTGTGACTTGTTTACTAGATTTTCAACTTTATAGTTTTGATATAAAGTAAAAAATCAGCTTAGAGTAGGTTTTTCTGCTGGCCGCTGTACCTACCTCGTGTGTTCATAAGTTTTGAGACAAACTTTTTGCTTATAAAAATAAAATAAAAATTACTGGCTGCTGTATATTTCTTTTTCTAATTTTGAATTTGGAATGTTAACTTTTAATATCTATGATTTCGGATTATTTTATTTAAATTTTCTCGTAATGGAGGGAACAAAAGAATTACGTGCGACCGTCATTTCATTATTTAAGGTGGGAAGAAAACCTATGGACATTATCCGAGAACTGAAAAGTTTTGGTGTGAGCCGTAACTTCGTGTATTACACTATTAAACGATACCAGGAGACAAGTTCTTTACATAATCGGCAAAGAAGTGGTCGTCCACGCTCTGTGAGGACGCCTGCGAACATTAAAATCATCCGAGAGCGACTTCATGTCGCACTCAGAAGAAACTCGCTCTGCAGACCAATATTTCGCGCGTTTCAGTCAACAGAATACTGAAATATGATCTCAAGGTTAAGGCGTATAGCCGTAGAAAAGTACACTTTTTAAACGATCGCCTTCGTCAATTGCGACGCGAACGTTGTCCAATACTGCTTAGGAGACACGATGCGAGGAAGATACTCTTCACCGACGAGAAAATCTTTACCGTCGAAGAAAAGTTCAATCGACAAAACAATAAAGTGTATGCCAAAAGTAGCAAGGATGTCCCACCTTCAGCACGGAATGTCTCGCGTACTCATCATCCGGCTAGTGTCATGGTATGGTGGGGAGTTTCGTACGAAGGTGTCACTCAGCTTCATTTCTGCCAACAAGGCGTCAAGGTGAAAGCCAAAAATTATCAAAGTGACATTCTAGAGACTGTTGTGAAACCCCTGTCTAATACCCTGTTCCATAACAAGTATTGGGTTTTCCAGCAAGACTCGGCGCCATCCCATAAGGCTAAAACCACCCAAGCTTGGCTGAAGGAAAATGTGCCGGCCTTCATTGCGGCGAACGAATGGCCCTCCTCCAGCCCCGACCTCAACCCGTTGGATTATTCTCTATGGACCGAATTAGAGCTCAGAGCCTGCCGAAAGTCCCACACAAACTTGGGAGTCACTTAAGCGAGCTCTTGTCCGAGAAGCGAAGCGAATTCCTCTGGAAAAGATTCGTGCCGCCATTGATGACTGGCCAAATCGTCTAAGGGCATGTATTAAAAACAGGGGTGGTCATTTTGAATAATAATTATATTTAATTTTTACTTACTATCTACTTAATGTTTGTGATTGTTTTTATAAATATAAGTTTATTATTTAAAAAGATATGCAACTTTTAATTTGTCTCAAAACTTATGAACACACGAGGTATAATAAAAATAAATTAATCAGTTTTCATAATATCCAACTTGTTGATGGAGCTGTTCCGTCGCTTGGCTGAGCTGGTGTCTGGCCCAGGGGACTTTCTCTTGCCTGGTTCCTCGCTTGTGGCCTCAATCATTATGTCCTGCGTCGGTATTTCCATCAGTAGGTGATCAAAACTGCTGCTGTTTCTACTCAGCTCTTGTTTCTCATCTGCAGACAATATCAGCCGTCAAATGTAGTTTATGCATAGGTATAAGAGAATCTTACACACGTCTCCATCAACTGCTCCTAACTTTTAATGAAGCCCTAGGCTTAAGATAGGGGACCTCGACATCTTACTTTTTATCTACCTACAACACTTAACAGTACAAGGGAATAGTTTAAGAAGTGGTTAAGGGGTGTACTTAGTTGGTAAAAACGGCCATTACTTTTCAGGGACAAAACCTGTTTCTTTATTGAATGACATTCCTACATTGTCGGGAGCTACAGAGAGATCGTCTAAATTCAAAGCAGGTGAAACTGTAGACGGGAAGCAAGCATTCAATAGACACCATCACAATATTCTTTATTACTGGCTTGAAATTAGGTACTGAAGGCAATTGATACCTACACTATGTGCAAAGGTGATTAAATGCTAGGTCAAACGAGTCTTCATTTATGTCTTGAAAATATTATTTAGTAGGTATGGTTAATATAGTTTCAGAAGGTAGTGATTTAGGTACCTATTCATCTATTCCTAGATTTATTCCTTCCTAAATAACCCATGCCATAGCTAGCAAGTTAGTGCATACATACTATTTGGATTACATATTTAACCCACCACCTAAAGTGATAAGTGAGAAAGGAAAATAATTAAGAAAATAATTTAAAGAAAAATCATTTAATAAAAAAAGCAAACTTATAAAACAACGTTTTTGTCTATTACAAGAAATTAAATGAAAATCAGAAATAAAAACATTAACAAAAATGAAAAAAATTGTACCTACCTACTTACAATATCCTATAATTATTCATACCAAAGTATTTTATGGATAAGTATAATTATTAGAGATGCCAGCATTTTTTTTGCTTTTTGCTCGTTATCTTAGATAAATCTCACTTGTATGTTCTTGCTCTTACATATAGTTGGGCCCTGGATCGCTTAGAAGTAAATAATAATGTGTCTAACCAAGTCCTTGTTGCTTCATCAACTGTTTCTGTCTAAACTCCTCTTGTGCGAGTCTCTGGCGCCGCTTTCGCTCCGCCCTCGCTTCTTCCTCGCTAAGCCCCTCCAGGCCGTTTTTTAGTGGCTCCTGTTCAACAATCATTCTCGATGAGAACTGTTACTGCCCGCTATTTTCTTACAATATACTATTTAGGTACTTCAATCATAATTATAATTTGATGTTGATATTTGTTGATAACAATATTGTTAGGATGATTCAACTATATAGTTTAGGATGTCTACGACCAATCAAAGAGATAGTAGAACAAAAAGGTAAAATAAAATTAAAACCATTGTCCATCAAACATTGTATTAATTCAAACAATTTTATTTCAATAAAAACAATTATTATTTACCATGTAGCTATAACTACACAGTAAACTACATACATATATTTATGTACATTCGCAATTCCATTTATTTTTTATCTAACTATGTAACAAGGTCAAAACCCAATTCCTAAAGTAATCATAAGAGGAAAATATTCAAGTGTCGTAATTTTAATACCGCAGAGTAAAAAATCTATTCGATTTAAAAATATTTCGAATTTTGTATACATTTCAATATACACTGCGAGCACTGCGCAGTAGTCTTAATGCTGCAAGATCAGTTCCGTTATGGACTACAAATTCACTGCTGCAGTACGCTCGGTCTATCATAAATCGCCGCCATATTTGTAGGTTTAAGCACTGGAGGTAAGGTGTTCGTTCAGAGTGCTTTTTATCGCGCGATCAGTTGAAACGATAGAATGAGCGATAAATTCACATAATACTTTTTATTAAAATTGAAAACAAATAAGAAGAATAGTTTCTTACAAGATTTAAACAAGTTTATAAGAAGAGTTTATTACTAATTAGTTCATTTTAAAAGAGAATGAAACGAGTCAGTGAAACGGCGTCGAAAAACGAAAATAACAGTTTACTGGACTAAGTTCCGTTTTAAAAATGCACTTGTGTAACTGGCCATAAAGGAACGGACGGATACTCTACAATGGTCGCAGTGTATATCGGAACATACCCCTAATCAACCCATCACACAAGTATAAAAATGCTGCTGGTGCACGAGCATGGATGCTACTCTCGGAAATATACTAAATAGTAAATAGAAGCAAACATTCAACACACTAGAATCACTAGATCACCTACTTCTGACAACGAAGTGGCCGACAACAGCGCCTGACCATCCACAACACTTACAACTACATACAACGAGGAAAAATTACATAAAAAATAGTTCACCATTTTTGAGATTTCAAACTTACCAATATACTAACATCCTATAATACATTTACTATTCTCAAAACTACTGCAATACTCGTATGAGCTGTGTGGCAAAAAACTTCCACAAGTGTATAAGAATAACTCGCTGATAAATTAATAATGGCTAGTGCGCCGGCTACGCCGCGGCGGTGACTGAGAGACGACGAGCGGCTTCTACGACTTGTCAGGCGACGATGACGACGCTGCGCTCGCATCCTCGGGGAACTGCTTCTCCACCTGCTCTGCCACCCATTTTTTTACTTTCTGTTCTGTCCAGAAACCGTCGTAAAAGATAGTGGGTTTGATCCAACACCCCTGGGCAGGAGGTGGCGGAGCGAACGTAACATCATCAGGAGGACGACACGCGCCTCGCCCATTCACTACCAGGTTTTTTGGTGGCAGGTTGAAGTTAAGGTTCACATTACCGGGAGGGCGCTCATAGCTCTCGTAAGCGAAGTGCCAGCCTCCTCCACCGGGATACTCGTAGTACGCGTTAGGAAACACATGTGGAGCGGCCGGGCCACCTACTCGGGGAGTTCCGTACATCGGCTGCACGCCGTAGCCACCCAACGCACCCACAACAGGTTGCAGCACAAAACTTACGTTAGAATTGGGGCGCGGATGAGCAGGCGGTGGAGCTGGTCCTGGTGGTGGCACTGCGGGGCCTGGCGCAGGCCGACCGGGGCCCACTGGCGGCACGCGGTTAGCAGGGGGCATACTTGTCGGGAGAACTCGTGCACTCGAGGGAGCGTTCTTCACAGCGGGCGGAGGTACGAGCGGCCCGTTCTGTACAGGCGGCGGGACGACCGACGCGTGCGGAGACCGCAATGTGGGGTGATTTGTGCCACTATCGCTAGAGTCCTTGCGAGCTGCTCGGTCAAGTGTCATGTTCTTAGGTTCTATTTGTTTGTTGGCCACATTTTGGTTGTTCTCATTGAGGGGCTCTGGTGCATTTGCTGGTGCATCAGCTCTGGTTGACTCTAATAACTCCGTCAGGTCTGAAGCCACACTGCCACCGAAGCTTAATAAGGTCTCACGCAATGCATTTGTCACTGCACACTGCAATAGTATAATCACATTCAAAATATAATTAGATCACAGGAAAAGCAAGTAGGTTAAATAAAACTATAATAAAAGTATACCTTTCTTGATTTATAGATAGCAAATCCTTTAGTGTTAGCAGTGGTGGTAGCATATCCAATATTTTCTCTGTGTATATCAAAACTCTTAACTGTTATAGATACAAATGCTACCACTCCTGCGCAGTACCTCCCATTTGTGAAGTCCACAAAATCTAAAACAGTACAAATAAAAAGAAAATTAGACAAAGCATGGGCAGAATGAGATGACAATACTTTTTCTTCTTTTTTATTTATCTCTTGAAGTTAATGGAAATAATGTATAATTGTAAGTTAAAAAAAAATTATTCTCACCAAGCTCTTGTTTGTTGACTGACCAACTCCAATTATTAAAACCCCACTGTGAGTGGCCAAAGTTTATTAACTGCTGGCGTTTTTGTTGCTGTTCATTGTCCTCGTCACATCTCATCTCACCTAGCAGATGCTCGGGCATCATTGGGTTGTCCGGCTGCAACAAAATAGATAAAATTTAATGTTTAGATTTGATTGTGCCAAGAAGTATAATGAGTATAATAATGCAATAACAAGTTACAGACTTGTTATTGCATTATTTCAAGTAACATGTTCTTCCATGGTCAAACATGGCCAAAAGGCTCACAGGATAGTTCAGTTGTCGCATGATTTAACATTTATTTATTTGAACAGATCAGTACAAATACCAATTACCCTACTCTATATTCGTGTATGTTAATATATAATATTCTAATATTGTGTACTAATACTACTCGGGTCGATTTCAAACAGAGCTAAAAATGTTGTCATCTCCAATAACTTTACTTTTTTTTGCGATTGCTTTTGTTTTTTTTTTTAATATTATAGTCTTCATTCACTTTTTTAGGTTCCAAAACAAAACAAGGCCTAAAAGTGTGAAAATGGCAAGAAAACTAAAACTATAACATTTAGTCCTTAAAGAAGATAATACTCATTTTCCGATAACGTTGAAATAAAGTCGTTTAATAACGAAGTTCCTCGTAGAAATTTTATGTATTTATTATTGTATATCATGATGATGTGCGAGCATTTAAAAATAGTATATATTTTTTATTTAAGAATTATAGAATATACATATCTTAGTATTTTAAACATTGATTATGGTTTAACTGTCATTAGTGTAGCGTAAGTTAATATCGTCATAATATTAAATCCACGGAGCTCCCGGGCCCCCGCCTCACCTCATCTGCCGTCACATCGTCATTGGCCTTGCAGTGTTTATTCAGAGTGGTAGTGCGTTTCGTATTTTTTGCAAGATATTCATATTTCTAACGATTTCAGTGCTGTGGACGAAACTCGACTCATTCATGTCTTAACCAAAATTACAAAAGGTATTGTAATTGAGTTTTTATAATACAGTGTTTCTTATAGCTAACAAGAACATGGATATTTTAAATGTATTTGATTGCTGTCTAGAAACTTCCACAAGCTTAAAAATCTTTTGTTTGTTTGAAATATCATTAGTGTTACTATCATTTGTGTCAATTTTTCAAGTAACACTAATGAAATTGAAAGTAACACTAATGAAATATTATAATAATGTATTATTAACAAAAATCCATTATTATAATATTATGCTTTTCGCCTGATTACGTCAAACACAGTTTGTTTGTTTTTATATTATTTTTTTTGTGTGTGATGTGAGGAAAATCAATGGTTATATTTACATGATTATTTACGAAATTTGCTACAAATTATTATCGGTGTTTATATTTTGAGTTTCTGTGTTGCTTAGTGTAAATAAGCTAGGGCTTATTTAAAAAAAAATAGCTTAATTTTAGGAAAAATAAAAATTTTGTTTTAGGACATTATGCCGAATAAGAAAACGATGAGTGAAAATGAGTTAGAAAGAAGAAGAATAGCAAGGAGAGAAAAATATAAACAAATTAAAAACGACCCAGAAAAATACGCCGCCGATAGAGCTAAAAAAAGAGAAGCTTATCTTAAGCGGAAAGAGAGTAAGAAGGTGAAAAGCATTAACGAAATGTCTCCAAGAGAGCAAAGGGTACAACGGAGAAAATGGAGGGAAAATTCCAAGCGCTATTATGAAAAGATATTAAAAGAGAAAAAGATACAAGAGGTGATTGTCCCAAGAACTGAAATAGACTCTACAGCCGAAGATAAAACTATCGACCCGTTGAAAAGACACCATGCAGAACGACAATATAAGTCACAAAACAAAATCTTGTTGAATAAAATTAAGGTTTTAAAACGAAAACACCTCATGGAAAAAAAAGAAATGTCTTGTCTAATAAAAAAATACCAATACAGGTGCAGAGTTCTATTGCGAAAAATTAATATTATGAAAAATAATCACGAAAAAGAAAATGTAGATAGTGAAAAAACTGGTAAGATATATGCAGCCACAGAAGATAACACCAAGTCGAATACTGTTTGTCGAAAACGAAATTATGACCTCTACAGAAAGTGCCTACGCAGCCGTTTACAAAAGAAGATTTTAGGAGGCAAAAGTATCCAAGAGTTAGTGGAACGATTTTATGAAGATGATATCAATAGCCGCAATACTGCTAGTAAAAAACAATGTGTTAAAAGGATAAGAAAAAAGTGGGTCAAAAAGAAATTACCATCACTAAGAAATTTAAACGAACAACTCAAATAAGAAATCTGATATTAAAACTAGAGGATTCTCTTCCTAAATTCTTCTCACATACTGCGAATATTATAAACCAATACCAAATTATAACAGAGCTGAAAAAATCCCTGAATGATTACGAAGTTTTAATCCACATGGACTTTTCGGAAAATTATAGCTATAAATTCGCTGAAGAAGTACAAAGCTTGCACTTTGGAGGTAGCCGTGGCCAGATTTATTTGCACACAGTAGTAATTTATATTAAAAAGGGAAGGGAAATCATTAACTATTCTTTATGCACAGTTAGTGAATGCCCTAGACACGATTCACCAGCAGTGTGGGCTCATTTGGAGAAAGCACTAGAGTTTGTATTTGAAAAATCTCCTAATATAACTACTGTGCATATACTAACAGATAGCCCTTCGAGTCAATATCGCAACAAGTATATATTTTACATCATGACACAGCTGCGAAATGTCTTCTCATCATTAAAATCTGTAACTTGGAACTATCAGGAAGCCGGCCACGGTAAAGGTGCTCCAGATGGTGTTGGCGCCGTAGTTAAAAGGACGGCCGACTACCAAGTAAAATGCGGGCGTGATGTGGGGGACTTCTCAACATTTGTTGGTATTGTGCGAGATAACGTAAAAATTGTCGAGATAAGGGTTGTAGAAGAACATGAGATTAGAGAAAAAGAAATTCATCTCCCTAAAAACATAGCTCCCTTTAAAGGAACTATGTTAGTACACCAGGTGCTTTGGAACTACGATTCGGAATTCCTTGAGTTTAGAAAATTGAGTTGTTACGAGTGTATTGTCACTATTTGTAAGCACGACAAGCACATGCAATTGCATAAAATTTATAAAAGTCCAATAGATTCAGAAGTCGGTAATGTTAAAATCATACCTCCTAATAAGAAGATAAAAATATTGAGCGATATCACCATTAAACACTCCAATAAGCCCTGTAATACTCCAACTTCTCAAATTCACAATGAACAAAACGTTACACCACTTGCTAAAGTTAAAGGTACCTGGGAAAATCAGTCATTCATGATAAATCAGACAGGAGCAATGGCGTCTGGATTTGGGCATTAACAAGAATTTCTTACGTTTTTGAATCAACAACAGGTATCCAAAGATTTATTGAACGATTAAGAAAGAATATTTCTGGTGAAGATATTATTAATGAGAGTAGAAGCAGAAATCAAGATTATTTTTATACAATCAATGATTAAAACCAAAGAATAACAAGACAAAAATCAGCAAAATTATGGACAGAATAATATTGAATATAACATGGAAGACTTAGAAAATGAATACTTCAGTATTTTTTAGTTTAAAGAAAACTACTGTTTTTAATTATACAGATAATTTTAGTTTATGTGTTTAGACTGCGATTAGTTGTTATATATTTCTTTGAAGATCGTGATTATTTCGTAAATATTAAATTTTAATCCAAAACCAGTCTTCTTAGAGGAACCTCTAAGAAGACTGAAAAATTATACTATATGCATCCAAATAATATTTTTACGATTGTTAAGGTTATATGATTGTTACATTAAACTGATTTAATCCATTTGGGATAGTTTTATTTTAATTTTCTCATAAATATACATCGCAAAATTATTAAAATGAGTGGTTACAGTTGTTTTTTTTTAAATTATCATTAGTGGAAATCTAATCTCATTAGTGTTTTAGATAATTTCATTAGTGTAACAACATCACTCATTCATGTCACTCAAATTTCAATTTTTTTATAGTTTTTATTGAAAAATCATTGTTATTTTATCTAATTTATGTTAATATAACCTCACAAAGTGAGGTTACACCACTAGTAACCCAAGAAACGGGTATTTAAGAAATCAAACAAAAAAGTGTCATTTTAATTCGAAATATGAAATCGACCCACTCGCTTGTTAAATCAGGTACAAAACATCTACTTTTACAAATATAACCTAATGCAATAACTTCTAGGTTTTATTGGCGGTAATTACATTTTATTACGAATACTTTCAAGAAAAGCAAAATCAACTGCATAGGCATGAGAAGCATTATTTCGAACACAATATAATATGGGAAAATGTAATCTAAAACCTTAGTTTAGTTTCAAATTTCACCAACAGTCGTAACTGCCGTATGTCAGACATAAACGCGCTCTAATATTAACCTGTCTTTATTATAGTTTACAACGACGGAAAACACCAAATTATCTGGATTTCTCGATTTATTACACTTTGTAACTGTTGCGTATTGGTAGAAAGAAGCAATTACCATTTTAATGCTGCAGTTAGCAACGGGGAATCCTGGTTTTCTTTGCATCGTTATTTACGTTGCCACACGAACAAATTAAAATATATCCATGCGTGTATTATTATAGTATATTTCTTTATTTTCGTAAATAACTATATTTAAAACAACTTAATGTAAGTTGTTCCCAATTAATGGGCAAAATAAACCCCACAAATCCTAACAAAACATTTATTGACATTTTGCGCGGAACTTCCGGAAGTCCAGAGACAATTAGATTATTTGGATCATAGACCATTGTGATCACTTGTTGCGTGGCTATTTTTTTCATTAGTCGAATAATTGTAATAGAAACGAATAAGTAATTATCATTTTAGTTTCATCTAATTTTCAAATCACAACAGTAACAGTAAACACAGTCGCGGAGAACCTAACGGGTTACCGGGGCTCCGGCTCGACGTGCAGGAGAAGGAACGGAGTGGTTTTATTTTTAGTCAGTAATAGTCTGACACTCCCTTCCGCCTCACCTAGGCGGGAGCAGTCAGTCGATGATTATCCCCCCTTAAAAAAAAACAGTAACACAATGCGTGCGTTGGTGCGCGTAGGCTACTTGACCGATACTAAATGAATCGCTCCTCGACTAAAACATAAGCTTAGTGCGCTTACTGCGCTTTTTAACCTTGCATTTGAATGTGGATGTTGGTCATGTTGGTAGTATTATAACAGTGATACGAGATGACAGGATAACACTGACATCTGACATTTTTAAAATAGACAGTTTAACATCGGGACTCCGTGCCGGAGGTGTACTGTTTCGGGAAACAATTTCTATTTATTTCTATTTTTCCTTTTGTAAGAAGATTCTAAATCGGGTTACGACCCACACACTCAAAATGGCACAATATTATACCGAAATTGACGGAAGTATGCTAGAAGGGGTAAATACAAATAGTGAGAATTTATGGTGTTTGATTTTAAATAAAATTATGATTAAATAACGAAAATAAAAAAATTACAGGGTGGTCAAATACTTCGTACGTCTGTTTCATTGAGTGCTATTATGGGAATACCAGTGAAGGTGGTTAAGATACGAGCGAATCGCAGTAAGCCGGGCTTGGCGGCTCAGCATCTAGTTGGTAAACATATTTTACAATATTACATTGTAATTTTTATACGATTTTGATACTAATTATAACAGGGCGGTGGCCATTGAAGAAGCCTTGGATTGAACAAGAATATAGTATATACATTATAGTTATAATTTATTACCATTTTGTCTGTAATATTGTTCTTGTGACAGCAAAGTAATAGTAAATGGGTACTTACAATACTTTCGGATACTTTGTATGGTGTACAACCTCATCTATTTTGAGAATTAACATGATGGAAAAACGGTGGGGACCTAAACTTGAAATTTTACGAATAAATCGAACAAGCAACAGGTACTTATATTACATTACTGCTTACCTAATATCTAGTTATAGGCTGTTGATGATGATGACAATGACACTATCAAGTTGCTCTCAACTTGACAGTGTGCATATTGTAGCAGTTTCCCAACAATTTTAATACATGATGCAATATTTTTTGTACTAAATACACATTTAATTTTGTTGTGTAATAATTTCATTGTATACCAACTGTTATGCTATAAATAAATTTCTTAATATGACTATTTTATGTGTATTGTATCATCAACAATAAGCACAGAAAATTACTGTCTTTAGATATTTATCAATAGAGGGATAGACAACATTTAATGTAGAAAAAATCTAAATATTATGTACTCAACTAGTTTAAATTCAAGCCATGCTAGAGGCTCATATTCATTTAAAATAAATATAGAAAAAACTTATTATGTACATAGTGAATAAAATCACTGTTTGTTGGGTGTGAACCAGGGTTGCCAACCGTACTCTAAATTAGAGTATTATCCTCTATATCATGCAGTCATACTCTATAATCTATAACACTGATAGAGGACGCTAAAATTATCTTTTTTACACAATGTTTACTTAACAAGTGCCAGTCTATAATAATATGCAAAAAATCTATGATCCGAATAAAAAGTCTACTATTTAATCTTAATTCAAAGTCAAAGTCAAAATCATTTATTACAATTAGACCAGGAAGGCACTTTTGAACGTCAAAACAAAATATTTAAATATTAAATAATAAGAAAAAAATGACGGTCAGTCCTCTAGTGAAACTATTTGCTCATTCCAAAGTGTAAATTCCTATGGAGAAGAACAAGCAAGAAACTCCATAGGTTACTCTTTTTCAATCATGTTTACAATACAATTTTTGTTACATTCTTTCGTTGAGTTCAATAATGTGAGAACAATGTAATACCAATATTTGGTCAAGGAGACGGAAAAAGAAAATAACCATAGGACAACAAATTTAATACAGTCTGGAGCTGACGAGTCCTATTTGACAGCACCCGTTCACAAACATGACACAAACATCAGCACCACCCAACTCAACCATGATGTAGGGAATCGAGCGATCCACTGCCCGTGCCACTGCCAATGAGACTTTTCAGTGAACATGACAACTCCAAGCTGACACACATGCATTCTTCTAGTCTCATTTAATTTAGTTAGTTACAGGGCTCTCACATTTACAATAATTATATGAAGTTTTACAGTATACATTTGAATAAAATGGCAGTATTACATGATTGGAACTCATTGGAACATCAATGTTTTTTCGCTATCCTGTGGAGCCGGACCAGCCTTCCTCCAAGCATTTTTATCCTCTATGTAATCATCAAGTTTGTAGTATGCTTTTCCACATAACGTTTTTTTAATATAATTATAATTTAAATTTTGACTCATATAAGTGTTGTATTTCCTCCGGAATTTTATTATACCATAAATGGTATATGGTGTTAAAACATAGAATCCCAAAAAGGACTTTTGTACTTTTGTCAATCTAAATAGTGGCTGACTTAGTCTATCCCTATGTCTAGTTTGATAGTGGTGTCTGTCAGACACTTTACCAAACAACTGTAGGTTTTTCCTAACATACATAATGTTTTCATAAATAAATTGACATGGAACGGTCATAATATTGATCTCCTTAAACTTTTCTCTGAGAGATTCGCGACGACCTAGGTTGTAGATAGCTCTGACGGCGCGCTTTTGTAAGATAAAGCAGCGTGTACAGCAAAATACCATACGACATGATGCTATGGAAGTAACTGAAGTACACTAGTCTTGCCGTGTCTATGTCGGTTAACTGTCGGATCTTCCAGACAGGATAAGCAGCAGAGCTTAATCGTCCTGCTAAAGATGTAATATGAGGACCCCATTGCAATTTGTCATCTACAGTAATTCCCAGGAATGTAGTCTCGTTTACAAATTCTAATTTCCGACTATTTAATAATATGTCACATTCCTTACTTCCAACATTTGGCAGAACAAATCTAATACATTTCGTTTTCTTATCGTTTTCTTCTTCTTCTTATAGTGCCTCTTCAATGTTGAAGGTCGGCCGTCAGCTTCTTGTATTTCTCCTTGTCGGTAGCCATGCGGAACAATTGTTCGACAGATGTAATGCCGGTCCACTCCCGGATGTTTCGCAGCCACGATTTTCTTCTGCGCCCAGCACGTCTCTTCCCCTCCACTTTGCCCATCATGATCAGTTGAAGCAGTGAATATCTATCGTGTCTAAGCACGTGACCGAGATATTCGATTTTTCGCTTTTTGATGGTCAGCATAATTTGCCGGGTCATTTGGACGCGGTGTAGCACGGATTCGTTGCTGACCCTTTGTGTCCAGCTGATTCGGAGCATACGACGGTAACACCACATCTCGAATGCGTTTATACGTCTAGTAGTGTCCTCCTTCACGGTCCATGCTTCACATCCGTACATGACTAGAGGCCAGATGTAGCAGAAGAGTAAGCTAACTCTGAGCTTAATGTTTATTTGACGACAACACAGAACTTCCCTCATTTTGTTAAAAGATGCTCGGGCAATTTCTATCCGGGTCTTAATTTCTTGATCTGATTCCCATACTTCATTTACCCAAGCCCCGAGCTACTTGTATTGTCGTACTCGTTCGATTGGTTTACCATCTATGTTTATAATTGGGTCAAGATCAGGATTTTTGGAGACAACCATCAACTTGGTTTTACTGATGTTAATAGACAGACCGGCTTTCTTGCTTGTCTCGTTGACTTTATTTACAATTGTCTGTAAGTCACATTCCGAAGCAGCAACAAGAACCTCTTATCTTTATCTCTTATCGTTTAGCACTAAGTTATTTATTGTAAACCAATGTTGAACCTTCATCAGAGCATTATTTACGTCGTCATAATTATTTGTTCGTCTATTTATTTTAAAAACTAATAATGTGTCATCAGCAAATAATACAATATGTGGTTCATTTTGAAATAAATATGGCAAATCATTGATATATGTTAAAAATAGAAATGGACCTAGTATTGACCCTGCGGTACGCCCATAGACATGCTAGCACCCTGTGAGTTTACTTTGTTTACCTGTAGTTTAAGTTGCCTATACTGAAGGTATGACTTTAACAGATTCAGCGATACACCCCGAATGCCGTAGTGTTCCAGCTTTAGCAATAGTGTCTCGTGTTCAACACAGTCGAATGCTTTCGAAAGATCGAATTCTGTATTACAGCCCCGTTTACAGTGGTCCAAAGATTTTTTTCAGCTTCAGAATATCATAAGTGATCATTTAAAAAATACGTTAGTGCAGTGTTTGGTAGCTTTTTTAAAATTCAACTCTATTATAAAAAATACTGGGCCGAATCAAAGTTAAGACAACAAGCAATAGGCTAACCTGGAATTGTAATTAGACTGATGACACAAAAAGTACGAAAAAATAATTATATAAAAGCATAAAATAAATGGTACTCTTTTTTGTAGGTCCGTACTCTTTATTTACCTCCTTTAAAATCAGATATACTCTATTTCTTCTAAAAAAAGTTGGTAAACCTAGTGCGAACCTGTAATGCTTAAGGTATTAGATAATAAGGATGTTCAATGTTCATCAACAATTATTTGTTAGGTACTACGGCACATTGCATATGAAACCCAGAGCCATATTATCTCTGATACAAAATAGGCAAGCACCTAGGGTACAAAAAATTTGGCATTTAACCATACCATTTAATTATTGTACGGTCATAGATCAGAAATCCACTGCCACCGTAAGACTACTATCGGTTGCGCTGCAGCGCTTATACACACATGCACACGCATATTTTGTCCGTGTGCGTACGCGTGCATGTGTTTATGTGTACGCACGCGTTTTTATGCACATATGAAATTACTTACGCATTGCCGCGTGAACATCACTCACGGTGGCAGTGGATCTTTGACCTTTGACTGTACTTATTTCTTTGTACAAACCAAGTACCCAAGTACAATAACAGATCCTTATTACTAATATTGTAGTTATAGCTAATCTGACATGGAAGTCATTGCGGGAGGCCTATGTTCAGTAGTGGATGTCTTAGGCTGTGGTATGATGGTGATAATGAATCTGACACTATATTTGGTGTATAGGTCTCCGGTTAGTAGCCGATATGTGTGAAGGAGAACTCATCGGCGGTAACATCGGTTCCACTGAGATCAAGTTTAAGCCTGGTAAAGTGATCAAGGGTGGTCACTACGTAGCTGACACACGCACTGCTGGGTGAGAATGAGACACTAATACTGTTTAAAAGGTTATTTGCTTTGCATGTTTTATTTTGCTGATTAATTGTGCAGGTTTTATTAAGTATTTAGTTTTGTTAACTGCATTCGCTTCAGTGTATTATTACTTAAATGCCAATTTGTGTTATTAATTCTATACCTTTGGTTTTGTTTTTGCGAAAAAACTATTTCTTTATGAAAAACGTTCAGTAACTCTTTCGATAAATGATAACTTACTAAAGCTTGAAAATAACTTGCAGTTTTGTTAGCTTAAATACACTACGTATTTCAAATAGTTTCAATCGAATAACTTTAGAACTACTATTGGTAATCTTAACCACTGTTTATTTTCAAACACTAATTATAATTAACTAGCTTCCGCCAGCGACTTCATCCACACAAATAGGTGAACTCTTAAAATATCGCATATCCTTTTTGTTTGTCAGTTCGGTGAGTCTTCTAATGCAGATAGCTCTGCCATGCGCCTACATGGCTGACGGGCCAGTGACACTAGACCTGAAGGGCGGCACCAACGCGGATATGGCGCCGCAGGTCGAGTACATGACCGAGGTGTTTAGAAACGCTATGAAGATGTTTGGAGCCCCATTCGAGCTGAGGGTGAATAGGCGTGGGTGAGTCTAGTATACCTAATACTTTTGGTTCTTGAACAGATGCGCATTAAGGATTAAAATTAATAATCGGTTTTAATTTAAAAATCGAATCCGGAGATTGATCCAGAAATATATATAAGGATAATGTATCTGTGTACTTTTCAAGAGGTACTGGGCCTTTAGCAACCTCACTTGCATGGTGACAAGCAAGCCTTGTTTCACGTCAGTATTCTATAAGGCCGTGGTATCACTCCGGTCGAGCCTGCCCAGCAGTGCAGTCTCATTTTTGTTACTCCTTGATTCTTTACCGTATAATTTTTGTTTCAGATATTTCCCGAAAGGTGGAGGTATTGTGACGGTGGAAGTAAATCCGGTGACCAAGTTCAAGCCTATTCAAATCACTGAGAGGGGGTATATCAACGCTATCTTTGGATGGAGCTTTGTAGCCGGCACTCTGCCTTTGAGGGTTAGTTACGATTTTTACTTTGTTTTTATTGTGATAAGACGCAGTTTACATATAAAATAGTATTGATTGATATAAAAGTCTATAAATTAATGGTCACCATTATGAGTCTTTCTTTTAAGCATACTAAGCGACAACGATACAATTCAAAAGTTGTTCTAATGTCCAAAAACACCTAATATTTTTATCATTCTGTACAAGTAAGTCAACTAATATACCGAATATATTTAATAGAAATTCAACTTTAATATTCATGAATACAGTTGAAAGTATCAATATACGTATTGTGTACAGTGGGCGACTCAGATGAGCGACGGAGTGAAGGAGAAGATATGCAGCGTGTACCCGCGCACTCAGATCACGGCGCTCAAGGAGGACGACAACGTCGCGCCGCACAACTGCAGCGGCGTCATGTGAGCATAGAGATGGGATTTTACCCGGAAAAAACCCGAATATGGGAAAAAACCGGGAAAATTCCCGAATGGGAAAATATTCGGGTTTTTTCATATTTAACACATGTAACAAATAAGTAATGTGTAGATTATGTACATATCATATAGTACGTACTATTTAAGAACTATTACTACAAGTTAGAGCTAATCTAACTTTGTTTATGTTCATATTGCAGTAATAACGTTCTTAATATCCTTAGGGACCTACTATCAAATGAAATAAAATGAAATTAAACAAAAATCCTGTCTGGTTGTTTGTGATCCTCCGCTCTTAGCGACAGGTAAACCGAAAATACGTGAGCGGGTAGAGGGGCAGGGAAGCAGGTAGTAGAGGGGCGAGCGCGTTGGTGATCTATCTATCTCACACGTTGTTTCGGCTTCATACTGTGCGCACTCGTGTTAATTTGTTGGTTTAATTGACGACTTGGATTTTGTTTGGTGGACTTTTGGTTACCTAATCCTTTGAATTGACAACAACTGCTACTCTTACGGACTTTGATACCTACTTTTTTTACGACTGAAATGGTAAATTACAGTTTTATAACTTTTGTAAAGTATAATGATTGTTAGTAAGAGTATCTCTCGTTGTTTTAATTATATTATTTTAGTCAAACGTTCTTTAAAGTTTAATAGGTATTTTTTCTGCTGTTAACATTCCATCACAGAGCGCAGTAAAAACTTATTATAAAACAAGACAACGTCTTTATGGTGTTATAATAAATATGCTGGTTATGTTTTAGTCCTTGAAATAGACTACACATTTTAACGTTTCAAATAACAAACAACAGCTAGTGCCTTATACACGCTGGTGCTAAGTACTACTCTGTCAAGAAAGTACCGGGAAAAGATCAATAATACAAAAATGTCTGTTATTCATCCAAATTTATTTTATCACCTTTAAACTTTCAAACACCAAGCGGTCGGTGTTTGACAGTTTAAACTGTCACCGGTGACCGCAACCTATTGTTCTTTATTTGTCTGTAATGACGGTACTCAACTAGTTAAAGTATGCTCCTGTAGAGACGAAAAAAGTCAGCAGGACCCATATCTGGTTGCTGGATGGTATTTATTGAGTGTTTGGTCAAAAATTCGTTCAACTTGATGCCACCAATGATAGCCTTGTGCGAAGGCGCTTTGTCGTGGTGCAAAATCCAAGAATTTTAATAAAGCTCAAATAATATTCTTTATTTACCGTTAGACCGTTCGGTAAGAATTCAGAGTGCACAACACCGCGATAGTCAAAGAAAACAATCAACATGACTTTGACTTTTGATCGACTTTGGCGTGGTTTTTTCGGTTTCGCTTCAGTTGGAAGGCGCCACTCCGAAGCTTGTTGACTAGTTTGCATGCCAAACTCATAAACCCACGTCTCGTCACCAGTAACAATGCGTTTCATGAATGTTGGGTCCGAACTGACTCGTTCTAGCATATCCTCAGCGACTTTCATGCTTTGGAGATCGGTTGTTATCAGTGAAACAACTTGTTGTCGTAGAACGAATGTCTTTATTAACCGGAGGTGGTTGTTTTTATACAAAAATTGGTACTAGTGCTACTTACAACTAATTCTGTACATTAACCAATTAAAACTATTAAATTAAAAATAAATAAAATTTAGAAATTTGTACACCAATAACATCGCCTAAATTATAGCCAATAGCGTTACACTATTTAGGACAGAACTTTGTTTACATCGTGAACAATGGAAAGAAAAGGATAGCCGATAAAAGAGCGAGATAGTCGATGAGTGTGAGGTCCGTGCAAAGAGGACGCGCCTCCGCAGCGCCGCGCGCTGAGTTTCGCGCCGCTATAAATATTGCGTAACGCGTGCCTCTGTCCTTTCCTCCTGCGACCGTCGAGCCGTGAAGATGTAAACGCCGTGCGCCGTGCCGCGCTGCGATACCTACGCGCGTTGGTCGGCGCGTGATACTGGCAGCGGCGTCGGCGAGTTACTTCGTCTCTTGTAGACAGAGGATCAAAAACGTTCAGCAAAATAGCTCTTTTCAGAGCTTTCTGTGTTAACAGAGCATATCAAAAACGTGAAATAAAATAGCTCTTCTCAGAGCTGTCTGTGTTAACAGAGGTGGTCAAAAACGTTGAATAATATAGCTCTTTTCAGAGCTGTCTGCTTCTTGGTTTCTGTTAAACGATGGTCTAAATCCTTGTAGCTTGTGCTATGGCTAGTGTGGCTACAGTACTCCCCCTCAAGCGAAGCGTACCGGCAGTTTGACGACACGGCCCGAGCGAGTTTTCTTATCGCCGGGATGTGACGTCGCTGTTGGTTGCGGTACATGTGTTTTCTTGGTAATCTTGCTGGTTTTCTCGGTAATGGTGGTTGAAGGTAATGGTAATTGCTTGGTAACGCTGGGTTGAGGTAATGTGAAGGTAACTGTACTGGAGGGTGGAGGTAAAGTATCTTGAATGTCTTCGGTGAGTATAAATGCAGGCTTCAATCGGTCGATTGATATATTTGCTTGACGCTCGGGTAATTGTACTGTGTATACCTTCTCAGTACGTTGTAACACTCTGTAGGGTCCTTCGTATGGTGATTGAAGTGGTTTTTTTACTGCATCTGTTCTTATGAATACGTGGCTGCACGTGAGTAGGTCTTGATGCACGAATACGCTTTTATTGCTGCTGTGATGCTTCGTAGGTACTTGCGGTTTGTTTTGTTGAATTATATTACGTAGGTTGTCAACGTAGGTATAATCCAAAGTAGCAGGTGTGCAGGTGGTACTTGTAGTGAAAAATTCGCCAGGTAGACGTAGATTGTAGCCGTAGGTAAGTTCGGCGGCACTCACACCTGTGTCTGAGTGTAGCGCGGCTCGAAGTCCTAGTAGTACAGTAGGTAGTACGTCGGTCCATGTACTTGCGCTCGCGAGTTTGGCGCGTAATGCAGTCTTGAGTGTTCGATGCCAACGTTCAATTATGCCGTTGCTTTGTGGATGATATGGTGTAGTACGACTTTTCTTGATTCCCATTAATTTAGTTAGGTTTTGAAATAGTTGACTCTCGAACTGACGACCTTGATCACTTGTGATGGTAGTCGGGCATCCAAATCGGGCGATCCAGTGTTGGTACACAATATCGGCAATTCTAACAGCTGATATTTCGTCGGTAGGTATTGCTTCGGGCCACCTAGTTAGTCGGTCGATCATCGTTACTAAGTACCTGTGACCTTGAGGTGTTGTAGGTAGTGGTCCGACGATATCAATGTGTAGGTGTTGGAATCGCTCGGTTGGCGGGAAAGATCCGACGTTCGAGTGCGTATGTCGTTGTATCTTGCTTTTCTGGCAAAGTATACAGGTTCGAGTCCAGCAACCGATGTCTGCGTTCATTGATGGCCAGAAATATTTTTGAGTAATGAGTTTGCGAGTCGTGCGTGTACCGGGATGACTGATGTTGTGTACACTGTCAAATACTTGTTTTCTATATGGTTTAGGTATGTACGGGCGTACATAAGAGGTCGATGTTTCGCAGTATAGTTCGATGTCGCTGTTAGGTATAGGTATTTTCTTCAAAGTTACGTTTTCTTGTGATAACAGTTGTTTAATATTGCTGTCCTTGTCTTGCGCACTCGCTATGTCGTTGTAGTTGATTGCAGATGGGAATGTGATGGATTCTATGCGGCTTAGGGTGTCGGCAACAATGTTGTCTTTGCCGCTCACGTGTAGAATGTCGGTGGTAAATTCACTGATGAATAGTAACTGTCTTGTTCGCCTCTGAGTTTCGGAATTTGATTGAGTCTTGGACATCACATATGTAAGCGGCTTGTGGTCGGTGAATATGATGAGATGGCGACCTTCGAATATCTTCCGGAAATGTTTGACTGCCATGTACATTGCAAGTAGCTCTCGATCGAAAGTGGAGTATTTCTTCTGCGCGTCGTTGAATTTCTTGGAAAAGTATCCGAGCGGTTGCCACGTATTATGTAGGTATTGTTGTAGTACGGCACCGGCAGAGTTATCTGATGCGTCGCAGAATAAGGCGAGTGTTGCGTGATGAGATGGATGAGCGAGTAGAGCTGCGTTTATGATGCTAGCTTTACATTGCTCGAATGCTTGCGTCGCCTCTTCGGTCCACGTGATCGGAGTCTTATCGCGCTTCTTGACGTTGTGTAGGTAGGCATTTAGTGGTGCTTGCTTCGATGCGGCGTTCGGTATGTGATCACGATAGAAGTTGATCATGCCGAGGAATCTTCTTAGTTCTTCGATGTTCGTTGGTTTCGGGTAATTAGTGATTGCTTCGATTTTGTGTTGCGGCAGCTTGATTCCATCAGCTGATACGGTGTAACCTAGGAACTGTACTTCAGGTTTGCCTAGGTTGCATTTAGCGGGGTTGATGGTAATGCCGTTGTCTTCTAAGCGTTTTAATACGGTGTGGAGATGTTCTCGATGTTGAGTTTCGTTTTCAGATGCAAGTAGTAAGTCGTCGATAAATGGGAAAACAAAGTCTAATCCTCGTAGTACTTCATGTATGTAGCGTTGAAACGTTTGTCCCGCGTTTTTCAAACCGGGGCACATACGTGGGAAATTCAAATAGTCCCATTGGCGTGATGATAGCGGTCTTCTCGACGTCTTCTTCTCGCACACTGAGTTGTTGATAAGCGCGGTTGAGGTCAACCGTGGAGAATATAGTTTTCCCCGATAGGTGGTGAGTGAAATCTTTGATGCGTGGCACTGGGTATCGATCTGGTATAGTGATCGAGTTGAGTCGGCGATAGTCACCACATACTCTAATATCGCCATTTTTCTTAGGCACGATGTGTAGAGGTGATGACCAAGGACTCTTGCTAGGTCTGCATAGTCCTTGCTCAATCATATTTTCGAATTCTTTCTTCACTGTTTCGAATCGATGAGGTGGGATTGGTCGAGCTCGGCAATGAACTGGTGGTCCACGGGTTTCGATGTAATGTTGCACGTTGATGTTAGAGTTTAATTTCATTGATGTTAGTCTTGTTATGCCGGGATATTGTGCTAATATGTCGTGGTATGATTGTGACATATTGATGCTGCGTACGGTAGGTACGTCTGACACTCGCACCGGGGCGTTGACTTTTAGGCTCGTGACGCCGTCGATTAATCTTCCGTTTTTTAAGTCGACGATGAGTTGGTGATGTTTGAGGAAGTCTGCTCCGAGGATTGGCCTTGAAACATCAGCTACTATAAATGTCCACTTGTACGGGCGTCGTAAGTTGAAGTCGAGAGTTAGTGTTCTCTCGCCATACGTAGCTATAGTTGTGTTGTTCGCAGCGTACAGTTTGAATGGTAGCGGTGTTCCAACTTCTCCTTTTCTTCTTGGTAGCACTGATATGTCGGCTCCGGTGTCGACTAAGAAAGATAAGTTTGTGTTTCTATCGGTGATGTGTAGGCGGTGTGATTTCTCTTGAACGCCGGTAGCCGCCTCCGCCAACGTTCGGTTTAGTTTTCCGAGGTCGTTGCTTTGAATGAGCAGGGAGGTGTGCAGCGTCGAGCTTGTTCTTTGAAGCGCCGATGGTAGTAGCAGAATGATGAAGGTGATGATGAATCACGATTCCGTGAACGTGACGTGCTGCGTGTGCGTTGCTGAGATGGGTAACGGCGGCGGCGGTAGTCGGGGTTGTATGCTGGTCTTGACTTTAATTCGGCGATCTCCAATGATAATTTTCTTATCTCGTTGATAAGGTATTGTGTATAGGTGTGTGATGATGACGTGGACTGTGCTGGTGATGGTTGTATTGCTGAGACTTCTGTAGTTGACGCGGACTGCTCCATCATTTTGTCAGCGAGGAGAGCGAGCTCTTCCAGCTCAGTTTTTGTGCTAAATGATTCGCTGACGGCCAGGACGGATCTGATGTGTGATGGTAAGTGGTTGGTCCACATGAGTCGTAACGTGGAGTCAGGGACCTTGCCTCTGGCTAGGTTACGCATGCGGCGGAGTAGCTGCGTAGGCTTCTGATCGCCGAGTTCCATCTCGGACAGTAGTTTCTGGAACTGTCGGCTGTCGGACTCTTCATAGGCAGATATGAGACGTTCCTTGATTGCGTCGTATTGATTCGTCTCCGGCGGGTTGTATAGGAGGTCCATGATTTGCTCGATGTCTTGACGTTCGAGCTGTGCGATGACCATCTGGGCGAGCTGAGCCTGTCCCTTCTTCATGTGGTTGGTAGCTGCTTCGAAGCTAATGAACCATAGACGTGGTCGGTCACGCCAGAATGGTGGAATGCGCATTGTGAGGGATATGCCAGCTGTTTCCGTCTTCGCTACGGTCTGGGTTAGGTCTTCCGTGGGGCAGGGATTTGCCATCTTGATGTTGGATAATAATTAATTTTCTTCCAGCAGGGATTCGTTCTTCCAGCAGGGATTTGTTCTTCTTCTTGCTGTTCTTGCTCGGGGTCACCACTTTGGAGATCGGTTGTTATCAGTGAAACAACTTGTTGTCGTAGAACGAATGTCTTTATTAACCGGAGGTGGTTGTTTTTATACAAAAATTGGTACTAGTGCTACTTACAACTAATTCTGTACATTAACCAATTAAAACTATTAAATTAAAAATAAATAAAATTTAGAAATTTGTACACCAATAACATCGCCTAAATTATAGCCAATAGCGTTACACTATTTAGGACAGAACTTTGTTTACATCGTGAACAATGGAAAGAAAAGGATAGCCGATAAAAGAGCGAGATAGTCGATGAGTGTGAGGTCCGTGCAAAGAGGACGCGCCTCCGCAGCGCCGCGCGCTGAGTTTCGCGCCGCTATAAATATTGCGTAACGCGTGCCTCTGTCCTTTCCTCCTGCGACCGTCGAGCCGTGAAGATGTAAACGCCGTGCGCCGTGCCGCGCTGCGATACCTACGCGCGTTGGTCGGCGCGTGATACTGGCAGCGGCGTCGGCGAGTTACTTCGTCTCTTGTAGACAGAGGATCAAAAACGTTCAGCAAAATAGCTCTTTTCAGAGCTTTCTGTGTTAACAGAGCATATCAAAAACGTGAAATAAAATAGCTCTTCTCAGAGCTGTCTGTGTTAACAGAGGTGGTCAAAAACGTTGAATAATATAGCTCTTTTCAGAGCTGTCTGCTTCTTGGTTTCTGTTAAACGATGGTCTAAATCCTTGTAGCTTGTGCTATGGCTAGTGTGGCTACAATGCGATTGAGATTTTGGAGAAAATTTAGATCTTTTGGAACTAGTCGAGCAGCAACATGCTTTATACCCTTTAATGTATAGTATAGATTAGTTAAAATGGTACGGATTGACTCGTGAGATACAGAAAGTTCGGTGGCTATCTCTCTCAGAGTTGAATGGGGATTTTCAGTCACTATTTCCTTCACTTTTGCGATGTTAACTACAGTTGCAGACCAGAGCGAGGCAAATCTTCCATCACATCTCGACCGCTTTTGAACGCTTTGAACCACTCATAAGCACGAGTTTTTGAAGTCGATTCACCGTAATATCGATTATAAAATTCACAATATACATTATATATGATATTTCTGAAACCAGCGCTGTATTTAATAGAAATAACAGATGCAACTCAAACTCCGCGCCAAAATGGAAAACAGTTGTTCCAATCTAACAACTACATAAAAACAAAAATTTGAATTTGGAACCATAATAAACAAATCATCCATTCCCGATACTTTTTTGAGTGAATGTAGATATATGCGCATCACAAAGTACCTATTTATTTAGTTCTGAAAATAAAAATAGAATAAGATCATTATAAATGAAAATACCCGCCTATTGGGTTTTTTCCCACATAAAAACCGGGTTTTTTCCCTTTGGGTTTTTTCCCAGTGCCCATCTCTATGTGAGCACTCCCGCACTGGCCTGGGCAATATCGTTGAATACTCTCTCCAGCCCTGGGGTGATTCGAGTGGTGTCAGACATATACTGACTAAAAACTACCCCGTTCCTACTCCAGAGGGCTGAGTACGCGTTTGTTGTACGTTTAAAGTAATCGAAACGAGATCGCGTTCGGTGCTCTCATTGGCCGGCTCCAATAAACCAACCGATCGGAGCGCCAACCAAAGCCTGCTTTGAGCAAGACCGTCGGCAAGTTGGTGTGCCGCTATAACTTTGGTCTCTCTTTGCTCGCCACGCTTTGGTTTGAGTTCGCAGTTGAACAGGCTAGTCTCTGTTAAATATGTATTTTTACTACAACGACTAAGGAGTTCCTTAGTCGGCACCCGCGGGAAGAGTGCATACGGATGCTGATGCTGACAAATGTATATAATATAAATGTACATTTTGTCACAAGCTAGGAGAATTAGTCCCGCGTTATATTAAATGGAGAAATCTAAAAATTATTTCGTGACACATCAAGGTCTGTTCACATCTTACTTTTGTTGTTAAATGTGCAAGTAAAATTCTGGTGATAGGCTTTTTTTCTAAATTTTATGTGTGATGATGGTGTATGTATGGCAGAGTGATATGCGAGACGTCGACGGGGTGTCGGCTGGCGGCGGACGGGCTCGGCAAGCGCGGCGTGGACCCGCTGGACCTCGGCCGCACCGTCGGACTACTGCTGTCTGAGGCCATACTCAGCGGCGTCTGTCTAGACTCACATCTACAGGTATAATTCTACCCTTTTTTTAAGAGGAGAAAATCATCCAATAACTGCTCCCGCCTTGGGTGAGGCGAGATTCTCAAACTCTTGCTGACTAAAAACCTCCCCATTCCTACTCCTGATTCTACACCTCTGTCTCGATTCATATCTACAAGTAACACTTGTATTTATTTAATCAATCAATCTTTAAGCGGTCACCGATAACCGCTGTCCACTAACTCGATTATAGACCTTATTTCCGATGTTAAGAGACTACTTTTGTGTGAACAAATGTAGCGGATTTTTCATAATCTGTTTACAAGTTAAATATTAAAGTACATGTGATGTGACTTATCTTAGATAAAAGTATCTGAAATACAGATACAAGATACAAAATACGTATTTATATCTTGTATTTGAAATACTTTTTAATTTTGATATTTTGTATCTTATATTTAGATACATTTTCCAGGTATCTTAGTATTTTGAAGATACTTTGTTCACTAAGATACTTTTACTAAAACTTCGCAGTTTTTCTTTCCGAACGCAACTGAACGCAGCGCGTCGTTTATTTCGATACCATATTTTTACGGATCGTAAACTAAATGACAGATGGCGACACTATCTTTTTACAAATGTCATCGGTTAAGTAAGTAAGATTGTCAATGCCAAAATTAAAATTTAAACAAATAATACAAAAAAAAAGATTGTCAATGAGTGTGATCTGTCACTAGTGTCACTGTCACTCCTTCCGTAAGTTTTTCGCTGAGGTTTTTCATGTGTACGTGGACGTGGTGTATGATGTTTAAAATAAAATATTGTAATTAATAAATAACAATATCGCCTTTGTGAGATTCGGGATCGCGAACTTACCTACATATTTTGTCTTGTCACATTTGCCTGATCCTTGATATCAACGCGGTCTATTCGAGAACTGTTTTCAAATAAAACGAATAAACTTACATTCAATTAAAATTTATTAAATGCTGTTTTCTTACAAAAGTACTTTATCTTTAAAAAGTATTTTAAAGATAGGTATTTTGTATCTAGTATTTCAGATACCTTTTTAGAAAAGTATTTGTATCTGGTATCTGAAATGCTTTTTTTAAAAGTATCTTGCATCTAGTATTTCAGATACTTTGTATAAGGTATCTTATACATCACTGCTAAAGTATTTGTACCCGCTTTGCTTACATAACAATGTTCATTTTTAAGTCTACTAGACTAAGCTTTGAAAACAAGAAAGAGGACTCCATTTTGCTATTCTATTTGTAAGTTTCATCATGCACAATGTATGGACCGAAGCTTTGAGCTAATTAATATACACACAATACATACAGTTATTAAAACAAATCATTATAAGGTATTTTACTCAACCCTGCAACGAAATGTTGATAATTTGTTGATGGTTCCAGGACCAAGTGATACTTTACATGGCGCTGGCAGACGGCAGGTCCGCCATACGAGTGGGAGAGATCACCATGCACACCAAAACTGTTATCTACATCGTCGAGTCTCTGCTCAAGGTAGGTCCACATATTTATATTTTCTTCTATTTACAACTATTCACTTTCTTACCTTACACACTACAATTGAAATGTAAAGTATAAAACTTTTACTTTATTCCTACTCTGATGATATCTTCTGATTTATTTCTTTTCGGGAGCCAAGACATTCATCTCCCTGAGAACTCTGAACTTAATGGGGACTGCACAATTTTTTCACTAGATGGCGCTAGTGTCAATCTCTCGTTTTTGACCAGTAGCACATTGGCCAGTGCCACACCATTGGATGTTTAATATTTCACAGCTGCAGTGATTGGCTTGAAGAATTTCATCATTTGAAATCATTTGGTAATCCAAAGTAGCCCCAACAGGGTAGATGCCTAATTATTATTTCAATGTCCGTCTGGTAGATTATTTTAAATCATTAGACACGTATTTTTTATTTTCTTACAGAAACGAATACTTACGACGATAAATTGATTTGAAATGTCGCGTGTCACTTCTATGTACATTTTATACGTAGAAATGACGTTTTAGCCCCCACACCTAAACTTTGATTCGTTTTATCTAAGTTCGGTGTTTGCATGGTTGTATCTACTGTAGATTGTGACATACAGGAGTTGCAGCAGTTCATTAAAATGTTATCTGTACATTATAAATAAGTGATTTCAATATAATTTCTGTTTGTAGATAAACTTTGAAGTCACTCAGGAGGATAAGATGAATTTGATCCAATGTGATGGGATCGGAGTGAACAACAAGAACCCACCGCAAACTGCATCCCGTTAATGGAAGAAAGAAACGAGACCTGTGGCTGTTTTTACCAACTTTTAACTAAGAGTTACTTAGCGGGAGGCACCTAAACTAACCCTTTGTACTGGTAGGTGTCACTTATATGTTAAACCAAAATGTCGTTAATTATCACCTATCTTAGTTTAGGGGTGCCTTAAATTTGATAGAGGTTGGTGAAAACGGGCTCTACAATTTACAAATGACATATTTGCTAACCCCAACATAATATATAATATTTTATATCTATAAGGAATAATTGAAAGTTTTGTTGATGTTCTTAGCTTAGAACACAAACGTCTTATTCATAACAAAATATTATTTGCATATACGGTGGACAGCAGATCAGCCTATCTTCAACTTTACTGTATTAAAATAAAGTCCAAAATTCTATTAATACGGGATCATGGGCAGATGGGATGTTGAATCAACAGTGTTGATATATGTATATGCCATTTCAAAGAGATCGCTCTATACTTTATTTCTTGGTATGACGAGTTCTCGCTAGTTCGCCGGAGAACGGAGATAAAAGCCTACAAACATGTAAAAATCTTTTGATTCCCGAAGCGAGCCAAACGATTACGTAGGGTTAACAGTTAGGACCAAAACTTCATAAGAACGAGAGCTAATCCTCGATAACAGTCTATAACATACCTATCCTATGTTATAGACTGTTAATATCACGCCTTTTAATTCCCGAACTATTGAGTAGAGATGTTATGTACTAAAAGTAATAACTACTTTCATTAGTTATGTGTTTCATACAATAGGAATTATCAACATTAGAAGTGTGATTTTCTCAACAATCCCGTGCTTTAAATTTATGATAATATAAACTATATATATAAAAATGAAACCCGTGTCCCGTTGTCACGCCATAACTTGAGAATGGCTAGACCGATTTGGTTGATTTTTTATTTTTTGTGTTTGTTAATATCAGAAGATTCTTATGATAGAAAAAAAACTGAAAATCTTATAGGTAGGAACGGAAGAAAATGGGATTTTCGAGTACGAAGTCGCGGGCAGAATCTAGTATGATATATATTAACGTAATCTAGACATCAAATACTTATAAATTAAATGACATTTCATTTCTCTTGGTTGAATGTCCAACTTTTATACTAAAGTGCCCATGATAGGTTGGGGTAGATTGATCTGCTAGCCTGTGTTATTCGTTATCAATATGTCATAATGTTTAATAACAGTACCTATTTTTATGAATAAGATTATTAAGGCTTATTATTTAACTATATTTATAGTACAGAGAGTATGACAGTTCTCTATACATGGGTAGGTAGGGGGACGTCCCTTAACGCCGGATGGCACCTAACGCCAGACACTTGTATTATCTCGATAACTAATAACGCGAGCGATTTAATTTTTAGAGGGACGTCTCCCAGTGGCAGACACCTAAGATATTAAGTAAAAATTGAATCGTTCGTGTTATCAGTTATAGAGATAATACAAGTGTCCGGCGTTACGGGACTTCGCCCTATAATGATCGTGTTGCTGGCAAGAGTAAGGACCACCAAGTGTGCTGTGAATAAATTACAGGATAGCATAAAGCTTGTTGAACGGAACAGACTGATACGAAGGTTTAAATAGCCGTTTTCATTAACCACTTCTAAACCATCTCTAGGGAGGAGGAAGCACCTAAAAACTGTTTATACTATGTCCATGTACATTGGTTAAAACCATAACTGTCACCTGGTAACTGCCACCTATCTTAGCTAAGGGGTTCCTAAAATGTAAGAGAGGCTGGTGAAAACGGGTATTAGACTAATAGGTGTAAGAGAAACGAATTTGTTGGACGGTCAATAATAACTTATTTTGTCTTAAACTACCGTCACCACTGGACACTGGCAGTATAGTCGACAAGATCATTTTGGAGACTCGTTTGCCAAAGAGGAAAAAAAAAAAAAACTTATTTTGTCAATATGGCGCCATCATCGCTTTAAGTACGACAGACTATGTGCAATTTTTGTGTGATATATCTTACTACGCATTTATATAATAATCAACGGACCATAGGTACCTTTATAATAGCGAAAATATTAGCATATATGACACTATTGGGTACTTGCCAACTAGTCAAATTCAATACTTTTTTCGAACTGTCAAAAACGATAGTTTTCTATGAATTTTGTACGAGATTGTGTATTGTGACGTCACGTTTTTTAGAGTCAAACAGCACGCTCATTTCTTAAAAATTTGCTGGAAAGATACAAAAATTAAGTTGGTAATATAATAATCAAATAATGAAAGTGAGATTGTTTTTTTTAATATTTTATTGTATTGAATAGCCGAAATAACTTATTTTTGATTAAGGAAAGTACCCAATTGATCTCTATGATAATACATTATAAAAATACATCTCTTTTTCTACAAACTTGAACCAAGACAAAAATGTACTGCATTTATCGAGATATTTTTCTAATACAGTAACGATATGTTATTATACCTATGAATATGGTATGCAGGGCGTATGAGGCCTAAACTATATTAAATCCATTTTAAGCAATGGATTCAATAATCTCTATATACTTAACGTATTTTATAATAAATGTCTAGAGCTTACTGTGGTACGCATGATATTCTAAATGGAAATGTCAGTGTTTTAGTAAATATTTAAAAAGTTGTAATTCTTTGATGTCGTAAAAAAGATTGTGTTATACTATTGTTGTTGCGAAATTCATTAAATTTCAGCTGATTTTCAGAGCCAAGTACTAAATATATGTTGCAAGTGCTAGTGTAATTTGTTTTTATTGTGATGTTCAATGTTGTCTTTAACCTCTCAAACGTCGACGTACTATAATATTAAACAGGTATTTCACATACGAGTAGGGAAACCATAATATAACTGCTTGATGATATTAAAAGAAATAAGTTTAAGATACCTTATCTATACCGAGTTATCTGCTATAAAATATTTCTCACTATGAAGCTCATTATTTTTCTATTTGAATAATTTACTAAGTTTTGATGACTTGCATTTTTCATACACAATTAACAGTGATAACGTGTCCTATTGCATTTAGACTAATGTTGTCTCAGGGGTCTCTGCGCAGGCTTCGGCCCCTCGTACGCCTCCCAAATGACCGGGATCATGTGCTCTTGTGATTGGTGACGACATAGTAGGTAATAATAATAATTAAGTGATTACGTTTTCAACGCTATTTCAAGATTTAACCGAAGGATTAGGAAATCTGGCTTCCTTGCTCTATGTATAATGCCTTAATAAGTTACATACGGGTAGTTCTCATGTTGAAGCCAACGAAACGACATCAGAACACCAAGTATGAAGGAGTAGTACCTAGCTATACGGCCCGCATTGGATGATAGTATTTAAGTTTATATATCTATGTCGATGTTTGACTGGTTTAATTAGAATAGTTTGTTAAACTCTGGCTTTAGTGCCCCATAGTGCTAATTTTATATTTTTTTACAAGCTTTAATTTTATATTCTGTGATCGTTATCTATGCCTGTGTCATCGACAATATAATAGTTATACTGTTTTCAGTGTTGTAGTGTAATTCTAATTATGTATCAGCATCTGTAACTTATTCTTTAGGATATTAATAAATGTAAATTGAATATTCTTGTTTTATTTCTAGTATAGTTTAGAACTGACAAACATACTCTGTCTTCTTAGGTGCCACTTCATACCTAAAGGTTGGTCGTCAACTTTTTGAATTGGTCCTTGACATTGGCCAGGCAGGCGGAAAAGTTGTTCCACAGAGCTGATACCAGACCACTCCCGAATATTACGCAGCCACAACTCTTTGTCACGATACTGTGTCTATAAGGCCGTAAATATTTTATAACGTAAATCTAGAGTTAGAAATGGATGCAAAGATATTATTGACGTTCAGTGTTATGTCATCGAAATAAAAAATGTAAGTATTTATTTGAAGGAGTATCTAACTACTTTTATATGAAATATGTTCTGTGTGTATTTTCGTTAGGTGTACAATGAGTAAATAAAAGTCCAAGTCGACTGATCTGATCATTTTAATAAACAGCTCAGCGCTCCACAATACCATCAAACACAATGATACATTCAAAATGTCTAACTATACACGTTACCTTCACAAACAAAGTTAATGTAAATTGTAAATTCCAGGGGTAGTGCGACTGTTGAATATTAGAACAAGTGCTACTAATAATAAAGGTTATATTTGTAAAAACTCATTCGGTCGTAGAAACAATAAAATTTACATCATTACAACCTGCTGTCTAGTAAAAAATGTGTGTACATAATAGCTACCAATATGTTATATAGGTACTCTAATAAATTAAACATTGCTGACTACCCCTCCGGCCTACAGGTATAAAAAGGTTATCAGTAGAGCAGCCTTTGACGCTGATGTAATATTTGCGGGGTCCTCGCCCTCCCTACGTTACTATACATACTATGTAAATAGTACATAGTGCGCAATATTGTTATTCCTACAGAAGTCATTGTTTAGGAAGCCAAAGGAAAGTCTCAATGTAAAGTACAATTTGTACTCATATTCCAGAAATTCGGTCACCAACACAGACTCAACGTCTCACAAATTTCCCAAATATGTGATCAAAATGGCTAAAGTGAAAATAGCATCATAGCACGTATAATTATATATTTATTGTACTTAACATAACTATGTTTAGAAAAAAATGGAATCAAATCAGCGAATACTTTGCGTCGGTAACTTTTGAAACAGCTAAAAATGGTATGATGTTATTAATATATAAACTTATTATTAACTTTGACAGAAAACAATAACATATAAAATGATTTTTTTTTCATAAAAAAATACCTTAACGAAATATAGTATAAAAATTATTTTATTCAACATAAAAATATAGAAATTAATTTAGTCGCAGCGTTGCTATAATTTCAACAAATTCTTTATATATTACACATAGATCTGAGGCCTTAGTACGGGTTTGTTTTACGTTTAAAGTAATCGTAACGAGTACGCGTTCGGCGCTGTGATTGGTTGCTTCATTGGCGCCGGCCAATCAGAGTGCCGAACGCATACTCGTTTCGAATACTTTAAACGTAAATCAAACTCGTACTAAAGCCTCTGGTAGTTTATAACAGTGTGTGTACGGACGATGAGATCAGGCGGTAGTTGGAATGTTCGCAGTTCTTACAAACGACACCTAACGGGGCCTGGCAGCCCGACTACACGGTACATCGCGCCATGCACTCTCCACGACATTGTATTTGTTCTACAGATTATTTATACAATCAAACTTGAACGCTTTCTACGTAAATAAATGCTGTACGTTCGTATGACAAAGTTAACAATTCTTCATACACCTAACACATACAATTTACACGAATATTTGTGACGCGTAAGTATAAATATTATTACTAGTTTCACATGTATCTACCTGACATCATCGTCTGATTATTTTATAGACATTAATGTTGAATACTATTAGATATACCAATGGAAGATACGACGGAAGTCTAATTAAATTACCCTTTCATTTATTTATTTTACAATAGCAACATTTACGTACATATACAGGACATCACGTGGTGCAGGACCGTTTATAGACCGCGCCGTATACAAGTACATCGAGAGAGAACAATATGGATAAAGTTATAAACGAAGCGACGGTGTTTTTGTAACGATTTAAAACCTGACGCTTAGGAAATAAAGATATTAAGATAAAATTGACATGGCTAACATCGAAGAAGGTGATTATGACACTACCTACTTATAATAGCAGCTAGACACAACACAAGATATAAAACAAACAAACGACGGTATGACACAGCCGAGTACCGCGCGGTCTGTAAACGGTTCTGTCGGTTCTGACGTCAAACCTGGTCCCGAATGGGGTGACGTCACGCCATGGCCCGCCATTGTCGCGTGATAAATATGAATGTACTTAAACGGTACCGGTGTGCTTGTTGTTTGTGCTCTGGACGTGGCATACTCTGTGTCTATTCAGTCTTTTTTGACTTGCTCGTGTCTTCGCCGGCCGGTATTATCGCCGGTTGGTCTTCGTAGCTGTGGATTAATTGACAATATCAATTAAATTGTACATGTTTTTATAGATACAGAGACAGTCATAGTATAATATCCCACTTATGTAAGTAGCAATTTGAGTTCGATAGGAATTCAATAGATTTTTTTTTTTATAAATCGTTGCCCCACATTAGGATTTTCTCCTGTGTCGTGGGTGCGTTTACAAACATACAAGTTCACATACACATCACACCCAGACCCGAAACAACAATTTGTGGATCACACAAAGTGTTGTTCCATGCGGGAATCGAACCCGCGACACGTTGCACGGTAGCCGGTTGCCCAGCCGCCGCACCAACCGTGCAGTCGTAATTTGAAGTAAATGTTAGATGTAGTGAGTGGGTACCGACTTGAAGAGAGCGTTGATGTCGCCGCGCAGGAGCGCGAGACAGAGCGGCGTGGCGAGGCAGGCCGGCACGAGGTACAGCAGCGCGGGCTGCGCGTGCTTGAACACGTGCATCACCAGGATCGTCGCCAGCAGACCCACCACGTACGCCGTGAACGTCGCCCTGGACACGAACAAACTCATATTATTCACCTATAAATAAAAAATGAATCATCGAACTGTATGCTATATGTAAATAATTATTATTAAATAATTCGAACAATTCCTGTTTTTTGTATTTGTTGTTGTCAGGAGTACAAAATTGAAAATTTTCAAGTGAAACAAGTGAATTTATTTCTGCAAATAGGCTACAAGGCAGCACTTTTACACGTCAATTTTATCAAGCGAACGATGAGGTCGACATTTCCCAACTGACTACTCTGAGAAGAAATTACGAAACAAACTCAGACTCTTTTAAAGTCCAAGTTCCAATAGAAACACCCGAAGAAATGATATGCAGCCGAAGTTGAGGCGGGTCGTTAATTGTATATAAAAATATTATTACGAGCTATGATTTGAGTACTATACTACAACGATAAGTAACTTTATGGTAACAATATAGCAATAATACAATGAGTTTCATACAAATTGCCAACCCATGACAAATGCATTCGTGTTAAATATAATAAACAATGCGAAATTCCAATTATTTTAATAAATAGTGTATAGTTATTTACTTGTATAATGCCTTGAAACAATTGAAGCAGAACTTAACAACAAAAATATCGTCTTTCGTATTATTTACAATTAATCTATCTGTACTATAATAGAACCGTCAAAAAGTGTGTTTGCACACCTATGTACGGAACTAATTGACAGATTGTAATGAAACTTTATGTTGTATAGCTTACAAGCCGAAGCAACATGTATAATTTGTTAGAAAGTGAAACAAAAACAATTTCGTAAACTCGTTATTCTACCTATACGGACGAAATTGCGGACAGAGACTAGTATCAAAATAAGAAAAAAGAACAAAGACAAGAAGAAAGGAAAGAAAAGTGTGGAAGAGTCATGCTTCGACATGAATGGGCCGGCTCGACCGGGGTGATACCACGGCCTCACAGAACACCGACGTGAAACAACGATTGCGTTGTGTTTCGTCGTGTGAGTGAGGTTACCGTAGGCCCAATTACCCTCCCCTTCCCCAATCTTCCCAATTCCTGAATCCCCAACGATCCTCAAACTCCTAATCCCCAAAAGGCCGGTAACGCACTTGTAACGCCTCTGGTGTTCCAGGTGTCCATGGGCGACGCCGATTGCTTACCATCAGGTGATCCGTCTGCTCGTTTACCAGCGTATGCCATAAAAAACTTGTTTGTATTGTATGAAAGTATACCTGAAGTAGAACTCGCTGTTTCGCTTGAGGCTCTTGTCGAAGCGCAGTAGGAGTGCGATGAAGATGCCAGGCACCACGATGTCTCCCAGACCCAGCATTGCGAAGTTACTCGCGTCCAGACCGTTCACCAGCAGGTCTTGCGGGAATACCACTGTCGATAGATACATAGGTACATGATAGATAGGGGTGGGAGAGCCATGCTTCGACGCTAATGGGCCGACTCGACCTGAGTGGTACTACGGCCTCACAGAATTAACATAACATCACGTCTTTTATCCCCGAAGGGGTAGGCAAAGGTGCAAATTATGCCACTGTAATGTAACACCCACTTTTCACCATTTATGTCATGAGTCCCATGTAATAGGGGGTGTGCCTATTGCCTTATACCAGGCACAATTCCAGACTCCGTGCTACTACTGAGAATTATTTTAAAAACGCAGTGATACTTTGCCCGACCCGGGAATCAAACCCCTTGCCCAGCAGTCCCTGAAAAACCGTGTTAAACAACATTTGAATTATGTAAGTAAGGTTACTGGAGAAGGCGCAATCCCCAAAAGAACTAGGAACGCACTTGATAATCCTGTAGTGTTGCACGTATCCATGGGCGGTCGCTTATCATCAGGTGATTCGCCTACTTGTTTGCCACACCACCCTCTATGAAAGTGAGTAGTCTTACGTTTAATGGGAGCCTCGAAGGACTTTGCGACGGTGACCATGACGTTGGTGCCGAAGACCCAGAAGATGTCGTAGATGAACAGTCCACAGAGCAGGATGCAGCCGGTGACCACGTTGTTCAAGTGTAACAGCTCCACTCCGTTCACGGCGAACGCGATGCCGAACAAGTTGTTCGCAATCCAGTGCTAAAGTAAATAGAATAGTTTCATTATTTTATTAATTCAATGGGTGATTCTCCAAAAAAAACCAAAAAATTAACGGCGTCATTATCCGCCACAGTTAACAATTCTGCTGATTAAAATACAAAGTTTAGTTTCAAAAAATTGAGCCATGTCACTGCTCTCACCCAATCTAATAAAAAACAGATGCTAATAAGTTACTGCGATGCTTAACAACGCAGGAGGATAATGATGTGTTAAATAAAAGTTAGTTTTTTGAAGGAACACCCCTATACTAGCTTCAACCCGCGACTTCGTACGCGCAATCTCGTTTTCTCCCGTTCCTATAAGATTTTCATGATTTTTTTCTATCATAAGAACCTTCTCCTGACGATAACAAACACAACAAAAAATATCAGCCAAATCGGTGTAGCCATTCTCAAGTTATGGCGTGACAACGGGAAACGGGTTTCTTTTATATACCTCTAAATAAACTAGTTTCTGCCCGTGACTTCGTACGCGCAATCCCGATATTTCCCGTTCCCGTTCTTGATTTTCGGTAAAAAGTAAAAAAAAGTATTGGGTAAAAAGTATCCTATGTCCGTAGGTGGGAAGGTAGGTTATTCTAACCTACCTTCCCACCTATTTTCATCCAAATCGATATAGCCGTTCTTGAGTTATAAATAGTGTAACTAACACGACTTTCTTTTATATATATATATATATATATAAGAATATATAGATTTTAACTTATAGGAAAATATTTTTGCAATATCTTTCGATGTAACGCAAAAACAAAACGCAAAACCCGACGCTTCGTTTGGTTTTCTATGAAGCCGTGGTGTCACTCCCATCAAGACCATTCGTGCTGAAGCATAGCCATGTGGATTAAGTGCACTAACAGGAAAGATATTATAGATTTTTTTTTCAATAATTATTTAGATATAATCTAGCCTAAAAAAACTAAATACCTAAGAATTTAACTGAAATTTGTTTTTATACGATTTTGTTCAAACTAAGAATAGCATCACTTAGCACTATTATAGAGGTAGATGTCCATAGCACTTCCTTAGAGTGTGATATTGAAAAACTTAAAAATAATTACTCAATGAAAATGGTGTAGCTACCTTCTTAAGTATGTACCAGCCTCCCATGGCTAGTGAGATGAATATACAGATGATGTCGTACGACGTAAACTTGTAGTTAACAATATCCGAGCGAGTGTCGTCCTCGCCGCGCGTGAAGTGGATGTGGTACGACACGTTCGGGATACACGCTGGCACCATGAACGAGATTATCGGGCTATGAGGGACAAAATACAACAATAATTAGGTATATTATTGGTACATTTGGTTGTTTTATTGGATAAATCGGCAAACGAGCATTTGATAGTAAGTAATTGGTGCCCGCGACACTAGAAGAGTCACTAGTACGTTGCCAGCCTTTTGAGCGTCAGGAATTTGAAGAGTGGTGATGGTAGAAGCCCCACGCACACAGAGAAACAACACATGTGTTATTTCCCGCTGATTTTCAGTGAGGCTCTGGTACCAATCTGGTCCGGAGTTAGCCCATTTGCGCTAAAGCACATTATTATTAAATTGTAAGCTGTATAAAATAATACTGCGTAATAAACATTCGAGTTGCCTTTGACATTATATTCTGCAGGAAACCTTGAGACTGACTTAGCATGTAATAAATAATTAGACAACCATCCATTACTACATAATGTACTGTTTTGTTACTTGCATTATGTCGGTACGATTATTTCTTTTTTTCTATTCAATTTAGTATTGTATTCAAAACTGACTGGCTAATGAAAGTTAGCCTATACATTAACTAATGGAGTAGACCGTAGTGCTAGGAAAGTACGTAAATACGCAACACTACGATTGAATACCCGTACTTACATATTATACAACCATATAAACATACAACCAAGTATTGTACAGATAGTCTGTGGATTGATTCAATCACTGCGGCTAGTCTCAATTACTGTACCCCTGCATTCGTTATATTGGCACAAGTACCCTGATATGACACTGAACATGTGCACTAAGGACAACTCGTTGTTTCCTGACTCTTGATCAGTCGGAATATTTAGACTGGGAGTGATATATGATCTTCTAAGTATCCATAATAAATGTTGAAATAAAAAATCTGTACTTGTTGTCAAATCAGATCTAATTGTACTATTATTAATACTAAAGAAATCGAAATGCCCCAAAGTTAGAGTAACGATTTGTTCAAACTGGCTATAATTATATCACTCATTGAATAAACTGGTATATCAAAAAGAAAAGTAGGGTAAGTAATCCTCTTACCTAAGAAGATGGCTCAAGGCAAGAACTCCTAGGAAGAAGAAGTATCCAGTGAGCAGCAGGTTGATGTACTCCTTGGAGAAGAACTGGAAGAAGATGTACAGTCCGAACAGCGCCGCCGATGCGATCAGAGGGAACATCAGCGCATCCTTGTTTGACATAGTCTCATGTCGCTCGCCCGATTCCTAGAGACAATAATATAAAAAATAATTTATTTCACTCCTTGAGGGTCGAAGTGTTATATCTACAACAATTTATCTTATGCAGGAATCTCTTATCAAGTGTATGTAATATCTGTGTTAAGCAGCAAATTATTAGGTCCTGATGCATCTGTTTTTCTGTTTGTTTGTGATAATATCAAAAGTTAGGCTGCATTAGCCAATTAATGATAGATATTTATTTAGGAAGGTTTAAGTAAATTCATGAAGAATTTAGTGAAAAGCTAAGCCATACTTTTTATAATATTATCATTATGTATTCTATTTCATGTTGTAATAAGAATAAAGAAACAAAATACGAAACTTATATATCTTCTTAATATATGAGAATACAATTGTATATATATTATCTGTATTAAACAAAAATATATTAGGTACTTTATCATAATAATACTTTAATATTACTCATAATAATTATCTCTATAGAGATCAAAGTCTAGTAAAGATTGACACGACAAAATACTAGGTATGAATCATAAGTCATTTAACTTAACAACATACAATTATAAGTTATAAGGGGTCAGTTGCACAGGTTGTTGATAAAGGAAATTATCAGGCATTTTAGTATGGACTTTGACCCAAGTAGCATCCAATGAACCTGCTTTATTTATTAGATAACTTAATATTATATTACCGTGAATAAAAGGAAAAACCCAGAAAAAAAAATGCCATTTGCGTAAACCATACATCTAATAAGCAAAATTCTTTTATAAACTATGTTCAAAAACAGACATCAACCCCTTTTTAATACACTAAAACCCTTCTCCTAAATGTAACAAACACTTTACTGAAAGCTGCATCAAAATCGATTCAGGTAAACATGAGATAATCGAGCACTAAGATACAAACATACACACATACAGCTCTAACTGCGAACATCCTTCTTTTTTTAAGTAGATTAAAAACTATTACTAAACTACACTAAATTTCACTCATTGCTCGGCTCTTATTGATCTTAGTATGACATTTTCTAAACTATAGCCTTCCTTGACTGGGCTATTGAACATAAAAACAATTATTCAATTCAAACGAGTAGTCCTAAATTAGCGCATTCAAACGGACAAAACTTTCAGCTTTATAATATAATACAGAAGTATAGATAAGTATAACTTTAAACTTTAAAATGTTGCAATATTTTTGTTATTTATTGTATATTATGAGCACAGACACCGAAATCACCAAGCATGATACAAGTGAAAGTAATTGTTTTCTTAGAAATAAAAATCTTTGTTATTTTTTCTACTTCTTACTTCATCATTGTAGTATAAGTAACAATTGTCCTTATTTTATGCAACATGATTTATATGTTAGGTGTTTAAGTTAAATAACTTATTGATTTTGACTCCTACATTTGGGTTTGACTAACAAACAATGAAAATAAGATTTCTATCAAAACCCTCAGTGTAAGTTTGTTTTAATTTCAAAACGAGACCGCATTCAGCATTCTTGATTGGTTAGTTTATTAGAACCAACAAATGTGGTGTCATTTCAATCTCATTAACAGTAAATCAAACTCATGCTATGCCTAAGAAGTATCAGAGATGAGCTAGGGCTTCTATCTGTTTAGGTTGCTGTTTGTCTTAGTGATTTCTATAATATAGTTTAAATTAGAAGATGTCTCCGAGCAGGAGTTCATGTGAGTAGGATTAATCATGATAAAATTTGCATGGTAAATACAAAAATGGCAGGCAAAACACTTTAAGGCAGTGTTTTTCAACCTTATTCATGATGCCCACCGACTCCTCGATTTTTTTTATCATGTATGTATGTATGTGTATTTTACAATATTACCAATATTCATTCCATAAGACGTATTTATGGTCTCCATGATTAGGATTTGGATATAAGTAAGTACATACTTATTGGATTTTTTTCGGACGCAAAACACATTTTACAATGGGGATGATGACAGGGTATGAAAATTAAAAATATAATTAGTCCGTAACTTAGGTAATAAAAAAATATTGGACACGTATTTTTTTATTTTGTTGTATAATAAAACAATACTTAGATAAAACGAATCAAAGTTTAGGAGTGGGGGCTAAAACGTCATTTCTTAGTATAAAATGTACTGAGAAGTGACGTCACGCGACATTTCAAATCAATATCGAAATCGAAATGTGTTACAATTGCGTTTTCGCGTGCACATAATCCTATTGAGGGCAGCTATCACATTGAGGGGCAGCCTTTGGCGCGAGTAGGGGAAGTCAAGGATTTGGGAGTAAGATTTAACACCGGTCTGACATTCCGTGAACACGTTATGGGTTGTTGTAAAAAGGCTTTTAGAAACTTAGGCTTCATGCTCCGAACGGTCCGTGGATTTACTAACATAAAAGCCATCATCACACTATATAACGCACTAGTTAGGAGCCAGTTAGAATGTAACGCAGTCATATGGTCTCCGCATGAAGCTAAATATAGTCTCATGCTGGAGAGAATTCAAAATAAATTTATTAGATATTTATACTCGAGGTACTATGGGGTCTATCCGTTTTACCCATTGATGTATCCCACATTATTTATTTTAGGCATGGTGGGGTACAATGAGTTAAGGGTAAGACGGGATTTTGCACTCACCTCACATTTGTTTAAGATATTAAGAGGAAAGCTGCACAATGCAGTCATTTTAGGACAGCTGAGTCTATGTGTTCCGGATAGGTACGTATGGCGACGCCGGCGACCGCCACTGCTGGTAGAACCCCGCGGTCGGACCAACCTATTAAGGGAAGCGCCGCTGACGCGTGCACTTCGCACGCTCAACCTGATTTCTAATGAAATCGACCTATTTTGTTGTACTCTGGGTGAATTCACAAGGAAGGCATTATATGTAATATGCTATAGGTAGATAGTAAGATGAGCACATTTATCGCATTGGGCATTAACCTGTAAAGATAAATGTAAGTGGAATAAATAAATAAATAAATAAATAAATAAATATATCTTCGAAACTATTCGTTTCCGTAAGAAAAAAAAATACGTGTCTAATGTTTTTAAATAATCTACCAGACGGACATTAAAATAAAAATTAGTCGTCTACCCCATTACATAGTAATTATACATTTGTTAAAATTCACTTACAGTAAGAGAATCTGACACATTATTATTCTGATAGCTAGTTATTCTTTTCTTTTAGTTAGAACCTGTATTAACTCGTCGAGTACCGGTTTTGTAGACACAATTATAGAACAATAGGTTACGGTCACCGGTGACCGCTTGGTGTTTGACAGTTTAAGTCATGTGTGTAATATCAATTTGATATAATGAATGGACTGCAGACTTGGTGCGGTGGCTGGGCAACAGCTGCCTCCAAGGAGTCGTGGGTTCGTTTCCCACATGGAACAACTCTTTGTGTGCTCCACAAATAGTTCCAGGTTTGGGTGTTATGTCTATGTAAACTTGAATGTTTGTAAACGCAATCACAACACATGACAAAACCCTATTGTGGGGCAACATTTTTAAAAAAAGTAAAATGAAAGATAACAGATTATTTAACACTTAAAATATTATTTACTACCTGGAATCAAAATAATTTAATATTGTCTACTCATTAAAAACCTGAATGTGACAAGGAAGTATTCTATTGAATATTAGATACATGTATATCCTTAGAACGCATGGAGATAACAAGGAAAATTTATATATTTTCCTTATATTCTTTAAGAAGTAAAAACATATTTTTTTATGAATTGAGGTAACAGCATAGATTTTTGGAGCAACTTAAAAAAGTTACAATGCTACACGAACAAGTACTTATTAAAACATGTTATTTTACTATAATTGTCATCTATTTATTTATTATATTTGCAAGGTCTTCCAACATTTGACAGCAACATATGCCACGACGGTAGAACGTGTATCTTTCTTATTGGATCCAACTAACTCCCATAACTATGAAATAAAACTACGTGCTATCACCAAATCACTCTGATCAAACTTACCTTTTGCTCTTTCAGGTATTTTACTGATCGGAAAGCCCCGAAGAATATCGGTAACACAGCCATAATCACTAAACTCAGGTATGCAATCGCAATACCTTCAATACTCGTCGGTGGCTTGTCTGTAGCATTTTTTACGGTTTCCTTAACTGCTTCTTCAATGTTTATAAGGTTCTCCGTCGCTGATTCTGCCATTTCGTATAAATTATTTGCCGAAATGCGTGGCGAGATGGCTTTCGCACTACGGACCAAGTTTGACAAGAAAATGACAAGTGTACAGTTGGTTTTCTAATGTTGGCTAATGACAACTAAGAAATTAGAGTAGTACTTTTTCGCAATAATCGGTATTCATTTAATAATTAATTTTCATCATTTTTAATTTATTAATTATATCATGTAGTTTCGTGAAACGATTCAATATTTGTGGAAATTAGTTTATTATTAATTTTACTTTTATGTCATATTTTATTTTTATTTTGTCAATGTTGGTACAACATTCCATTCTTCCTTTCCATATGTCAAATCAAAATAAGTCAAACAAGACTTTCGTTTTTCAGGTTTTCGCGAATAATAAATTATTTATTTCATAATTGTCATGTATTTGTGCTTTATTACTTTTACTTTACAGTATATATCATAAGAAGTGCTATTTAATAAATTAAAATGGAAGTTTCTGGTGGTGCCGAGGAAGGTTTCGTGAGGGAATGGGCCCCTTGTTCGCATATTTTAAATTTAATTCCGCCTAGGATACAGACTGGGATATTTTCGAACGAGCTGTGCCTAACATGTGTGGATGCGGTGAGCGAGTACATAGCCCTGGGGACCAACGTTGGGCTGGTGTATTGGTACGATCGGAAGAAAGGCAACATTCAAAGACTGCGTTGCGAGGTAAGAGAGAGTTCTGTATGGCCTGTGTCAGGGACGGGGTTTCCCCACTATACCTTAATTGGGCCCTAGCACGTACTACACACGAGTATCGATTTCTACGGATATTATTAATTATTTGAGTGGGTAGACTAAAATAAAATTATTTTGAACATCTTTTATTTACCCTTTTAGGACCAATGAGTTTATAGCTATCTTATCAATACATATACATAATTATTGAAAGAGATTTATCTATTCCATTACTGTTTCTTAGAGGACTCTAATTAGCCATAATAACTCCCTCAAGAGCACTTATTACTTATGATTTTTTTTTATATTGGTTTTACTTATAAAAATATAGAGAAAGGTTCATAAGAGAGCATGAATGGTGGCACAACCTTACTCTGACCTTCATGGTTTACCAATTTAACAATAATCCTTGACCTTTACATAAATATTATTAATAACTTATATTTATTATTTAACTAGCTTCTGCCAGCGGCTTCACCCGCGTTCCAGTGGGAACAAGTGACCTATGTGTTATTACAGGCCATAATCAGATTTTTAATTTCATCTCGATCTCTTTAGCCGTTTTGAAGTGAATGATTAATTAACAAAAAGTGATGTGGTCGAGAAGGCCATATGGTATTAAGTCTGTTTTATATGCCATTATTATTTTTAACATTGAAGTAAATAAATTACTAAGTTGAATTGTAATTGATTTTTTTTTATTAATTTGTAACTCGTAAACTACAGAGAGTGAGAACATGTATGTAAAGATAACAAAAGCAAACGGACAGATAACAGCTATTTAGATTTCTTTGTAGACACAATTTATTTGTGTAAATAATTACATTATCTTTCCTGTTTTTGTTGTATGATGAAAATAATAATTACACTTTGTAATTTTTATTGACTTCATATTTTCTTCATTTTTGTTAAAATTGAAACTAAAATACATTAGGTATTTAATAATAATTTTTGTAAATAATGTGCTTGTATGTTTTATTTTATACTCTTCTGCCAAACATGTAAAAATGACTCATAATATTGGTTATTGTTCATATAACTAGTAGGTAACTGGCTCACTAATAGACAAACAGATCTATCCATTATTTTTATAGACTTTCGAAAGTAACCCTGTAATGACTAAATTGGATTGCTTATCTTTTACTTTAATATTATGATCTGCATCTGAAACAATTTAAACATTAATTTGATACATCTCCATTAACTTCCTGACAAATGTAATTGACAGATCATAATATAATATAATATATTAATTATCAGTAGAAGTTTAAAAACCATGAAACAGGATGTCGCTATCCTATCTGTTTAAATTTGTGGCCAAAAGCTCTAAGTATAAAAAAACGAGCAAAATTTTTGTTAAACTTTTTTTTATTTACTTTTTAGGCATCAACATCTCCCATAACGTATGTGAAGATAGTTAGCACAGTGGACTATATGGTGGGTGCAGGCAATGCTGCCGGCCAGGTCAATGTTTTCCAAATACCTAAGGAGCATCCCGAGAATGTACCTGACACATTTAAACCTAAAGTTGAACCCAAAGTTGAAAGGTAAGTCTTGCAAATGTGTTTATAGTATTTAAAATGATAGCAGGTCCAGTTAACAGTTTTTCCTCACAAATATAACACCGCTAATCAGGTTCAATACTAATCTAAACTTAATCAAAAGTAGTTTGCATTTTATGATATAGTAACCCATATTCTTAATTTTATCGGGTCAATATAGTTATTATAGAAACTGAAAATAGCATCATACAAAATTAATTACTAAGTTGTACCCGTCAACTTATTAATAGATTCTAAGTGATATATAACAGCAAAGTGCTGTAAATTTATTGTTATGTAATACTTTGTATAAATAGGTAGAGACGAGACTGAGAGCATGAATCTAATCCAATCTGTATTTATTTAATAGACCTTAACCGTCTTATTACAAAAGTTCGACTTAGTACTGGTTTAAACCCGGACTATAAGATCTAGGTTTGTTACGGTATTAAAGCTAGTACCAGGACTAAAATTTGTTCCAATTATAAAACTGAGACTATTCGGGGATCAGCTAGTACCAAAGAAAGTCCATAATCCCACAGATAAAAAACATAAATAGCATTCTTTCATTCGTTCACTCAGGATCCCCTTGAAGTAACGTTCCGTTCGTCTAAATATTGTTATTACAATAACGCCTGAAATGCTTAAATAATTATGTATCAACACAAAATTATATCATAAATTGTTTTTTGGTTGTGTTACAATATAGTGAACAAGCACAACTTGTATTTTGACGAGCTTTTTATAACCAAGTTGTCATATTTTTTAACACCTCTAGCGTGAAATGGAGCGACTTATAAGAAGGCGGCAGAGCACGAATCACGAAAAAAATATTGAGTCTTTTTTATTGTATAAATATTATTGTTTATTGTGACTGACTGGAAATGGAACAACAACTGTACTTATATCGAAAGTCTTCGTCACTCAGGTCAAAGGGATTTAAACGATGGCGATGTCTGTACGATCGCCGAGACGTCACTAACATGTCCAAATCTTCCAAATCTTTTAAATCCATAACATCAATCTGTTCAATATCCATTTTACAATTATAATAATATAGAAGATACACGTAAATATTTCTAATAGCTAACCTCAAATAACTTTAGTACCGAAGTTAAACTAGGGGTCTCGGCGGTTTAACTTTAGTACCATAGATAGTTCCGGAACTAGTGATAAACTTTGTTTTATAATAACGTTTTATTTAGTCATGGTTTAAACCTAGTATTAATCCTGGTACTAAAAATAGATCGGGTTTTGTAATAAGACGGTCAATCTTTCACATTTTGTATTAAAGTTGATAATCCATTGAATGAATTTGACAGGTAGTAATAGTTTGATGTCTATCGATTACGTTGGCTATGTTCATGCGTGATTGGTGCAATGTATCTCCGGTTTGATTCTCGTACGCAAAGCTGCTTCGAGTATTAATGTAACATTTTAATTATGTACAAAGTCAAAGTCAAAGTCAAAGCATTTATTTCAATTAAACCATAGTTTGGTACTTTTGAAACGTCAACAAATACAAAATAAATAATAGTCTGTCAGTCAGTCCGTCAGTGAAGCTAAGTGAAGCTAGGTGCTCATTCCAAAACGTAGATTCGAATGGAGAAGAACGAGCAAGAAACTCCATACGTTACTCTTTTAAAAAAGTATGTTCTACAATGTCTCTGATACATATTTCAATACTGTACGCATATGAACAATGCAAAGACACGCTTGACGCATTATACTAATAACTTACTAAAATAAAAAAATCTTAAGTCTAACATGGTGCTCACATATGCATACTGACAATCCATAGAAATAGTGCTTCTATACAAGAAAAAGGAAACTCTTTGTTTCAATAAAGAAAGAAATGCTCGATGCCATAAGGAAACTAGATTGTCTACATTAGAATCAAAGTATTAAATTATGTACAGTAGGGGACAGATCTACCTGATCATTTTATTGCTTAAATCTTGCAAAAACTTTCATCCCTACCCCATGAATGTCTCAACGAATAGAAAAGCGATAACATCGCAGCTTAATCACGCAACCCGTGTAATCCATTAGACAATGGTGCGTTTGATGTGGTGCGTGCCAACTTGAGCCGGTGCCAGTCCCGCCCACCACTCCGCCCCTCATTAGTCAATTCAAGGTCAAGGGGTGGGGCTAGAAAACGGATCTCATCAGATGCAAGCGAACATTAACTTAGTAGTGGTCAGGCGGATGTGCCCCCCATTGTACTTACATTTAATTTTGTGTTGTATTATCTACAACCTCCATGCTAATATAGCTCTAATTCTTTTTGAAATACATCGTTATTTTACTAGTGCATTTTGTACATTAATGTACTGCTTTACTTTGTAGTTTTGTTGTCACAGTACTTACATTATTATGTTGTGGTCATTTGAACCTGACCTATATGTATAGGTCATGTGACCACAACCTTACACAATTGTTTATAATAACTGATACATTTTATATGCATCATTTAAAATCTCAAGATATTTTTACAGCTCAGCTCTATCTATGAGAATGTTTGTGTCAACGTTTTATTTTACCTGTAATTTCTCTATAAAAAAGTTAAATAAAAAGCGGGTTTAGTCAAATGCGTGAATTCATAAGAGCTTTATTTCATAATAGAATAGGCGTGTCGACAGGGTAAAAAAATCAAAAAAGTAATTAGTCCGTCATTAAGATCGCACGAAAATATCAGACACGTATTTTTTGTTTTATCAAACTAACAGAAGAATACGGAGTTATTCCGCATTAAAGTTAGGGAGTGGGGGGTGTTGACGTCACACTTACGGAGAAATCGTACCTAATTGTGACGTCACGCGTCATTTTAACTCAAAATATCTACATGTTTTTTTGGATACGAGAAAAAAGAAAAAATACGTATCGAAGATTTTTAAAATATCTAAAAGACGGACAAAAAATTAAAAAATAGTCGCCATGCCTATTGTCTTTCAGTTACACTAATCGAAACTCGAAACACCTGAATGTTTATAAAACTTATGTTTTCTCTACTTACTGAGAGTTCAGACCCTATTAGATCCATTCGTGTCAAAGCGTGACTATACTAAATGGCGATCCATTAAGTTGTCAATAAAAGAAAGTCAGTCAATAATTACCTAATTTTGACTGCACGGTTGGTGCGGTGGCTGGGCAACCGGCTGCCGTGCAACGTGTCGCGGGTTCGATTCCCGCACGGAACAACACTTTGTGTGATCCACAAATTGTTGTTTCGGGTCTGGGTGTCATGTATGTGAACTTGTATGTTTGTAAACGCACCCACGACACAGGAGCAAATCCTAGTGTGGGGCAACGTGTAAAAAAAAAATATTATTCTTTACATTTACAGATACACAATAGGAGATTTACACAAAAGTAAAATTACAGCGATAGAGTGGTCCAAAAACGGTATGAGACTGTTTTCCGGCGACAAGAACGGCGTCATTATTATGACTGAAATAGATTTCTATATGGTGAGTGTTCTTTTATTTATTCTTGTTATCGTTCTGTTATGTATTTACAAAGCAATTATGATGAAGTAACAAGTATAAGTGGTTTTAAAAACATCTAATGTACACCTGTTATATTGTGTTAGTAATACCAAAATACGCGCTATAATTGAAAAAGGAATAATATAAATGTAATAGTTGCCGGTTTCCAGTATAGAGGTAGATATCTACATGAAAGGAATTATATAAAGTGCACTTCGTAATTGTTTGAACAAACGACAATTAGTTGTGATCAGGTAGTTAAAACAGACACACACAAATAACTGTTTATTCCACACTAGCGACCCGCCCCGGCTTCGCACGGGTGCAATATGCATATATTATACATACAAACCTTCCTTAAGTCCACTCTATCTATTAAAAAAACCGCATCAAAATCCGTTGCGTAGTTTTAAAGATCTAAGCATACATACGGACATACAGCGAAAGCGACTTTGTTTTATACTATGTATATTGATAAGTTGACATTCATTATCATTTTAAAACTTATAACTAAATTCTGCACAAATTTAGAATCCAATTCGAGACCCAGCATGGTATAGTATGAGTAATGAGTATCCATGTAATAGAAGATGAGTCTGTTGCTATATTTTCGAAAGACCCGGGAATCGAACCTGCAAAACCGAGGACCTATATAGTCCCTGCATTATAATTATGTATAACTAAATCGGTCATTAATATCCATAAACGTCTTTTAAAGTCTCGAGGAATTCACAATATATCTTTTTATAATAACTATCGTGAGACATACTAAATTAACTAAAATCGCGGGTTACTCACGTGAACATACTGAGTGTCGTGCAGCCTACTCCATTTCGCGACCGCGCACGCTGTTCATGAGGAAGAACCCCTCTGTGGTTCGAAACTAGTAGATATTTTTAGTTAATCACAGTATAACATAACATAATACAATGTAACATAACATAATATAATGTAAACAGTAACTTTTCCCTATTTATTTTATGAGTCCCATGTAATAGGGGGCCTATTGCCATATACCGGATATAAGTCCAGACTCCGGGCTACTAATGAGAATTAAAAAAAACCTAGTAATACTTTGCCCGACCCTGGAATCGAACCCGAGACCCCTTGTCCGGCAGTCGCACTTGCGACCACTCGGCCAACGAGGCAATCACACTATATTAATCACAGTACCTATATCAATTATAAAATATAATTTTTATTTTGGACAGTAATTTATAATTATGTCTGATATAATAATGGCCGGATATATTGATAATATCATGGCCAAATGTGGCCAATGCTCTGAACAAGGCTATTTAGGTAAGATCTCGTTTATGGGTCATGGTTTTTAGGCATGTGCCTTGTACTTACTTTTTTATGGCATACATGGTAAGTTATCGGACATTTATGCAACAGCGGGTGAATTACAATAGCATTGCCGGACTGTTGGGAGTTAAGGATTTTAAGATCGGGACATTGGGGATGGAGGGGGGGATTAAAAAAAAGAAATATATTTTTAATTAATTGATTTAAGAAAGGTGATATGAGTCCACAACGTAAAAGTAAAACGAGAGAGTCATTGAGATGTGAACAAAGGAGACTACTAAAAGATGCTTTATGTAAATAGTTTGTTTTTCCTATAATTCATTTTAATCTTCAGTTGTATATATTTAATTTAGTAATATTTCGTTTTAATTTTATTTAAGTAATAGTTGTAATTTAAGTTTTTTATTGGAGACTACTTGAATCAACTCAATTCACCTAGGTGAACAAAGTGGCATAAACCAACTAAACATGCCAAGTCCACCTTTCGAATATTTAAAGTCAAATCCTTATACTTTGTAGTAAATATTCAAAATCCTTTTTTTGTTCAGTGGCACTCACGACCGTCATACTAAGTCGATATTAAAAAGTTACATTTGTGTTACAGCACCTCTGTAAATCAATGGAGATTGTGAACGAGGAACACGAGATAGTACAGATGAGTTACTATCAGAACAGCTTGTTGGTATCGAGTATGTATCGGACCATCGTCTGCGAGCGACGCGACGGACGCTGGTATGTCAACCAACTTGGCAAGAAGGAACGAAAGAGGTGAGCAAATAATTTATAGACTGCCAACTTTTACAGTAGACAAGGATCTAGAACAAATTTCCGTGCGTTTAGGCGTTTTTGCCACATACCCATTATTTGGAAGCAAGTATAACAGCTCATACATCAGATCTACTAAGGTTTAAGGGAAGTGCCAACCGTTGTTTTTTTCTCTAATACATCTGTCTGTGTCTGATTCTTCTCTGATATATATATCTTCTGATTGATTTCGTTGCGGGATCCAGTTATTCACGTCCCTGGCACGGGCCGGACTTCAGTGTTCCGGTGTTTCCATAGTTTTATCTACTGAAGTTCCTTGCTAACTACTGTCCGATTTCTATAATTATTTCTTATAAATTATGTAAGACGACATCTGATACGAAATCATCTGAAGGAAGATATATTTTTATACATTTTATATAACGATTAATCGTATATTATCCCGTGCAGCCTGTGTGCCCTGGGCGCAGTGTTCCAGTACTCGTACGCACGCGGCGGACCCGTGGCGGCATACTGCGCCCGCCCCGGACTCAGGCTGTGGCGGGCAGACACACAGGGGAACGTACTGCAGACACTACTGTTTAAGGTGATACACTCTATACTTTATTACATACTGCGCCCGCCCCGGACTCAGGCTGTGGCGGGCAGACACACAGGGGAACGTACTGCAGACACTACTGTTTAAGGTGATACACTCTATACTTTATTACATACTGCGCCCGCCCCGGACTCAGGCTGTGGCGGGCAGACACACAGGGGAACGTACTGCAGACACTACTGTTTAAGGTGATACACTCTATACTTTATTACATACTGCGCCCGCCCCGGACTCAGGCTGCGGCGGGCAGACACACAGGGGAACAAGTTTTAACCTGTATTTTCCTTTTTCCAGGAAGCCATATCAAATCCGTTAACAGTAGCTGAATTATTAAACCCCCGGCAACAAAAGCCGTCACCGACCGGTCGCGAGTACAACCTGGGTCCACTACACGTGTTCCGGGAACATTTCCTCGTCTCACACAACGACCAGATCCTCTACATACTGGACCCTCGGTCCCTCACCGCTGTAGCTGTCGTTGATGACTTCAGAAAGTAAGAATCCCTTTTTTATAATAAAAGAAGATATGTACTCTGAATTGTGTTTTCTAATAGACTTGTAATACTTTGAAACTCATAACTTCTATAGCAACAAACAGAATCAAGTCAATAGCGTCAAGGACCATTCAATGCTCTCATAATTGCTAAAAATATTTATCATAGAATTAAATTCAAAGTGTTTCTCCAATAAAATTATATGGCGTTGGAAAAATCAGTAAAACCTTGTAAACCTTTGCCGTCTTATTACAAAAGTTCGACTTAGTACTGGACTATAAGATCTAGGTTTGTTACGGTATTAAAGCTAGTCCAGGACTAAAATTTGTTCCAATTATAAAACTAAGACTATTCGGGGATCAGCTAGTACCAAAGAAAGTCCATAGTCCCACAGATAAAAAACATAAATAGCATTCTTTCATTCATTCACTCAGGATCCACTTGAAGCAACGTTCCGTTCGTCTAAATATTGTTATTACAATAACGCCTGAAATGCTTAAATAATTATGTATCAACACAAAATTATATCATAAATTGTTTTTTGTTTGTGTTACAATATAGTGAACAAGCACAACTTGTATTTTGAGGAGCTTTTTATAACCAAGTTGTCATATTTTTTAACACCTCTGGCGTGAAATGGAGCGACTTATAAGAAGACGGCAGAGTACGAATCACGAAACAAATATGGAGTTTATTTTATTATATAAATATTATTGTTTATTGTGACTGACTGGAAATGGAACAACAACTGTACTTATATCGAAAGTCTTCGTCACTCAAGTCAAAGGGATTTACACGATGGCGATGTCTGTACGATCGCCGAGACGTCTCTAACATGTCCAAATCTTTTAAATCCATAACATCAATCGGTTCAATATCCATTTTACAATTATAATAATATAGAAGATACACGTAAATATTTCTGATAGTTAACCTCAAATAACTTTAGTACCGAAGTTAAACTAGGGGTCTCGGCGGTTTAACTTTAGTACCATAGATAGTTCCGGAACTAGTGATAAACTTTGTTTTATAATAACGTTTTATTTAGTCATGGTTTAAACATAGTAATTATCCTGGTACTAAAACTAGATCAGGTTTTGTAATAAGACGGTTGATGTTTATGCAAAATATTATTATTTTCTATAAATATGTAAGCTGTACCTGAAGCCTTGAAACTTCCCACAGGATCCTGTCAGTATCGGTGCACAAGGACGAGGTGTGGGTACTGGAGGGCGCGCGCTCATTGGTCCGCCTCGCGCATGCGCCCGAGCCCGCTGTCCGCGCCGCAGGTCTGTTCGCCAAGACATAATACACCTCATACTTTTATAGACCGCATAGACCCATTACCCCACATTGCATGGTCATTGGTCATACCGTGCAAACACTATGTTCATATTTCTGTATCCAAAAAATATTTAAAACTGCATTTTTGCTGCTACTACTAATTACATATTGTTATAAACAACATGTTATTTTGCCGCTCAGTAGATGGCGCTACTTTTCTCGTTAGATATCTTTTATATCCTTATTAATGTGTCGGTTTTGGTAACTACTTATATACGATACAGAAATATGAATCACATTTATATTAAAAACAATGTCACAGATGATTAAGATATGGAGTACTCAATTCATATAACGTTTTATGACTATACATTCCATGTGAATTGGTATCAACCAATATCTAATCTGTTCAATAATACATTCAAAATCGTACTCCATTTCTTGTCCAATGTGTGACAGTAAGTAGCATGTTCCAGTACAACGCTCGATGTTTCTTTATTGTTGCACGTACTATGCAAATTATATGTTGTTCGTTTCACATAAAACTATACTCAAGTGCCTTAATATAAAGTTCAAATTGGTTCAAAATTGATTTCTACTTGAGCATTGTTTTTAAGATGTTAGTTGTAAGATTTATTGACGTAGTACTTATTTGTGTATAAGTAAGATTGAATTTATATTTGTAGTATAAGAATTATAATTCAATTACGTCTTTATTCTGTACGCAATAAAGGCGGTTTTTGTTTGTGAGATTCCATCAAACATTTGTTCAGTACAGGCCAACTAGATGATAAAGTAAATTCAACCTTATTTTTTTCTTGTAGTAGTTAATTTTTTAATGGCAGTAGTGAATCAAAAATATCGTCTTGTTGGTCGTACATCAGTCATCAATCACTTTTATTTAATTTAAGATAGCATAGTAATATTTTTTAAAACTAAAATAAGTATAGGTGTAACTAGTCGCCATATTTAATTACATGTCTATAATAATTAACACTTTTACTGCTGATTTACTAGAGTCGGCTATATTTTGTACTATCAACTATGTTCAGCGCTAATACCATTAAATTAACTCGTAGGTATAAATCAAAATTACAACTCGAATATGTAGGTATACATAATTCCATAATTCCATGGTAGGCTACATAATTCCTTGCAGTAGGTAAACCGTTATTTCTAGTTCCAATATCTTTAATTCATAATATTCGTACAATAATTTCGCTTATATACAGTATTGATTCTGTGTGTGACTGCCTCGTTGGCCGAGTGGTCGCGAGTGCGACTGCCGGGCAAGGGGTCTCGGGTTCGATTCCCGGGTCGTGCAAAGTATTACTGGGTTTTTAAAAAATTCTCAGTAGTAGCACGGAGTATGGAAATGTACCCGGTATATGGCAATAGGCTCACCCCCTATTACATGGGACCCATAACATAAATAGTGAAAAGTGGATGTTACTTCTGTGTGCACCTCTGCCTACCGCTTCGGGGATAAAAGGCGTGATGTTATGTTATGTGTTGTGATTCTGTGTCTTCACTATTTTCAATAATGAAGTACATGTACTTATTTTTTATTATTTTTGAAATAAAAACTCAGTTCTAAACACTTGAATCTAACCCTAGTATACGTGACTTAAAACTTAAATAAGTTCTTACATTTTTCGTTCTACAATTTCCTAAAAGTATCTTTATTTATTTAAAATTGTAGTGGAAATGATCATACAGTTCAGCGCGTACACGTACGCAGCTCAAGATTATGAGCCCTGAGCTTGACTTGACATTAGTCGAGCACCCTCGATCAGTTACGAGTTAACCGTGTATTCTAACGAATAGTATATCTCATGATAGCCATTATACTAACATTTCATATTTATTATTACTAGGCGTTTTACATATACATAAGAAGGCTCTTTATAAAAGTTGAAATTTTAAGTTAGTTTTCCATGGACGATAATTGGTCATTCCAAAGGAATAAGAATCTATATTTTATGACAAACTATACTTTAAAACGGTTGTTATTATACTACACAGCGTTGTGCTTTATAAAGTATTATATAAAATATATTTCCGTCCTTATACTTATACTGCATTTAATTATACTTATACTCCATTATACATTATATATAACAATCTAAAAAATTTAAAGTGTTCATATGAAAGTATACAAGATTGAATATTCTATAGACAATAATAAATACATATCTATGGCATTTAGACTAGGATATTAGGGTCTTTAAAAAATATGTCTTCAGAAAATACTTTGTAAAGTCTCGATAGTGACAGAAATCAGTTCTTAAGTGATAAAATATCTCTACAATCTTATCCTTGAGTAATGTCGCGGAGTACCTAACGGGTAACCGGGGCTCCGACTCGACGTGCAGGAGAAGGAACGGGGTGGTTTTTAGTCAGTAAGAGTCTGACACTCCCTCCCGCCTCACCCAGGCGGGTGCAGTCATTCGATGATTTTCCCCCCTTAAAAAAAATCCAGTATAATGATCATTTCTATATCCGTATCCGGAATTTCATGTCCATAACATCCCTGTTTATTACTCCTTCGCGTCAAAACGGCTGAAGTGATCGAGATGAAATTTGAAACAGGAGTAGATTATGGTCTGTAAGTTATTACAGTAAAAGTGTTAACTTTTACTAGGGGCACGCGAACGAAGCCGCTGGCAGAAGAAGTAGCTAATATATGCCTTAAGTATAGTGCCATCATCCTAAACTTATAGAATAGTTTAGACACATTTATTGTATTTAGTTTCTGCATTAATTTGTACCTTAGGTGGTGGTGTTAAAGTTTATTATCAATTAACTCGAGAATCAGTGTTGACTAAGATTTTTTCACATGACTAATTATTTTTGTTGTACTTACTTTTGACCCTAGTTCTAGTTACTCAACCAAGGGAATATAGCTATTACCTATTTTCATTTTTAACAGATATATAGACTCTGTTTATCTGTTTATTAAAATGGCGTAAAATAGCAATAAATGCATGCAACCAACCCTTTAACCTATAACAAATGTGACATTATGTCAGTTTATATGCAATTATAAATTTAGGTACTTATAAAGCTAATATTAGACGCTCTGTTAACAAAACACTGAGATTATATTCTGTAGAAATTAGATTTACTTTATAACAGTATAGTTAGGATTATTAATATTAAGTGACTGCTAAAATAATGTAATTTCTTCTTTATAACATTATCTATTTTATTACAAAACTGAAAAATCAAAGTCTTTCTAAGAAAAGAGACTTCTTAGCTTTTTTTTTAATGCTTCGTAGTAACATGGAATCTGAGGGCGAGTTTGTTGGTGGTTGATTGGCCTGCTGCTTTGAACGAACCAATCAGACCGCTGAACCTTCTAGAATCTAAGCCCTCTGGCATAGAAGTAGGCTATTATCGCATGGAACTAATTTATTGGTAGAAATGTATGCTTTTTTTAATGTGAGCATTTCTACCAATCCTTGCGAAGCTCTATTGAAGAAATTTGAATCTTGCTAAGGATACAGACGCCAGCAAGTTAGCCTACTCCGTGATTACTTTTGTGATTGTCAAGTTTATTGCTTTGTTATTTAATGTCGAAAATCCAATGCAAAAATTGACAATTTGGAATAGGTTCACCCACTAGTGTCTGTACCATTATTTGTGTAAGTTAGTAAGTAATTAAAAGTGCCTTAATCATACCAAATTGCGACCAATGTAAGTTAATAGTATACATGTATCATAAACAATAATATATTTACTTTACTTAGATGAGTGCTGATTTACTAGCAATTTGTTACATTATTGTAGGTATAGTATTAACATAGGTGCTTTCTTAAGGGTTCAGGAGATTTTATTTTAAACGGGGTAGTTTAGCTGTCCGTTTGCTTGTTATTGGTAAAATATTGCGATACCTATCAAGAATTTTTTAGGAACACCTAAGTAATTTTTATTACGGATTGATGAAATTGGTTTTATCTGAAAATTATAAGTTTTTTTTAGTTTTCATATTTGTTTTTGTTTGAATAGTGTAGGAATAGTCGTTTTTGACAATTTAACAAATAAGCGGTGAAAGATAATATTACACTATGACTTAAATAATACCACTAGAAATAATTATATAGATTGTGCAGGTGAATAATAGAAAAGGTATTATTTGATAGATTTTGCTATAATGCAATTAAACATTACGACATTTCTACTTCCTTTTGCTTTGGGTGTAAACAAAAACTCATTTTAGCAAGTTTCGAATTACAAAACCTACTTTAATATTTACTAATAATATCAAATGACAATTTCTATTATATTTACCTGTGCTAAATAGTATAACCTGTACTTAGGCCAAGCTCTATGTGAAATATTTGTAAACATACCATTAAGAGAAAACTACATCGGGTTGCACAAAAAATATCCTTTTTTATGCTATGAATTTTCAGCTGTTAGTATAGTTAAATAGAGGATGTGACTGCACTCGAGACGTAGTTGTCTTATGGTTTGTATAAAATGTGTAGCCAAACGATTATGTAACGACCATGCAATACTGCATTCTTCAATATATTATATAATTAGTTATATACAGATTACAAGGTAACTGGATTTAGCTACACTCTATCTATAGAATTTTTTTTAATGCCGCTTATAATATACAACTAGTATATTTTGGAATTCGCACCTGTTTCAAATTAATTTCCAACGAGCGATAGGTACGTACACACGGCTACACATCGAGCTTTACATAACCAGTATAAACTGAACGTTAAATGTGCGGAAAGATGATGCGACGCGATACCATGATAAATTGGTTTTGTATAGATTGATGTGTGACCGTGTGTACTTATTTAAACAATTTTCTGACGTTTTCCTAATTTATACTCCATATTTAATCTGTCGATGTTGTGGTAATTGAAAATGGTCGTAGACAAGTAGAGTAAGACATACTTGTAAGTAATCCGATTCCTAAATTATGTACTTAAACAGACAATACTATGTACTTATACATTCCTAATATACATTTATATAGCCGAATTTAATAATATGACTCCATCCAAAATCTATCGATTACAATCGATTTTGACAGAAACTTCATGCAACCAATGTCAAAAATCGATCCTTATATATAGATGGTGGATGGAGGTAAAGTAATAATTTCATATATACGCCTATTGCCATCAATAGACTTACACGGGACTTGTAACATGGCTATTGAAAATTGGGTGTGATAATTGTCCAGTCTATCTTATAGGGAAATAAAAGCGTAATGTTATATAGTGACGTCATCATTGATGTCCATTGGCAGTCAAGCTATTGTAGTGTTTGTGAAGTTGTTTGTATGTCTTGTAGTGCCAGATCCAAGATGAATGCAGAAATATATATTTAGATACAAATATTAAAGAGGTTTAACAAAATACCAATGAAGTACTTGAAGTTGTGGAGTTTGAACACATGAGCGTTAATTAAGTCATAAATTATTGTTTTTAATAAAGTAAGATAAAACATTATTTATTCTAAAGATATCATGTAAATAGGATAAACGTAAATATTATATTTAAGAAATTAATGTTTCGACAAAAGTGGTATCAGTTTTAAATTATAAGTTTTGTAAAATATTTTTTAAGATTTTTGTTTAAAAATATGCAATTAATGAGTCCGTTAGTGTTCTAATTTGTTACAATTATTCCTTAATTATAATATTTATCACATAGTTCTAAAAAAAAATTAATACAATTACTTTAGTACTTAATTTGATGCTTAAAAATAAGTATTTATTTCTGCGTTTATCTACTTAAAATAATTATCGTAGTTTAGAGCTGTCGCATATTAAAAGCTTCGTATACAGGGTGAACTATTTGAGCTTGTTAAATTATTTGTATTTACAGGGTAGAATGTATTGTGTAGAGAAAGTTGAAACACCTGTATGTAGTTACCCGCTGTAGTGAGATGTTTCTGTGACTAGTACACTTGCTTGCAAGAATATTATATTCGAAGTCATTTATAAGCTAATTATTTCTATTTTATTAAGTTTTTTTTTTCGTTTTTTTTTTCTGCACGATTTTTGTATTTTTTTCTTTCATATGCATGCGATGTGTTGTGATGTTACGTTTGCAAGCAAGTGTACGCTCATGCATTGTCCTGTTAGCATGGCCATTGACTTATATATAAATATACACATGCACAAATATATACGCATTTTTATTTAAAACCAGACACCTCTCGCTTCTGTATGTATATTTATGTATACGAGCAATGGCTTGCCTGAGTTGCCTGTAGTGTTGCTCGAAGCTGCTTTTTAACACTATTTACTTACTGCTAATATTAGCTGCTGGTTTTCTGTAGTTATGACTATATTTTTTACAGTTTCGAATATAAATTGAAGAAGTTTGTAACATGGTCTTTGACGAGTTCGAGTCTCGTCGAGACATACATTGAAAATATTAAAACATAACTTATTTGAGTTTCATATCATTAGAAAATGGTTTTTATTTACACATTTATTTTAAAGTACCTACACCTTACACTTACACAATTTTTTATTTCTTTTTACACTTATTACTATTTCTTTCTTTCTGTACCTACACATTTTCTGACCTGAAGGGGTCTCGGGTTCGATTCCCGGGTCGGGCAAATGATTACTAGGTTTTTAAATAACTCTCAGTAGTAGCACGGAGTCTGGAATTGTACAGTGGCATAATGCATTTCTTCGGGGATAAAAGGCGTGATGTTATGTTATTTTCTGACCAAATAAGTACGATACGTGGGTACGTTTCGAAATATGCTTTACTTCTCAAATACAATAATTTATACAATTATTTTTAATCACTAATACAACCTAACAAAACACAAAATTCTTCAACAGAGGAGCCAATAAACTTGATGACGAAATCGCTGACGTCATCGATCCAGCAGGCAGTCAATTCAGTCCGCGACTTCACACACATAGACCAGACGGTGCCCTATATATCCAGCGTATTAGAACAACCTATATCCATGTTCACGAAGAACGAGATCATAGAGACAGGGACCGTAGCTAGTGCTGAGGAGTGCTTCGAACTCCCTCCCATCAAACATCTCCCCCACGACCTCTCGGAGAACGTCCTAGAGTCCATAGTAAACGAGTTCAGAGATGTGTCCAGTGATGCTGAGGAAATCAGGCGAGTGAAGACCGAGGAGTTGCAAAGGAAGTTGAAGTTGTATAATAGTATAATGGAGAAGAAGTATGATGGGGAGTTGATACATAGTAGCAGGCGCAGTAGGCGGAGGGATGGCGGGTCCGGTGGTAGTACGCCGCGCATGGCTACCCCGGTCAGGAAGGCTGATAATGTCAGCTATAATAGCTCCTGTGTCATGAATATTAGTACTTGCGGGTAAGTAATATGAAATGATTAGTAGAATAGTCGTCGAAGTACAACTGCTAAACAAACGTTCGATTCCCAAGTCGAATAAAGTAGTTTCGATTTCTGTAAGCCGTAAATCTGTTTACTGCTGCTCTCAACTGCCTCGTTGGCCGAGTGGTCGCAAGTGCGACTGCCAGGCAAGAGGTCTCGTGTTCGATTCCCGGATCGGGCAAAGTTTTACTGGGAGTTTTCAAAAAATCTCAGTACTAGCACGGAGTCTGGAATTGTGCCCGGTATATGGCAATAGGCTCACCCCCTATTACATGGAACTCATGCCATAAACAGTGAAAATTGGGTGTTACATTATAGTGGCAATAAGAAATAATGTGCACCTCTACCTACCCCTTTGGGGATAAAAGGTGATGGTGATTTTATCCTCGATCAGAATCCAAGATACCAAGACGGAAACAACAGTGTCTGCTATTTACTGTCCACCTAGGCATACTATTACAAGTGATGAATTCGAGACTTACTTTAAAACATTAGGAAACAGATTCATTTGTGGCGGAGACTGGAATGCTAAACATGTGTTATGTTAAGTTTTAAAAATCACTCCGTGTCATTATTCCAGGACCATACCACAACCGAACGACGAACTACTAGAGAAGCAAATAGAAGAGAAGGAGAAGATACTAGCGAAGATGTTGAACCTGGAGTCACTCAGTATAAATAGTCCAAAGCTAGACACGGAGACACCGCCGCCACCAGCGCCCACCTTCAGGCACATCGACATACAACCCACCGAGGTAACGCCCAAACACATCCCTAAACCAAAAACACCAATAAAGGACCCAAGTTCTATAGACTTAGTGCCCAAAGTCGTACAACTACCTAACACGTGGAACTTAGAGAATATAGAACTGAAATTGGAGACAAAACAAAATGGCTTCAAGGACCACTCGCTTCTATCTCCAGACGACCATTTAGATAGCGAATGGGAAATAATCTGATACAGAATGATGTCTAAATCTGGTTTGTTTTATACACTGTGAAGTTGTTCGTATAATACCAGATTTGGTTGTGCAATCCAAAAGTTGTGTGGACCGATTGTACTTAGGACTCATTTTGTATTTATTATGGGTCAAATAATTGAAGTTTTCTGCTAAAATACATGTGCACTTTGGAAGCATAAATAACATAAGCTGTTAGTTATATCGTCGATCACGCTATAAATTCTCAATAGTGATTAAAGTTAGATTTCTTTCCTAATTAAGGTGTAATAATATAGATACACATTACACACGTAGGTAGATACCTATCTTGTGTTTTTAATAAATGCAATTGTGATATTTGATAATTTAGTTATGGTAACACGATATTTGATGCTTATTTTGCAACCAGGCAAGGATTGTGCAACCGCTAAATATAACGACGTATGAATAGTTGTATTTCTCAATAAATATAAGTAATGTCATGTGTAAGCAATGTCATCCTACACGCAATGTTCAGCATATGTGTTTTTGATACATGCTATTTGTATAAAATTTGTTACATTGGCAATTATTGTAATTAAGTGTAAAAAGTATTACTATGTACGATCACAATTTTATTTAGGTAATACGGATAAAGTTTTTCTTAATTTCAATTTATATATTGTATCGTAATAACATTTGTCACAAATATGATGAGACATATTTATGAAGCAGCTGTAGATATGATGAGATTAGAAACTATAGGTTTATCAAAATCAATGCAAAAAGGAACTAAAATATTTATCACTTAGGTAGGTTTGTAGAGTAGGGCCAACAACGCCCAAAATCAACCGACTTTATTCGAAAATGGTTGGATCGATCTTGATTTTGACAACAACTCCATACAATCGTTTATGTTAATGATTTGCCGTAAGTGAAAGGTAATCGATTTCTAAAAGTAGATATTCCTCTCGACAAATGCATTTATAATTAGGTTACAGACAGTAATGGCAATATCAATATAATATCAGATAAATGTAATAGTTTAATTATATCCCTGATACATAGTCATAGTTTGTAATTGAAAGAACAATTTATTCTAGTATTTCTTTGTAAGTTTGAAGATAGCATTAATTTTGAGGCTTATATTTAGGTGTTAAGAGTTACTATGATAATATATAAACTTTTTTGTCAATATAATGGCATTATGGTGGTCTATACTTCGAAAAGGTTTCATGCAATTTATAAATCACTTTTATACAAGGATAATTTGTATGATACATAGAATGTTTAGTTACATAAGAAACATTTTTAACATTGCTCCATGGTATTCTCTTGTGTCATGGCTGTGAAAACAAGATTTGGATTTAATTTGATCACACCAAGAATTGTTTCGTAGGGGAATAGAACGAATACGTCTAACCAGCTACTGCGCCAACCGAGCAATCAGTATGATCATATTTACATCACATCAACAGCCTATAAGTGGCCACTTCTGACCAAAGGTCTCTTCTCACACGGATAAGGTTTGAGCATTAATCACTACGCTTGTTCAATGCGGATTGGCGATTTCAAATTTATAATTAGAAATCATAAGCCCAGGTTTTCCTCCCAATGTTTTCCTTCACCGTTTGTCAGTGATGTCTAAATAATCTTAGAACTAGGGAAGTGTTTTTGCCGTTGGTAGGTTGAAAATTTAGTTAGGATCTTCGACACTAGACATCGGTTTAGTTCATTTACATACAAATCCAGTTGTTAATAAATGTCACTGGAAAGTCCTAGAAACGCATTTATTTACATAGGAGGAATTGAATTATCATTTAATGATTTTGATAAAGATTTTTTTTAGTATAAGTAGGTTTAGGAGACCGAACTGAAGGGATATTTGTATTCTAATTATAAAAGATATTTGTGTTGTCTACAGCTCTCTCAAAATGTCGCAATTCGGTATTTTGTGTGATTTTTTTCATCACGATGGATGGAATAAGATTTATGAATTCTAAATTTAACTTTGAATCTATGAATTGGTACCTACACGATTATAGTTATTCTACTAATAATAACTGCGAAAGTTTATATGTATGTTTGTTTGTTACTCATTCACGCCAAAACGGCTGAAGGGATCGAGATAAAATTCGGAACAGGGGTAGACTATGGTCTGGAATAACACATGGGCTACTTATTATCCCGCGGGCGAAGCCGAAGAACTAGTAGAAGCTAGTAAATATAAACTTTAGTTTTAAATGAAAAATATTGATCCTTGCAGTAGTAGTTTTTAAGTAAAATAAGTTCCACATTATACACGATAAATAAAGTTATATTGTCAAAATGTTTCACGCAAACATCACGCAATTACTTATAGAGGGTCGTCGGCAGAGGTGTACAATTAGTATACTTACTTTATGCATAATAAATCACGTACTTATTAGTTTTTTTTTATATATTTTCGAATTCAATTATATTTGTTATTTTGTGTTACTTCGGATTTTTATACTATACATTTTTTTACTGTGTTGATATTCAAAATTTAGTTTAGTTTGTTATAAAAATCTCATTTTCGACGTAATGCACGGAGGTTACGCTACAAATGTATAAATTGTGATATAATGTAATTTGTTTTTGGCTGAAAATAAAGCGTTTGATAATGATTACATTTTGTTTTATTTACTTGCGCAGAAGCAATATTTTTTTTAAACAGGTAAAGTCCTCGAATGAATTCACCCGCCTGGGAGAGGCGGGAGGGATTGTCAGACTCTTACTGACTAAAAACCACCCCGTTCCTACTCCTGCACTTCGAGACGGAGCCCCGGCAACCCGGTAAGTTCTCCGCGAGCAACCAATGTGGTTAATTAGAGGTGCGATTATTTCTAGTTATCAACGTAGGTACCATACTTACCTATTTCAATAGTAGGTCAATACTGGATCATAAAATCCTGTTGAAACATTGTTCAGTGAAAGTGTATAAGGGTTTATAATAATAATAATAATTCATTTAATGTCAGACACAGTCGATACAGCCAGAATAATATAATAATTGATGAAGAAAATAACTAATAATAAAAGCAATAAAAATTAAAATAATGAATACAACAAAATATAAAAGTCACACTATTAATAAAACATAAAACTCAACAATGTCAAAAGTAACAATTAAATACGGCAATCCGCACGTGAAGCAATCATCTTCAGGATGCCGTTGCTACTGAAATACACACATGAAAATAGAGGCGACTTTCTTCCGCATAATAACAAACATAGCAGAAGCACTGCAGTACCGAGGCAGCCGCAACAGCATCCTGAACACATTGTTGTACTGAACTCTAATGACATCCGCGGCCCGCCGAGTATGACTCACCCATAAGCTGCTTGCGTAAAAAGATTGGCAGTATGCCTTAAACAGAAGTATTTTTACTTCTACCGAGCAACGCGCAAATCTCCGAACTATCATATTACCCCGCACTGCCAATGCCCTTCGTTCTCTTTCCAAATCAGCATCATCCCTCAAATCTTCAGAGAGAATATGTCTTAGGTACTTGAAGCTAGCCACCATCCCCAGAGCCACCCCGCTCAACATAATTGGCGGAACATGAAACTGAGCGTTTTTATTACTTTTAAACATCATGATTTCGCTCTTGTTTGCATTATATTTCAGTCCATGCTCCACTGCATATATCTAGCAGATAGCCACCAACTTCCTGATCGCTCCCACCGACGGCCCCAGCTACACCATATCGTCCGCGTAACTTAAATTACTGACACATACCTGCGTCATCAATATGAAACCCTGTATGTGTATCGCTGAGTTCGCCGATCAGGTCGTTTATAAGCCGGTGCTCGCTCGCCTCGCTCGAGGTTAAACAGCAGAGGAGAGGTGAGTCCTCCCTGTCTCACACCACACTCCATGCCATAAGCTTCCGACAAGACTCCCCCCACCTCACCTAATTTTTCTGACAATCATACCAGCCTTTCAGCAATGCTCTAACTTCCACCGGTACATCCGCACTCGCCAGTTTGCCCCACAATTTGTCATATCTAACACAGTCAAAAGCTTTTGACAAATCCAGGAAGCACGCGTATACCGGCGTCCCCCTATCAGTATAGTACCTGACAGCCTGCTTAAGACACACAATGGCACTCTCAGTCTCAGTAGAAAGGCCAGCTCTAGAACCGAACTGGGCATCATGCAACTTTATGTGTCTCAAAAGAATGTTATTATGCAGGCTATCAAGCACCTTCGCGATTACGGTTGGCAGTAAGTATTATGGGGCGATAATTGTTTTTGTCTGATATATCCCCCGTTTTATTCTTTACTATTGGTACGACAATTGTTTTAGTTAATTCCTCCGGTAAGTAATCATGACAAAGGCATAAATTATAAAACATTGAGAGTATGCGGGGCAGATGAACCCCAACATTTTTGAGGTGTTCAATGCTGAGGCCATCATACCCTGGAGACTTGCCTCTAGCCATTCCTCTTATCACCTCTCGTAGTTCCTTAGATGTAAGCCGAACCGACCTCCGGTGGTTGACAGCCCCGCACTCTTCGGATTGACTGGATGTGATCACAGTACCATGCTGTGGTTTTATCTTAAAGTACTCCTTAAAAAGATGGTATTAATTATCACTATGTGATCATTAATACCATCTATACTCACAGGTAGACCAGGTCTACAGTTTAGTTTATTTGTTTGCTTTCAAAATTGCTTGAAATATTTTTTAGCATGATGATAAGCAAGGTTATCCACCTTAATTTGCTCTTGCCTATCCTGACACCATTTAAGCTTTTTCTTGAATGCCTTCCCATACCTCTTTTTTCTCTCGTTTTTTCCACGCACAAAATTTCAACCTAGCATCTTTATAATAATCTTTAACGTGCATATTCCATCCCGCAATGTCACCACCCCTCCTCCGTCGTCTCGCCCGCGAGTGTATGGCCACTGCAGCTTCCGTCAAGATGGTAACCAACCTCAAATACATGTCCTGAAGTAATCGCCTAAGTTCTGATATTGAACACAGCTCGTCGCAAACACTGCGATAATTGAGACCGAAAATCAATATATTTGAGTTTTGACTGACATAATTATATCATGATAATCGACTGCCTCGTTGGACGAGTTGGCAAGGGGTCTCTGGTTCGATTCCCGGGTCGGGCAAAGTACTACTGGGTTTTTATAAATTCTCAGTAGTAGCACGGAGTCTGGAATTGTGCCCGGTATATGGCAATAGGCTCACCCCCTATTACATGGGACTCATAACATTAATAGTGAAAAGTGGGTGTGTTACATTGTACAATGGCATAATGTACACCTCTGCCTACCCCTTCGGGGATAAAAGGCGTGATGTTATGAAATTATGTTATATCGTGATAACACCGTATCTGGTCAGGTGTACGCTCACCCCAAAACACCTTGTTAGGGCCCAGAGCACGCGTCACCCTAAATACTATACGCTGCCAATCACATTCTAGTACAAGTGGGAAGTGGTCAGACCACCGCACGTCATAATCTACCCAACACTAGTAACCGCCGGTAACCCTGATTCAGTTACGACGCAATCATCTAACCACCTCGCACAACCATGGGCTTCGCTTACAAAGGTATACGTGTCTGACTCACCCAACTTCGTCATGTCCACACATGACCACTGCTGGTCTCGACAGAAGTCCATTAAATGGTCATAAACAGTTCATTTGGATGAGCATTAAATCACTTAATATGTAAACAGAAGGAGTATCATTATGCTCCTCCATTACAGAACTAATTTTACCTAAACATTGTGTGAATTTGGATAAATTGTTGTAAATTGTCGGGTTTATGACATGACAAATAAAATACGTTGATTGACATACAAACTTTATTTGCATAACACGATGCAATGTTACTTATCGACACTTCGCAGTACAATAAATAAACGCAAAAAAAAAACAATTTGGTCCATTACCGAATTCCGAACTAGCTGTCTAATATACAAATAAAAAAATACTGTCTTTCTGTAATCAACAATGATTTTATATATTTTATATTTAGAGCTCTCCACATCTTTGTTTAAAGAAAGATTTCCTACCAGATGGTCAAGCCAATAGCTGCCATAATCATTTAGAAGAAACACAACATACTACAATACATACATAATAATATATAAACTAGTTTTGATTATAATACATTCCTACTTGCCATCCAGTACCGAAACATATGTACAGTTTGTTAAAAAATGTGGTAGATAGGAACTCAAGCGCAAACATATGTTCTATATGTAGACAAATTACATTGTTTTCTGTGAAGTCATTAGAACAAACCAAATGAACTTTATTTAATATTGGTCTGTTTTGCTTTCTTGAATTCCTAACTCCCCATTTTTCTAGAAAAATGCTGATAGTACAAAATTCTTTCACAATAGAGCTCTAACAATCAACCGAAAATAAAATGAAAACATACAAAAAATCAAGAAAAAATATGGTAACAAATCGTGATCAAAAGCAAAGCGGAAGAATAAAATATATTCTCATGATATTTATATAAGGCGAAACAGAACAACAAAACATTATTATATTTATCACTTACAAAAAATAAACAAACGCGTATAGGCCTCTTAATTATTTACAATAAACAATCATGAGATTGTAATGACGAGCGCACCACAAACTTATACAATCATCATCATGAATATAAAATATAAATGTTACCTAGATCATCTACAAAAGATCTAGTGTGAGTAATCAGATAAAATCGATGTAAAAATCAAATAATAATTTTTTACTTCTTTCATTCAAAGTAGACTTTCCTCTATAATCGTTCATTTAATAATGTTTTTTATGGTCAAATTGCTCAGCAGAGCAATTGAGTAGTTAGTCATAAACTCCATATGGAGAAAGTGAATGTTCAATTTTATATTCATACAAATAAGGTTGGTAGTGCTGTGTGCCTGAACGTAGTGTTCATTCATTTTCACTAAGTGTAAGTAATAAGTTTAAGTACTCTACAGCTAGATACAAAATTGGTCAGAACGTGGTTGATATGAACGCGACCTACTAACTTAAATTAGACTATGGCGAGTCATCCACAATTCTGAGTAAATTTTTCTAACTAATCATTTCTATCCACCCTGTTGGCCAATTCTCAGGAGACGCTCGCGACTAGGAAAATGTTCAATCGTAGCTTCACAGTCACAATAAGTATCATATCACTCGTTAAAATCGTTTTACTCTACGACATGTAGTAGGTATCTATCATACTTCATTGCAACAAAACCATCGTAGATTCTTTGTCATGTAAATATTACCAAAAGCTAGGATTGAACTGGCTCCTGTTATAAATAATTAGAAAGGTATAATTGCAAATTGTAGCGTCTCCTTCGAAACTACAGAGATCTGAGCCTACACTACAACGTGATAGTCATTTGTTACGACATTTTTGAGAAGTACACAAATCTTTCAGAAATATGGTAATAAATTATGTCTTTGAGTTTCCCAGAATGTCGTAACAACATCTTAATACCTTACAACCCTATGTTTTATCCCTATGGAACTGTGGATGACACCAACGAAGTAAACTACACAGTAAAGCTAAATATTAATAAGATCAGCTGAATACTGCTTTTTGACTAAACACACAAACATTGGCGCCGCACATCAAACATTTGGCAACGCGTTACATACAAATAGGTATAACCAACAAAAGCCTTCAAGCTTATAGAAGTTTCAACAAGTATTTAGCATTAAATATCACAACATATAGCAAATTAAGTCGTATACATATAGAAGCTAGACTTTAGTTCCACGACACAAGTGACTGAGGTCTACGAGCCAAACTTAAGAGTAAAAAATAACTTATTTGAATCAAATACTGATGTTATTCTCCAACGCACTGGACGGAAATTGGCAGTGATTGACGAGATTAAAATTAATTTATTATGCTCACTTAAGTCTTTTAATTACTAGGCCTAGAATAAAAAGTGACGCTGGTGTCTATGTCATTGAAAATTATCATCTCATTGTCTAAAGCATCCACGTCTAAGGACCACGTTTAAAGTCGATGTTAATACATGTCAAATAACAATACTTATCTACAAACAAAAATTACTCAAGTTAAATGCTGTTTTAGCTGAATTTCAATTAATAGTGTTATTGTTTCATTTCATCGAAAAGCAATAATGCTGATAGTAAAAAAAAAAACAAAGAATTTCAATTTTATTGCAACATTTCATTACCTACATAGAATAATTTATATTGAATTATGCAGATTTTTTTAAACTATATCCGATTCAATATTTACGAAACATGCTGTTTCAAAACAAAGTAATTTGCAGTGTAAGTAAACATACTCGATTATTGTTTATTAATTAGTAAAACGATACACCATCACGCCCTATACCCAGAAATGTTAGGTAGAGATGACACACAACTACTTATCCTTCATAAAATAAAAATTAAATAAATATTTGTCTTAAAGTTATCAAAGTCTTTCATAATCAGTGCTATTCAGTCACATTGTGTCGTAGAACTCGGTCCATAGAATGCCCTCCCCTCGCCCTCCACGTTTGTAATATTGGAGCCCTATACCCGATACCCACTAATAAATCTTCAAAATACACTAGTCTTGTCCCTCCTCAGTCTTTCTTTGATGAACGAACGTTTTTTACTTTATACTTTTCCTCCAAATTAAATTTTAACACGCTTTTATTAAAGTCGTAATTAAAGTACTGTGTCTATTTTGGAAGTCGAAATTGACTGATGTCTTACGGCCTGTTTTAATTAGCTATTGGTAGATTAGACTACCAGAGATTGATTTGATATTCTTTATTTCAAATTTACGTCATATGTCTATATTTAGTCACCAAATCTACCAATACGTAAATTGTTACGACTGTCCGTGGACTGTTTTGTAACTTTTTATGAACATGTAAAAATCGTAATACACTCTTTTTTAATCCCTTCTATCAAGTTTAAGCGCATAAAAGCGCGTTTTTAGTCTTTCCGTTAATTTTGAAACTATCATTTCATTTTGAACCAACTCTGTATAAAGTACAAATTACAAATTAGAAATAGCGAGTAAGTTATAGATAAAATACGAACATTTTAAAATAGCTGCCTTGATTTCGTTATTTTATTCACATTCACTGACCATTCCCGCGTTCAAATTAATCTCTAATAAATAAACTGGAATTAATTTCTAACATTTGCGGACCATTTTCAAAAAGTTCATGCTTGCAATAATCTTTTAACAAGTAAGTCTTATTCAGAAGTTTGACTCTTCAAATATTGTTCTATAGGTCAACTGTAGATTAATGTGTCTTGAAACATTAATCTACAGTTGACCTAATGACACATTTCCTACGCCTTTCAGAATTAAAAGACCTTTTATGACCAGTCTCATTAACGTACCTATTAATAAACCTATTAGGGATGAGAATTTTGATGTAAGTTTTATAGTAGGTACTTTATAATGAATATTGTGAGACATACTGAATTAACTAAAAATAATAATATTTACTTACATAATATGTACGTCTGTGACTCGAAACTAGTAAAGTTTTTCTCAGTATATTTACGTGAGTAAAACGTTATTTTTAGTTAATTCAGTTCTAGTAGCCATATTCGTTAGACTAGTACTACTAGTAAGATCACATGATGACAACCAATTGACGTTGCCCGTGCGTGGACACCCGCAACAACAAAGGTACGACTGCGTTGCCGGCCTTTTTTTTTTTTTAAGGGGGGAAAGTCATCGAATGACTTCTCCCGCCTGGGTGAGGCGGGAGGGAGTGTCAGACTCTTACTGACTAAAAACCACCCCGTTCCTTCTCCTGCACGTCGAGCCGGAGCCCCGGTTACCCGTTAGGTTCTCCGCGACTGCGCGTTGCCGGCCTAGACTTGATGGATGGGGTATTTGGGGATTAGGAATGAGGGATGGGGGACAGATCTACTCATAAATAGGTTACCGAGACTGGTCATAAATCATTTTCATTCTTATACCTACATATTTGGCAGTACTCGACCCAACATATACAAACAATCGTAACCTACATCATACTACATACAATAATTTCTTTCGTTATTAGTAAATAATTACAACGTCTTTACATTTTACACTATTGCTGTCCTTTACCGATATTAGGGGCTAGAAAGGGGTAGCACGAATTTACAGAAATAGGTAAATATTTCATTTCAACATTTATAGAATAAATTGTTCTAAGTAGTTGCGAGCTGTTGCTATCCATTTCTTTTTTTACTGTTAGTAAAAGACAGCATTATAATAAATACATAGTATATTAGACAACCTTCTATACCTCAATTTTGTCTTTTTCACTAAGCCGTGAAATCATAGAGCGATATTAGGGAATCTAAAGTGTTGCTGTCTCTGTTTTATGCGAATGTTGAGAGAGAAAGACAGTTTTGTTTGGCACTCGCTTAGCTGTTTACAAAGAACAATAGTATTTGTGTAGAAAAAGTAAGAAATTGTGCAATTATAAGTGGAATAGTTACAGAGGTTTATGTGTGATAGTATACCTGCCAATCTCAATAACTAATCTGTAGGTAGATTCACGGCCAACAAAAATAAACAGATTTCAATTAAAAAAAATATTAAGATCCATTTTAGACCTTTTTCTTTTAAAAACTTGTTTCAATCTAGGATTTTGTCTTATGTCGTGGTTATTTGCCCGGCCACTGTGTTAAACGTGCATAAGCCAAAAATCTAGAATTTACAATTCATTTATTATTTTGACGGTTAAAAATCTAGAATTTTGACACAATCTGTAGGTTGTGTAAGTTTCACTTATGTCAAAATTACTTCTCTAATAAGCAAATCTACAGACAAACATGCTATTAAGATTGGCTATAGTGAATTGTGTTATGAAAAACTCTATAGCCTTATACCAATTTGTCAAACTTTATTTGACTTTCAACATTATTGCATTGTTATAAAATCTAAAATGGAATACATAGATTCATAGTTTTGCTGAATGGTGACCGAGTTTCCTAATCAACATTGTCGATTATACATCGTCAACTATGCTTTTGGCATGTTCGATTTTTAAAAGGTAGTGTACAACACTTTAATCGGATTCTCAACCTTATGATATTGCAGTAACACTGATAATCTATTAAACTGTCAAATACCAAGCGGTCACCGGTGACCGCAACCTATTGTTCTATAATTGTGTCTGCAAAACCGGTACTCGACGAGTTAAACAAACTTTGACAATTGAAATAGCTGAATCTATTTGGCTATTATAGTTATTTATAACAAAACCAGCACGGGTCAATATGTTAATGTCATATATTGTATGTTTATATGTAAATACGGTATTTCAACAAAGGTATGATGGTATACAAAAATAGTTACATATGTATTACATTAGACCATGTTACTTCGGAAGATTTCACGAGGTAATAAAATTGTTTAGCTGATATTTTTTTTAAACTGTATTAAATACTTTTTCTGGTTTGTTTGAGCGTTCTCAATTTGAAAATTTCACAAGACTTGCCAACTTCAATTTATAGCTCTGTAAAGCGATTTTAATTCGTATTGCGTTAATGATAAGACGATTAGCAGCTGCAACCATTAATTGGTAGGTACTATAAAAATATTTTTGCTGGCATTGGCTGGCATATCTTTATGTCAACAGAATAGAACTTAAATTGGATTGGATAAGCGGTAGATTGCAATTTTACGTTGTCTTGTGATATTTTCAAAAAGTACGATCGTTTTATAATGGGTATAGAAATGTATAGAAATATAAACCATTCTTTTTTAAAACAAAAACTAGCCACAAACATAAATATTTCCAATAAAATATTTTTTAATGTATGTATACTGTAAAATATATCCCTCAAAACGTATTATAAAGTAGTTTATCATGATTTTATTTAGAGAGCTTTAACATTATACCATCAGCTAAAATTGGTTATTTAAAAATATATTTCTTTATTTTCTCGTGATATTACGTCACGTGTGATGTAAATATTGTAAACACCAGGGTAACAATTTGTCTTTTCAGAGTTCCCTATTCAGATCAACAGAGCAGTCTATACGAACACAGGTGTCTCAACACGACACCTATAAGTCTTTTCAACGATTCGATACGCCTTCCGAATCAATTCGATATTTTGTAATTTTATCAATAAAACTATCGACCATCACTATAATAGATAATTACTTGCTACCTCATCTGTAGCGGGTAACGTTGATATGTAAGCCACGAGAGCAGTGAGCGTCCTAGTAATACCAACAACGTGATACATTATATTGCAGAGAATGACAACGCACGAACAATGTCGATATATTTCTGGAATCTGTCAATAAATATAGTTAAGTAGGCACCGACATTGCTCCAGCGATGTAAAGTCCATACGACAGTCTAACCTGGACTTTTACGATTCAACACACAATTTCGTCTACCCCAGCAAGTTAGTAAAATACTTAATAAATTGTGCAATAACCTCAACAAGCAGACAAATACAAAAACAATCTCTTCGAGAATGGTCTTTGGTCAAACCATTTTCCATACAGGGTTACTAAAGATATACACATGAGAACTGTCAACGTGTCAATACTTACAGCTTAGAGTAACTTATAGTTAGCGTGGGACTAGTTCAGGCGATATTGGTCCGTGGCGACATGACTATGTAGTGGTGCTCCATCGGCGCGGGCGGGATGATCGGCGACATCGGCATGTAGTCGTTCTCCACCTGGTCTTTTAGCCGGACCTTACTCATCTGCTCGTGGCCCAGGAGGAGGTCCACGATCTGCTGCGGGAGGGTGAGGGCGGCCATACTGTCTTCTGTCAGTTCTATGGAGAGGTCGGCTTCGTACTCGAAGTCATTCTCGAGGCACTCGACGGACTTGGAGCATCGGTTAGGCTGTACGTGGTCGGTATCGTCGAGGAACTCGCAGCTCTTGGTTTCCCCCTTGGCGAGGTTGCCGGACGTGATCTTCAAGTTCTTCATCTTGCGACTCACCTTGAAGCTCTTGAATATGTCCCGCGTCGGCGTAAAGTCGAACTTCTTCTTTTTAGTTTCGACGTCTTTGTTCTCTTTGGACGTTTCAGATTTTTGCGAGCCAGTGATGCGGGAGTCGCTTTTGAGGCGTTTCCTGGGACCAAAGAGTTTGTTTGAAGTGAATGTTGTTTAGGTAGTAAAGGCAATAATTATTGTGATGTGTGGTATAGTTACCGGAAGACACTGAAGGGTTGTCGCTTGGGCAGCGTGTTGGTGTGCTCGGCGGGGCCGGGCGGGCCGGGCGGGCCGGGCGGGCCGGGCGGGCCGGGCGGGCCGGGCGGGCCGGGCGGGCCGGGCGGGCCGGCGGCGCGCGGCAGGGAGCCCAGCGACGAGTGCCGCGTCACGCTGGGCGCCGCGCCCCCGCCCGCGCCCCGCGCGCCCCCGCCCACGCGCGCCCAGCCCACGCCCGGCTTCAGAGTACTGTACAGATAAACAATACATACGTTACAATGTGTCTTCACACAGATTTTTATATAAAAAAAAATCTAATATAACTTTTACGCATTCATCATCGATACTGTAAAGTATAAAATGGGTACGTACCTGAAGGGGTGTCGCGGCGGTAGTGGCGGCGGCCTGCGCCTGCGCATGGTGGCGTACACGCAGTCCCCCACGCACTCGTACGTCGGCTCCTCCGTCAGGGGGGCGCATAGAGCCTGTACAAACATTACAACATACAATATTTATAAACAATCATAATTATTTAAACTTAAAATCAAAACTATATTTTTAGCTGTACAGAGTTACAGGCCAGATATTGCTAAGTTGTTAATCACTGTAAAATTGATTGAAAAGAAAAATTTTTAATAAATAAACGATAAATGTTACCCTAAAGACGCCGTCAGGTACGTCGCAGGTGATGGTACAGAGCGCGTTGGTGTTGGTTCCCTCCGGCAGGTCGGGGATCTCCTCGTAGATACCAGACGCCACCGACAGTAGCGAGCGGCGGTCCGACATACTACACAAACAATTACTTTGTAGGGGTTATAGTGTTTTGGCTAAAACTTTAAAATAACGTTTGGTTAAAAACTATCGCAAGACATTGAAAAATAAATAATTAATAATAACAGTTCCTCGCTTGACCTACTACTACTACACACGTAAAAAACTACTAGTTTCAAGTCATAATGGGACTCTTATTCATGAGCAGCGTACGCAGACGGTAACTAGACGGGCTAGTGTCTTGGTTATTTTCAATTAACTCGGATTTTCATAGATATTTGAATGGGGAATGTGTCTTTTAATATATCAGCGAATTAACTGCGAGCCTTCTGCCAAGAGTGGGGATTAGGTTCATTGATAAGGAGACCTCTGTTTAGCAACAGACATCTTCCACCTACCTTTTAATAGTTAATATGAAAATGAACACTTGACATTAAAGCAAGATTTGTAAGCTAGTTGTGTAAATAGCCTTTTTAACAAATTTAATATTAAATAGTAAGAACTAAGAAACCGGTACATACCTATCATCGAAGGAGGCGATGGATTGAATGTTGAAGGGCTGCGCGAGCGCAGTCGCGGAGGACAGCTGTCCTTCGCCGCTGTAGCGAGACAACTGACCTACGGGGATGTGCTTCGACTCCTGAGTGGGGAAAACAACATATTTACTCAACATCACATACATCTTTGTAGAACAACAATACTCATAGTAGCACATCAACCGATTCCAAGTTATCAAAAACTTTAATATATTCAACTATATACTGTAAGAGTGTCAAATATTGCTTACCTTGGACATTACAAGGTCTATGTCATCCAGGGATACTTCAGAAGGGCCGCTGTACCAACTACTGCGGCGGACGTCGCCTGGAACCAAAGTAATAATATAAATAGACATCCTAACTATAACTATGGTTGAAAAGCTGTACCTAAATTGAATTTCTTTCAAAGTAAATAATATTATAAACAGCAGATCAATATAATAAAAGATTTTACTACCCGACCGAAATTAATAAAACCGATTTCAATGCAACATAGATGTAGATTTTTTACTTAATTGAGTTTCGGTCAAAAACCTAGAGTGATACAGATATTTTGTTTGAGACCGGTCATTAATGTCGGTCGTGTAATTTATACCTACAATCCTTTTGAAGTGAAAATTCGGGAGGCCATGTTGAACAGGACATGTTTTGTGGCAGATATGATGACGATGATGACGTAGAAAACATGACTATTGATATGATTTACCCATATGTGTGTCAGAGTAGGTATGTGAGCGTAGATCTCCGTCGCTCTTGCTAAGTATGTGCGGGGAGCGAGTAGCGCGGGGCTCGCGGGGCTCGTCCGTGGCGGGCAGCGCGGCCCGCAACGCGCGCGCTAGGGCCCCGGCCAGCGGGGACCGCAGCCTCAATTCACCACCACCGCTACTAAACGCACTGAAACATTGCAAATACATTACTAAGATTATATAAGAAGTTATTTTTGACTTGTAATAGTAAATAATAGTTATTCGATACGCATTCTGTTTCTCTCAATTTTAACACTATGTGAAAGAAATATTTTTGCATGACTATATTCAATTAAATTAAGGTCACTTTATTTATCTATCTTATGTACTTTAATAAGTTCTACCCACCAGTATAATATATTTTCTACTCAGAATTATCAGAATATGTAATTAGTAAAATAATTCTACAACGAAAACCTTTAATGTAACTGTACTTAGTCGCATCAAAGCGTAAAATGTTAGTCGACATGAAGTATGAATGAAAAAAACCAAGTAAATATGATTTTTCCTTAATTAGTGGGAACGAGTGTGACGTCAATATATTGAGCAATAAGTATTAGTATGCGGGTGTCTACTTGTGTTCTCATTTACAAACAATATGAATAATTTGTTTGTTACTATGTTTACTCCTGTTGTTGTTTTAAATATAAGGAAAATGTGTTTCTATGGAAAATCATTAAAACATTATACTACCCACTGTTTTATAAACGTGGAAAACAACTTGCGTGTATGTTAGGCAAACTGAACATCTTTCTAAGTATTAAAAATCTTCAAAATGGTTGCTTTATTTAAAAACTCTATAAGTTATGCAACGATATAACCTCAAATGTATAATTTCCAATAAGAAATTAATGTTTTTCGGACACGCAAATACAAAAACTTTCGACGTCCGATCATTTAGTAAAAGAGCTCGATTTATGAAAGTGACAGGCGTTTTGAAACTACGGAACGGTCGTGGGAAGTAATTTATTATGCATTGTATTGTACAGCGGCAAGCGCATCAAGCTAATCCTTTCTGTCAAATATCTTTATTAGACTTTCAACTTTATGCGTTATAAAACAAAGGCGAAAATATAATGAAACAAATTGATAAATTGAAGAATGTTGACCTGCAGGCCACTGTACGTATTCTTTGTAGTTTTCAAACATAATGTAATTTTATTTTCTTTGGCCAAATTGCATCATGTTACCTTGTATGTCTTTTTTGTGTTAAGCTAAAATTTCTCAACAGGAGCGTCGTAATTACCACCATTTAAAACTATACGGTTTGTTTTTCTGTTAACTGAGGCAATCGATAAATAGATGGGAGGCTTCCTGACTCAGTAAATTACAAATATTATTGCATTAAGTTCTGCTAACATGTTTTGTGAAATTAAATTTACGACTACGTACTTTACAGCAAATAAATAAATAAATAATAAAAAAAAACCTTCCACACAAGTTATCAATTATTGTAAAATGTACCATAAATCGGCGTGCATACGAAAACACCAACCTATCGACAGTGAGAACACAAGTTCTGTTCTTATCATCATCGGTGAGGCGCACATCCCTGATATGTTTCCACTCTAGGAAGGTGGCGAGTTGCGCACGCGCCACTACCACCCCCGCCGACGTCAGGGTCACCACCGAGTCGGCGGCGCTCAGGCCGCACTTACGGGACAACTCAGTGGCGACCACGCTCACCGAGTATGAGTCTTTTAGCAATGGCTCGTTGTCTGAAAGATGAGAAAGCATGATGTGAGGGCGACTTCGCATTATGTCAAGAACACGTTACAAGTAGTTACTGCATTGTTCGCATTACGCTTAGGTAATATTCTGATGATGTAACTCAAAGGTGGTTATTGTTATCTTAAGCGAGTGTTGTAAACAACAGCTGTTGTATTGCACTCGTCTAGACGATAAATCATCACTTCTATTACATATTTTTTACTTCGAATGCAAAATCGCCCTCAGGAACATTAAACAAACAGCCAAATGATAATGTAATTAGAATGGAGATGTTTTTATTTGTTACATGATATGGAGCATTGTAACACAGATCTAGTACAACAATAACACATAGATAACAAGGCACATGACCGCGAGCGACATTGTCAATAATGAAACGGATGGTTAATGTTCAAACCTGTGAATGGATGGCAATGACGTTTACTTAAATAACAACAAATGTGGCAAGACTAGACCAATTCATTTTAAGTTCTAATTTTAAAATCAATTTCAATGAGTAATCCCTATGAGTATAAAGAATCTGTAGTCTGGACACTGGATTAGTGAATCATACTGGTCATATTGCAAAGAAGGATAATCTAGACATAACCCACAAACATACATTTACTGTATGCTAGAAAAAATATCCACAAGAAGAAGAGCATTATAATTGTAATGTTTTAAATTAATTTACAATGTAGGTCAAAGTCTAGTGGCATCAAATACTGCCGTAATGTGAACCTCTGCCTAATCCTTCGGGGATAAAAGGCGTAATGTAATGTTATATTTGTCAAAAAGTCCAATAAGTTTGTTTAGCAACAGTGTTAGTTTTTAGTTAAAAAAAGACCCCATTACTCACTTAGAAATAACTTCAAAGTCAAAGCGTTTATTGCAACTAAGTGTACAGATGGTGGTTATAAAATTATTACAGTGCTTAATACTTAGCGGCCTCTTACAGACATTGCAACATTTTTAGTTATGTAGGTACACATTCATTGTTATTAACATTGTAGGTAGATATTACAAATCATAAAGAAAAGAAAAAAAATAATAATTGTCAGGTATATGTCACATCATAGTAATAATCAATTCAATAGGTATAATTGCTATCGAGTTTAGGATGTCAATAATAAAATTATACAATGTCAAGGTATTTCAATCTTATGTTATGTCGAGTAGGTATATACATTTCGTTTGTACCTCGTGTGTTCATAAGTTTTGAGACAAACTTTTTGCTTATAAAAATAAAATAAAAATTACTGGCTGCTGTATACCTATTTCTTTTTCTAATTTTGAATTTGGAATGTTAACTTTTAATATCTATGATTTCGGATTATTTTATTTAAATTTTCTCGTATTGGAGGGAACAAAAGAATTACGTGCGACCATCATTTCATTATTTAAGGTGGGAAGAAAACCTATGGACATTTTCCGAGAACTGAAAAGTTTTGGTGTGAGCCGTAACTTCGTGTATTACACTATTAAACGATACCAGGAGACAAGTTCTTTACATGATCGGCAAAGAAGTGGTCGTCCACGCTCTGTGAGGACGCCTGCGAAAGTGCGAACATTAAAATCATCCGAGAGCGACTTCGCCGAAATCCATGTCGCACTCAGAAGAAACTCGGTCTGCAGACCAATATTTCGCGCGTTTCAGTCAACAGAATACTGAAATATGATCTCAAGGTTAAGGCGTATAGCCGTAGAAGAGTACACTTTTTAAACGATCGCCTTCGTCAATTGCGACGCGAACGTTGTCCAATACTGCTTAGGAGACACGATGCGAGGAAGATACTCTTCACCGACGAGAAAATCTTTACCGTCGAAGAAAAGTTCAATCGACAAAACAATAAAGTATATGCCAAAAGTAGCAAGGATGTCCCACCTTCAGCACGGAATGTCTCGCGTACTCATCATCCGGCTAGTGTCATGGTATGGTGGGGAGTTTCGTACGAAGGTGTCACTCAGCTTCATTTCTGCCAACAAGGCGTCAAGGTGAAAGCCAAAAATTATCAAAGTGACATTCTAGAGACTGTTGTGAAACCCCTGTCTAATACCCTATTCCATAACAAGTATTGGGTTTTCCAGCAAGACTCGGCGCCATCCCATAAGGCTAAAACCACCCAAGCTTGGCTGAAGGAAAGTGCGTACAAATCCAAAGCCTTCATTGCGGCGAACGAATGGCCCTCCTCCAGCCCCGACCTCAACCCGCTGGATTATTCTCTATGGACCGAATTAGAGCTCAGAGCCTGCCGAAAGTCCCACCCAAACTTGGAGTCACTTAAGCGAGCTCTTGTCCGAGAAGCGAAGCGAATTCCTCTGGAAAAGATTCGTGCCGCCATTGATGACTGGCCAAATCGTCTAAGGGCATGTATTAAAAACAGGGGTGGTCATTTTGAATAATAATTATATTTAATTTTTACTTACTATCTACTTAATGTTTGTTATTGTTTTTATAAATATAAGTTTATTATTTAAGAAGATATGCAACTTTTAATTTGTCTCAAAACTTATGAACACACGAGGTATTTTTTTTTTTTTTAAGGGGGGAAAATCATCGAATGACTTCTCCCGCCTGGGTGAGGCGGGAGGGAGTGTCAGACTCTTACTGACTAAAAACCACCCCGTTCCTTCTCCTGCACGTCGAGCCGGAGCCCCGGTTACCTGTTAGGTTCTCCGCGACAACACACGAGGTATAGGGCAGATCGACGGTTCCCACATGAATTAAAATTATTTTATTTTGGACTCTAAATATTCCGTCACTGAGTAGAAGCATTATTTTATTAGGTATAGGTATCTTTAGTCGTTTTTGAAATACTAATATTGATTTTTCAGATTTTAATCCATCTGGCAATTTATTATATATTTTTATAGCCATATAGTATAGACTATTAGTTAACATTTTTATTTTTGACTAGCTGTGCCCGCGACTTCGTTCGCGTAGAATAGTGACTATGAGCAGCGTTTTTTTTTTAAATATAAATTTATTTTTATTTTAGATTTGGATCATAATCACAGTCATTTTGGGTAGCTAAAAAACCTACTTTACTGTAATGCTTCTCTATATACAATATTAGACGTATGGCCATCGGCGGTGAAAGCATACAGGCTGCTGGGATTGCTAATACGGGACAGAGCCACATACAATTGACCGTGCGAAAAACAGCTGATACTTAGATCTATACCCACAACTTTTAGAGTCTGACCTTGAGCTTTATTAATTGTCATGGCGAAACATAGGCTCACTGGAAACTGAATTCGTTTAAAATTAAACGGAAAATTTTTTGGATTGAGAGGAATCCGAGGAATAAAACCACTATCACCTTTTCCTCATCCTGTTAAATATATATATTTATAAGCCGTTTCTGAGATTAGCGTGAACAGACAAACAGACAAAAAAAAGTTAGTTACATTTTTGGGTTCGACATCGACATAACAATAACCCCTGCTATTTTTTTTATTTTTATTTTCAATGTACAGACAGCACTTTTCTACAATTTTATTATATGTAAAGATAGATATAGATAGATACATAGAAGATTTTTTTTTTTTTTTTAAGGGGGGAAAATCATCGAATGACTTCTCCCGCCTGGGTGAGGCGGGAGGGAGTGTCAGACTCTTACTGACTAAAAACCACCCCGTTCCTTGTCCTGCACGTCGAGCCGGAGCCCCGGTTACCCGTTAGGTTCTCCGCGACTCCGAATCGGCATCGGCCGTATTGGGCCCCATCTGTGGTGGTCTGATGGCTCTTTGAGGCGCGCGCGGAACGCGACGCGCCGTACGCTCGGGTCTGTTTCTGGTCGGACGGGGAGCCACCCATGCTCGCCGTCCGCAGGCCCGCGCTTACGGTGGCCGGAGATCGTCTCGCGATCCCCGACGCCCGGTGTGTCCTTCGCGATGGCTGGGTTGCGAGGAGGCAGCGCTTCGCTGCCTCACTCGTCCCGCCTCCTCCTTAGCTAGCATGACTGCTTCGCAAAAGGAGGAGACGGCATCCCAGTCCCCCTCGCTCCGCATCATGGCCTGCACTAGGCCCGGACGCGAGAGGTCGCCATCGCCGATCACTTCCCTGAGGACACGGCGGTGCTCAGCCCACGAAGGGCATTCTCCCACCGTGTGTTCCACCGTGTCCTCAGATACATAGAAGATAGATATAGATGTATAGAATAGATGTATAATTATTATATAAGCATAGAATAGTGTTCGACGTGATTCTTTAATTTGACATAACTTTTTTATTTATGAACCGATTGACATGAAACAAACACTAAAGCATAACTGAAGCATACCACAATATATTCGTGAAAACCGTATCCAACTCGGATCAGCCGTTTCTGAGATTAGCGTGAACAGACAAACAGACAAAAAAAAAGTTAGTTACATTTTTGGGTTCGACATCGACATAAAAATAGCCCCTGCTATTTTTTTTATTTTTATTTTCAATGTACAGACAGCACTTTACAACAATTTTATTATATGTATAGATGGTGGCGCACATAATCTTTTTTTATGGCGCGTGTTGACGCTGTGTTTATCTTCTACTCGTGTGAATTTGTCGATATTTTTAAAAACAAAAATACATAAATCATGTATGTATATTGACGGGACGGTTAAGATTTCGTATTGTTTAAAGTATGGTTTGCAGCTTTGTGTACTATCTATTTGGGCTAGAATTCTTATACACTTCTTTTGCATTACAAATACTTCATATATTAATAAAATACTTGAGTAATAACTTGGTACAATGTGAGTGTAAGTAGCCGCAACATTCATTTTTTTATGGAATAGGAGGCAATTGAGCAAACGGATCACCTCATGATAAGCGATCAGCGCCGCCTCTGGACACCCACAATACTAGAAGAGTCACAGCAGCGTTGCTGGCCCTTTAAAAAGGAATACGCCCATTATTTAGTACAAAATAAAATACACTAACTTATCTTTACTTGTAGCAGTAAAGAACAGTTAACAGGAGGCCAGTTTCATAATTAATTTAATTGCAAACTAATTGGTGGCCTGTCAACTTTAATTCATTAAGCCAAGACCTTGGCCCATATAGGTAGTTAGTACTTTGCACAATTCCACTGAAATGCTACAAATTATGACCTCAACAAACAAATTATATAGGTACCTTCATACGTACACTGCAGCAGCAGAGTAAAATAGACCATTGTGTGTAGATATTACAATTTTAAATAGGTTTGGCGCGTTTGCATTCAATGTGGTGACGTCAATGGCGTAGATGCAAATTTTAGGCCTTGGTCAAAACGTATTTTGTGTGTGTGTGATATGAATTCTGTCCATTTGAAAACTTCCTCATTATATTTGATGACGTATAATGTGCAAACTTTTACGAGGGTCAATTATGTAGTAAGAACATTTTGATAAATTTTCCTCATACATAAAAATGTTTAAGTTTAGAAAGTACAGTCATCATGTCAGATAATAGAATATTTACGGTAAACAGTGTTATTTTGAATTATATAGTAACATTATTATATAATTCGAAATACATTTCAATACATACAATTACATTTATGATAGGTATGTACACCAGCACCAGACATACAAAACTATAGAAAATGTATCCTGGCTAAGTTATATATTTTGTATAATATCACACTTATAATGCTGTGAAAGTCTAGAAGGAAAATCATGTGTGGTTCCTCAAGAAGTTCTTCAAACCAAAAACCAGCATAAATATTTAACAGTTTTAAAAGCATTATTAGCACATTGGAATGAATGAACTTTGCTCTGGTTATTTATGAGTGTGCGGAGATGAATTTAATTCCCAAAATAAATTGAATTGCCTCCATTAAGTGTGTTGACCTTGTGTTCATCTGCATACAATACACATAATTATATGTACTAGCTATATTACCAGTACCATTGTCAATCAAAACCTACATACAATATAACCAAGAGTTTGATGACTCTTAGCACAAACTGTTGAAACTTTTGTTATTGGAAACATCTAAAATACAATAAAAATTAGGCACTATGTTCACAGACAAAATATGTTTTGTATTATTGAAGAGTAGTTGTATTATAGTCACACAAATATTCTTTATATTACAGTGAAAGTTAAAATGTTGTTCGTTTTATGGTTTTTCAAATAAATATGATCCTGGCCTCTTTTCTAAATATGTTTGTCTTCATAATTTCTAAAGATAATGCAGTTTCAAGAATTTGTTTGATACTACAATAGAGACTATACAACATTGGTTTATAATTAATACGAGAATATTGTGAATGGCTTTTTTAAAATTAATTAGTCTATGTAATAGGTTAACCAATTAAGATGTTAGACTGGTTTGAAGACTAATAACAACTGGTTGGTTACATGTGAACTACCTCGTGTGTTCATAAGTTTTGAGACAAACTTTTTGCTTATAAAAATAAAATAAAAATTACTGGCTGCTGTATATTTCTTTTTCTAATTTAGAATTTGGAATGTTAACTTTTAATATCTATGATTTCGGATTATTTTATTTAAATTTTCTCGTAATGGAGGGAACAAAAGAATTACGTGCGACCGTCATTTCATTATTTAAGGTGGGAAGAAAACCTATGGACATTTTCCGAGAACTGAAAAGTTTTGGTGTGAGCCGTAACTTCGTGTATTACACTATTAAACGATACCAGGAGACAAGTTCTTTACATGATCGGCAAAGAAGTGGTCGTCCACGCTCTGTGAGGACGCCTGCGAACATTAAAATCATCCGAGAGCGACTTCGCCGAAATCCATGTCGCACTCAGAAGAAACTCGCTCTGCAGACCAATATTTCGCGCGTTTCAGTCAACAGAATACTGAAATATGATCTCAAGGTTAAGGCGTATAGCCGTAGAAAAGTACACTTTTTAAACGATCGCCTTCGTCAATTGCGACGCGAACGTTGTCCAATACTGCTTAGGAGACACGATGCGAGGAAGATACTCTTCACCGACGAGAAAATCTTTACCGTCGAAGAAAAGTTCAATCGACAAAACAATAAAGTGTATGCCAAAAGTAGCAAGGATGTCCCACCTTCAGCACGGAATGTCTCGCGTACTCATCATCTGGCTAGTGTCATGGTATGGTGGGGAGTTTCGTACGAAGGTGTCACTCAGCTTCATTTCTGCCAACAAGGCGTCAAGGTGAAAGCCAAAAATTATCAAAGTGACATTCTAGAGACTGTTGTGAAACCCCTGTCTAATACCCTATTCTATAACAAGTATTGGGTTTTCCAGCAAGACTCGGCGCCATCCCATAAGGCTAAAACCACCCAAACATACTCAATGTTTGTTATTGTTTTTATAAATATAAGTATATTATTTAAAAAGATATGCAACTTTTAATTTGTCTCAAAACTTATGAACACACGAGGTATATTTACTAGTTTTCTAAGTAAACCATGTATCTAGACCAGACACATAAATAATAATGCATGAATAATTAAATATTTGTAGCTTTTCTAAAAATTACCAAACTACTTTAAAAATAAATTTAGAACTTGAGATACACTTTTTAGAAAAGGTAAATAAACAATGTTTTGTGCCATTTTTAAGTGTGTTAGTATGTGAATATTTAACTCAATTTTGCAAAATATGTGCAATAGTGACAAGAATCCTGTGTAGCAGACAGTGGTGATGAGTCATAGTCAGGCAGAAACATCCGAATCAAATTAGAACATATGAGGCAGTCTTGTAAACTTACCAATCAGCATCAAAATAAGAATTTATTTATTTGTATACATAGATAATTATATTTTTATTAACATATCTAATAGACCAATGTCAACAAACAAGTCCTCAAAGAAATACATATCCAAGGTTGAAAAGTTATGGTGTCACAACTTCAAATTATTGGACTTTGACCACATGGGTAAATGCAAATAATAATGAAGGTAGACTTACCCAATATTTTGCTGCCATTCAACAAAGCTCGGATCTTTTCCATCCAAACTTGTGTATCATGAAGAGATTGTGCCGCCAGCAAAATGCGAGGCTTTCGCGGCTCGTCAACAGAGAATACAGCAAAGGCATGAGGCCGCGTGCGAGATTTGGCTCTCTTTACTACGCAACCCAAAGGTAACTCCACCGAGCCCGCTGAAGCACCTGCCTCGCTGCAGTACACCGCCAGGGAAGCCCCCGAACAGGTCGGACTCGGTCTCAAAATACACCATTGTCTTTTCCACGACTGTCAATAACAAAATAATCAAAGCTACAATGTTGTGATACATCCCGATGAATAAATTAATCTACTACGAAGCTTACCTTGAAAGGATTTAAGCCCAAGTTAGATTTGAACGGATACTTTATTTCCAAGTATCCGGACATAATGAGTTTTATGTTTTTACAGTGTATGAAACATGTCTAAAATAAATAACTTGAATTATAAACACGCGATGCACATGTTCAACCAAACAATATTGTTTACAAAAAATCATAGACAAACAACAAAAATAGTGATTGGTCGGTTATTTAAAATCGATACCGAAACCGGTTTTTCGCAACGACAGATTTATTTTTGTTTATGGTATATTTTGTAATGCACTTCGTTACACGGAATTACATTTGCATAATCAAGAACTTTCAGTAATAAGTAACAATCAAAGTAAATGGAATGTTTGAAAGCATAAAAATGAATAGAAATGTGTCGAAAACTAAAATGACGACCTTCATTAGTTGCAATCTCGTTGGCATAGCACTAGTCGACATTATTGTCGTTGTCATGTCATTCTCGTCTGTCAGTGTCAAAGTCTCCCATCCATATCTTCACCTGACTTCTGACTCGTAATTTGTGATTGAAATCGATCGTGACTATTAAATTTATGCGAAATTAAATTATAAACGAAATCGAAAATAATTAGGGATTTCTAGAATAAATCCACAAACATATAAAATGAAGCAAATTCTGTCAATCCTCTTTACAGTTTGTACATTTTCTGAAGTGCTATCTGCTGTAAATCTTCAAGAAGAGGAAGTTGGTAATGGTAGATATTCTATCGAAGGTAAAGTCTTTCCACCTGAAGAACAAGATTTGTTACCATGGCAAGTTGACACCCGCGTGCATGTGAATGGTGGTGAATACATAGGTTTCATCAGAGACGATGGTTCATTCGTCATACACAACGTCCCTTCGGGTTCATATGTCGTTGAAATCTTGCATCCTGACTACATGTACGAGCCAGTCAGAGTCGAAATCAACTCCAAGGGGAAATTCAGAGCAAGAAAAGTGAACTACATTCAAACATCCCAAGTTATCCAAGTGCCATACCCATTAAGACTGAAGGCATTAACTAAGTACAGGTATTTCCAGGTTAGAGAACAGTGGCGATTGACTGACTTCCTGTTTAACCCAATGGTTATCATGATGGTGTTGCCACTACTGTTCATTATGATCTTACCTAAAATGATGAATGACCCTGAGACCAAGGAGGATTTGAAACAAATTAGCAACTTGGCAAAGATGTCGGACATGCCTGAAATGTCTGAGATGTTTACTTCATTGTTCAGTGGTGGTGCTACAGCCAAGGCTTCAGCTGCAAAGGCCAAACAAGTGAAAAAGAGGCAGTAGCAATGTCTAGTTGAATTATTGATAAGTATTTATGATCAATAAGTTATTGATAATATGTATAGTGATGTAAAAATTAAATAAATTGTTAAAATGATTTGTGTTTGTAATTGCAGCACCTCCAATCAACAAAAGTTATGCCATGTCAGAACAGAGATATTTGTTAAACCATTGTCTCTGTCAGTTCCAATTGGAGCCAGGTGTATGTTTGTAAATTTTTTCTTATTGTATTCTGACAAGGTAGATTACTGTATGCAGTACTACTGAATGAAATGTCAATAATATACTTTATCAGTGGGATTGAGGAAAGAAAATAATGACTTTTGACACTGGACTTGGTGACAATGGTTTCAAGTTCCCCTATACTTATTATCTTTGGTTACAAGTAAGATCCATCTGTTTGGTGACCTGGATCACATGAAGTATTAATTTATTGAGTTTACAACCAACCCTCACAATAGCAATGAGGAAATTTTTTTCTTTGATGCCATAAGATAACATTTTTAGTTATTTTTTATTTTAAGTGTTACCCTGTGTAGTTACTTTTTTCAATGGCAAAGCTAGTATTTAGGTATCTTCCTTTTTGTTATGATCTGCAAAACCCTGAATTTTTGCTAAAAAATCCAGGGCTGTTATGATCGGTGAAGCTTTTATGGCCATATATATCCTTAGGTTAGATTTCTATCTGATGTAAAGCAGGCACATACAAAGATAAATCATAATAAACAAAAAAAAAATAAAGTTTTTTTCAAAGGTTTTATTTGGAAATAAATCTATGACAATAAACCACTCTCCTACTCTACAGAGAAGCTTTGTAACAACTTAGGAAGATATTACACACAAATACATAAAGTAAAAAAAAAATCAGTCATTGGTAATTTGGACGGAAACTACTTAAGTAACATGCTCACATAGGTATATAGACGTGAGATTCTCTTTATACATATAGTAATATACTTTTTTCTCTATTATAAATTTTGGACGGTACATTTTGTACACAGTTATAATATCTAAATGCTATCGAATATTTGCTGTATGTGGCACGACAATACATAATACAAGAAATAAATAGGTACTCTTAGTTACCACAATAATACAAAACTTAATACTAATTAAAAATATAATTACAAATCAATGTATATTTTTCATTAAAATATTTCCAATAAAATTTGTCATACATATATTGTCTTTTGATAATGTTAATAAGGCATTATGATTGACATTTGTGATATAATATTGCTTGATTATTTATCAAATAATAATCACTTTTTTTATCTGAGAAATTATATTCCATTCATAATGATGTTTCAAGTCTAAAATGTTCTTAGTATAAAATATAAAACTTTATGGTACATTTATTTGATGGTGGTTGAACTTTCTCTTGCAGCCTGCACTACATTATTGCTGTTCTTAGTACTACTACAAACAAGGACTTAAACTACGATATTTACACACAATGTTGCACTTTGCCTTCATATAAAAATATTCAAATCAAGGCAAGGACGCATTTAATGCTATTACATCATCACAAAATTTCGCTCTTTTCAAATTGATCCAAATAAGTTGCAGATTTTGATATGCATGGTACAATGGCTAGATTAGTTTAAACAAGACATTAAATTAATATCAAGTTAAATATCAAGTTGGGTAAAGTAAAATAAAATGCTGACAGCACCCTGGAGAATAGAAATGGAACAAAACGAGATTCTATAAATGCTAAATCTGATAAAAATTAATACATCATTAACTTTCCATGGACAAAGTGAATTGTTCTTGGACGAGTTTAAAAAATATTACAAAAGGTTAATTTGTCTTTTGTAGACATGTATTGCGGTGAGACAAATAGACAACAGACAATATATTTATATGAATAATATTGTTACTACAATATATTGTACCAGCTTGATGTCATTAATCTTTTATTAAATAACCAAGGGTTCTAACTTGAAAATAAAGCAATAATCTTTTTTCAAGAGAAAAGTTTGCTAAATGGCATGGATGCAAAAAAAAATCATCGGTTTGACTGAACTTATAATGGACAATGCACATATAAAACGTATAACACCGCAATACAGTCTAGTTTTGCTTAAACTACGATGAACACTTGCTTAACTAACACTAAATATTGGAATGGAGAAAGGAATAGAGGTTGAACAGTTATTTATAATGTTTCATGGAATGGGAATCCAGTTTATGTAAGGCAAGTTATAAATACACTGAGCAATCAAAGTATATTGGAAGACCTGAACTTCTTTATTTTAGTTTGATTAACTGAAATTATATTAAATGATCTGTTCAAATACGTATTTGAACAGTGATTGAGTTCACCATCACCATCACCACTGAATTTTAAGATGCTCTCAAGTAAGTTGTTTTTTTTTAATTTATGTGTTAACGTTTGACCCTATCTCGCACAGGGGTAAGTGATGATGCGGCCTATTATGGAGCACATCGTCCCATAAGCAACCTATTCAGTCGGGCCTTGAAGACACCCAGGTTATACCCTTAGGAAGTCGCGGAGAACCTAACGGGTAACCGGGGCTCCGGCTCGACGTGCAGGAGAAGGAACGGGGTGGTTTTTAGTCAGTAAGAGTCTGACACTCCCTCCCGCCTCACCCAGGCGGGAGAAGTCATTCGATGATTTTCCCCCCTTAAAAAAAAAAAAAGTACCCTTAGGAAATACAGACTCTGGCAAAGAATTCCACTCCTTAGCAGTATGCACATGGAAGCTTGTCTGTCCCTACAAATTTATTTTTAAATGACAGAGATATTTTCAGCATTTTAGAATATCACGAACGTAATAATTCATTTAAAAGTAATTTGTCCAACTACTATACAACTTATTTGTTATAAAATGATTTAAACTTCTTTTTTCCTCAACTACAAGGCAGTTGTTAATATCAGGCATTTTCCTTACAAATAAACTGGTTTATGTCTTTATTTCATTACAATATATCTAAACGGTGGTTATTTTGGGACCTAGGGGCTAGGTCACACATAGATCATAGGACCTTGGATCAACTTTCATGTTTAATATTGTGAATGTTGTAGAAGTCACTTTAGGCATTTTCAATACCACATTTTCGGATATTCAGTATTAAAATTGGTTCTACTATAATTAACCTATAAAATACATGATCCAGTGGGTTTCTAGCTGCAGATAGCATGAACAGCTGCCAGTACAACTCACTAAAATTAACTTTTTGTGTATTTTTTGACACATAGCTTACAAAATTATTCATATAGACTATTTAGAGATTGCTTACCAATACATACATTTTTATATAGCTGCCCGAGTGATTCCGAAATACATTTTAGTATTTAAAAATACTTGTATTCAATATCAATTTCATAATTTATCACTCATTTTTTTGTCTATTAGCTTATCATTTTAGCCAACATTCAAATAATTGTTATTATATATATAAAAAAATCATTTATTATTTATTTGCTCTTGAAAATTTGTTAATAATTAATTGTATACAAACTATCTACATAATGAAGGTTAGCTTCTTGCAATCTTTAAATGATTTATTAACAGAATGACTGTAGAAGTAAAATCTAAATCGGATACTTGTCTCCGGGACAAGAAAACCAATAATTTTACAAATGGTAAAGGTCACTGGGTATGAAGAAATGTATGCATTTAGAGTATAAATCTCTGGCACTAGTGAAAAAGGATCTAAGTTCAAAAGAGCAATTTTACAGGAGACGCAGACGAACTCGAGTATCATTTAAACCACTACATAATAAAATACATGTGATGTGATTTTTATAGATTAACAGTGTCAATGATGAAGCATTTTTCTGATCATTTTGGTATCATCAACTCATTTTTGACAAAATTAGACTTGTATCCTTTTCACTGGGGCCATAAAAATAGTCATTCTGTTAATAAAGCGTACAGTTTTGGTATTCTATTCTATATTTTGTCGAATATCGATTACTTGTACATACCTATGAGATTCCAAAGAGAGAGACTTGTGGTCTTATGCATCGCGCTACAGTAAATAGAACCGCTATGAGGAGGAGTGGAGTGGCGAGCGTTAAGTGTCGCGCGTTGTTGTAGATGGCGCAGTATGGACACTGAGAGGAACCACACACTTCGCAAATGTTCAGGAGATACGTCGGCAGCGCGTCGAATATACTTTCGTTGAAACGTTCTGTTGGTTGAATTAGATAGTCAACAATCTGTACATTGTACTTTAATTAGAGAAATGGACTATGGAGCAGAGGCTGATTAAACTAATTATCTCGTAGGCGCCTCTAATGAGCAATTAGACATATGCGTCTCGCGGCGCCCCTCTATAACCTGGCTCCCTAGACACTTGCCTAGGATATTATGGTTCTGCTATGGAGAAAATTATGTAAAGATTTTTGTAGAAAGAATGTACTCACCGGGTGCATAATAGTCGTAGACACGCATCGGTAGGTATCGTGACATGTTGGCGACTGGGAACCAGCGCTCTATCGTGAAGTTCACACACGTCGGCTCCTCAGACAACTGTGTAAGCATATGAAGTCTTAGTAAAGGCTCTTTTCTCCCTTCATTTTTTATGGTTTTAGTGGTAAACCATGTAACACCTGAAGTTCGGAGCCAGCCATTTAGGGATTGGAGTTTAGGAAAACTGGGTATGGGGGTATGGCGTATTAAGGCCTCCGATAACCCTACTCATGACGAAACAAATATTTAAAAAGTTAATTATTTGGAATAATGTAAAAAAATGTAGTACTTACATAGTCGAAGTAGAAGAGTATCTTAGTGGGCAGATACTTGGCCCGTTGCAGCGTGGGCACCTTCCGCGCCAGTACGTACGCGTCCAGCTTCTGTTGTTGGATCATGTACCCGGTCGGCACGCCCACCTCCAACACTGCCATACCGGACCGGGGCGACTCCTGGGTCAACGTCCAGCTGCAAATATAACGATATTATTATGGAATCTTATTTTTTTCAAACGTTGCCTCGTTACAGGATTTTCTCTTATGTCGTGGGCCATAGGTGGTGGATGCGTTAAAAACACATCACATTTAGACACGCAACAACCATGTATGGATCATACTTAAGAGTTAATGTGCGAGAAGGAAACTCGCAACAAATTTTGTAACAATCGGTTGCCCAGCAATTTCAAAACCATACAGTTATGATTGCGTTAACTTTCCAATAAACCAGATTTGCACTTATTTTTCTTAATTAACCCACTGTTCCTGAAGGAGAAGGGTTGAAATGATTTTCAAATTTAGTAAAAGTGGATTAGGAGCCTCAGTTAGATCAAGTATAATTTAGACTCCAGAGGATACTGATGCCCCTTGCTCCATGGTTTTTCGCAGTTTTAGGTTCGAAAACAGGTAAAAAAAATAGTTAAGTTAAACGTACCTGGCACAACCCTGGAACTCGATGTGCGACTGATTCCTGCCGTAGAAGTGGTGCGAGGAGACGAGAGAGAAGCAGTTGACGGGCGGCGGCGTCTGGAAGCGCGCGATGTCCACGTTGTACTGCACCGACATCTGCAGGATGGCGTACCCCGCGCCGCGCGCCGTCACCTTCACCGTGCCCCACGCCTCGGGGATCTACGCGTTCAATCATCATTATAATAAAGTAATAAAGTCGTACATGTGCATTTTAACAAAATACGAACGTGGATAAGATACAAAAGTTAACATTTTATCAATTTGAAACTTTATTACAATATTACTAAGTCGAAATTTGATGTCGATAAAAAATGTGCTAGCATTTGTATAATTTACAAGCGAAAAAAGGTTTTTCTAAAACTACAAATAACTTCTTATGTTTCATTCATGCTGAAATAAAGTGGTCGACGACCCACAGTACAGTTAGCTCTTGGCCATTCCAAGACCATTTGGTTCCTCGCTTTCAATACGTAACAAACACAACCACCAGCCTGTAAGAGTCCCTGTTAGACTACGAACTTCCTTTACAAAAGCGCACAAAGAAAGAACACAATAATGATTAAATAACGACTATTTAAGTAAACTAACTGATGACTGTTGATGAAGCGAAATAGGTATGTAAGAATCGTAGCAATGGGGATTGTCTATTTTTTTTTATTCGGGCTTATTGAAAAACCATTTCGGGGAATAAGGTTTATCAATAGTTTTATCTATACGACACCCTGAAATACGGTACCATTACTGATATTTTTAAAGAAATATGAATGACCTTTATTTGACATTGAATGACGTCATTTTAAGGCGGTATAGAGGACTGCCTTTGCCTGCTAATACGCAATCTATATGAAGAAGAGATTTGACATCTGCGAAGCGTCAACTGTCATGTCAAATACATAACCTTACTTTGAGATTCAATTCAAACCGAAACCAACGTAAACATTTAACATAATATTATAAACAACTTATTCATTGTCATGGCACATAGAAAATGCTTTGTTCCTACTTGTAAGAATGATTCCATAAATAGCCCTGACAAAATCTTTGTTCGTATCAGAGAAGACTTACGAAAGAAGTGGTGTATGGAAGCAATGCGGAATATTTCAATGTACAATTATTGTATTGCTGTGAAGATCACTTTGATGCGAGTATATTTATGACATATATGATTTTAACAATTAAAATAACATAAGTAAATAACAGATAAAGCATTCGCGTGATTGTGCTAAATACTTAACATTTCCTATCACTTGCAGCCAGTAGCAGATTTGAAAAACTATTTCAAGTACAAATTAATGAATCAAGAGCCTATTTTAAAGCCTACGCCTGTATTGAAGAATGTTGCCGCCTTTCCACAGGAACCGGAGGTGCGTACAATCTCGTAATTATTATTTTTCAACTATATAAACATATCTTACTGTAAGTACTTTTAATTATTTTTGTTTACCATTTTTAGATTCCAACTACGTCACAAGACAGTCCCGAACTATTGAAAATGTTATCAATGGTCCAACCAGGCCCATCTTCACGGAAAATAAGAAAACTTGATAATGTCATGCCCAGTACAAGTTCTGCTACTACACTACCCATTAACCTACCTACCTATTATATTTTAAGCTTTCTATTTTTACCCAACTGCTTCATGCAAAGGAACAAACTCTAAACTCAATAAAACAAGCAAGTGAAATCGTGGGCAGAAACTAGTCCATGAATAAAATGTATTCAGTAAATTTAATTCATATTGCAGTTAAATACTATTATGAGCCCTTGAAAACAGTTTTTTATTGGTAACCAAAGGCTTAAGCTTAAGGCTCCTTATATTGCTATAAGGAGTTTTTTGGTAGTATTTTCAGACATTGGGTTACATTTTCGAAATTTTCACACTGTTTCTCATTTATTTTATTTTATTAAATATAGCTTATGTTCATCATCAATAATGTAGGATTCCAACGGTAAAAGAATTTTTCAAAACGGCCTGGTAGTTACGGAGGAGATTGAATTCTAACAAACAAATAAACAAACTGAAAATCAAATGTTTCCTCTTTATACTGTAGATGTAGATTATTCAAACTACATATGCAAATATATTTTTTTTAAAGAACCATGTAAGGCCATGTACCTATTGCACAACTATTAATTTGTGACCTCATGCAAACAATTTTAGTAAACATTATTTTATTTAAACAGGTACATGTAGCAACGCAGTGTAAAGTGAAAATGGTGGATTCAAGCACAAACTTAAGGCCTAGAAAACGAAAGGAGTCTCAGGGGGCAACTTCATTTGAAGTACATTCTTCACAGGAATTTTCTTCAGCAACAACGCCCTCCCTGTTTGGTTGTACATCAGAAACTGAAGAAACTACATCAGAAAAGCCTAAACCTAAGATACAAATGAGTAATAATGTTTTAGAAATTATTTTTAAAAAACCCAAGATGTATTTAGGATTACCTCTATAATATTTGTGGTTTATAGATTATCTGGTCAGTAAAAGTACCACAAAAGTAGATTCGCTTTGTATCATAGTCACGTTGTTTAAAATAAAACAAAATGATTCTATTGAAAAAATAAGTGACCTATTTGAATTATCACGAACAAAGTTGTCTAGTATGATTCTACTAGGTATTGAAGTATTGGCGAATTTTTTTCAAAATCTTGTTTATAACCCACAGCCAAAACTAATAAAACAGAATTTACCTTTGGTATTTAAAATAAGATAGTCTAATGTGCAAATTATTATAGACTGTTTTGAAATACAGATTGCTAAGCCATCAGACCCAATAAAGCAAGCACAAACATGGTCACAGTATAAAAACTGCAATACTGTTAAATATTTAATAGGTTGCACTCCAGATGGATCTCAACATCTCTTAAAGGATTTATACCAAGCAACAAAATCCTTGGCAGGTGACAGTAAGTTTAGGAGGAAGAAGCCCCTGAAATGTAAGGATGGTCAGCTTATTGCGACTCCAGAAGAGCAGCTAGCACGTTGGCGTGAACACTTTGAAGAGGTCTTCCGCTTATCAGCGACAGCTACACCTGATGCACTAAATATTTATCCCACACCACCGCGGCTACTTGACATTGACGTTGAACCACCGTCAGCCTCGGAAGTAGCTAAAGCAGTCCGCTCTTTAAAGACAGGCAAAGCACCAGGACTCGACCTAATCACGGCGGAAATGCTACAAGCCGACTTATCCTCCGCTGTCAAAGTTCTAACGCCTCTTATTGTAAAAATTTGGACTAAGGAAGAGCTCCCAGATGATTGGAACAAAGGTCTTATCATAACTGTGCCAAAGAAAGGAGACCTTAGTATATGTGACAACTGGAGAGGTATCACATTGCTCTCGATACCTGCTAAGGTCTTTTGCAAAATCATTCTGGATAGGCTGACGAAGGCCATAGATCCACTGCTCCGCAGGGAGCAGGCTGGTTTCCGCACGAACCGCTCATGTACGGACCAGATCAAACACTCTTCGTATCATATTAGAACAGGCATCAGAATGGCAACGTGAGATTTATCTCACATTTGTTGACTTCGAAAAAGCTTTTGATACGTTGAAGTGGTCTAGCATCTGGTCTCGTCTACTGGACATCGGAGTGCCGCCGAAGATTGTCCGTTTATTGGAGAGCATTTATAGGAAATATTCCTGTAGGGTAACCCATAACGGGCTGATATCGGATGACATAACAGTGCATGCGGGTGTACGTCAAGGCTGCCTCCTGTCGCCGCTTCTATTCCTGGTCGTACTTGACGGAATTATGCTTCGCATTTCAGAAGATCGGCGCCGCGGGATAGAATGGGGATTATCCAACGTCCTAGAAGACTTGGACTATGCCGACGATCTTTGCCTGCTTAGTCATACCCACGCCGACATGCAAGCAAAGCTAAACGATCTGCGTCAGGAAGCGGCAAAAACAGGCCTCAAGATCAACACACGGAAGACCAAAGATATGAGATCGGGCGTGAAGAATAATTCACCGTTGCTGATTGGCACTGAGGCAGTGGAACGCGTCCACAAGTTTACTTACCTCGGGAGCGTCGTGTCAGAAACTGGAGGGAGTGAGGAGGACATCGCCTCACGGATTGCCAAAGCCCGAGCTACTTACGCGCAGCTGAGACCTGTGTGGCAGTCACGGAAACTGACCCGAAGAATTAAGCTCAGAATCTTCGGGTCCAATGTCAAATCCGTACTGCTCTACGGGTGCGAGACGTGGAAGGTCACGAAAGACATCTCCCGCCAAATCCAAGTTTTCGTCAACCGATGCTTACGTCGCATTCTCGGTATTTTCTGGTCCGAGACCATCTCCAATGTAGACCTATTGGAGAGATGCCGCGAAACTCCGATCGACCATCAGATCAAACGCTCCGAAGGGGTCCCGACCATATTTCCAAGCAAGCGCTGGATTGGAATCCCCAGGGAAAAAGGAAGCGTGGCCGCCCTCGGCAAACCTGGCGTCGTACTGTGATAGCAGAGGCGGCGAGCATCGGAATGACGTGGAGCGAGGTGAAGCGAGAAGCTCAAGATCGATCGAGATGGAGAACCTCTGTGGACGCCCTCTGCCCCATCTAGGGGACATAGGACTATAAGTCAAAGTAAGTCACTCCAGATGGATTAATAAGTTTTATATCTGAAGGTTATGGGGGAAGAATATCTGATAAAGCTCTTGTTGAAAAAAGTATTTTTTTAGATATTGTTCAACCAAACAGTGTAGTATTGGCTGACAGAGGTTTCAAAGAAATAGAGTCTTTGCTAGCATTGAAACATGTAACACTCCTTAGACCACCAACAGTTTATTCTGGAATGAAGCAGACTGTAACAGAAACGTTACAGAGCAAAGTTATAGCTAGTTTGAGGATCCACGTAGAAAGGGTTATAAGACGTGTAAGAGAGTTTGCTATGCTGAAACCACACTCAGTTGTTAACTACAAATATGTTCCCTATTTAGACGAAATTGTTATTATATCTTGTGGGTTAATAAATTTACAAGGAGAAATAATAAAGACTTATTAAAAATAACACATGTTTATTTATTTTGCACTTGACATTAATTTCGGAAAAATGTAATCTTTCCAAAAATTTTCCGCTTTATTTATTATACCCATAATAAAGTTTTTATCCAAGTCTTCCCATATTAGATGCACATTCTTTGTGGTCTCAAATTTTGGATCTGCAACACAAAATACTCCCCTGTTTTTTCCACATGCGAGCATTTGGCAATGTATTTGTGTTCTATACTTATCATTTATAATGTCATCCTTTACATAGTTCCGGACCGATTTTTCTGTAAAAGGGCATTTTATTTCTATGCCAAAGTCATCAGCCACACCATCAGGTGATGCTCCCAATATTCCATTAATTAATACAAATCCTGATTTTCTAAATTTAATGTTTAACTTTTGTTCTACTACTCTTAGCACTCTTTCTTCCAATTTTTTTCCCCGTTGAATGGCTTTGGTTTCAGGTATTTTGTAGCCCCCTTATATTTGCTGGACCAATGACCCATCAGTATTACAATGTGCAGCCCCATACAATTTTGAAGCTGTCAATCTTCCTTGTCTTATACTGTGCCAGTATTTACTGTCTGCTTGACCCATTGTTTTAATATTAATTTCCTCAATAGTATCTATAGTAATCTTGGATTTTAAATATTGTTGGAAGTTACAGAAGCTATGGATGGTGTATGCTTCAAGAAACCCTGACATCATATGAAATATATTTTTGGAGTTAAATTCATGTAACTCACTATAATTAATAATTAATGAATTTTGACTTGTCTTGTTGCACACTCCTCTTTAAATTCTTGTAATACGGAGCTACCTTTAACTTCCAACTTTGGCTTCTTCGCCTTCACAAATATGTCTTTACTAGTGACGTGTTGTGTTCGAGCACTTGACAGTGATGGCTTGTTCCAGTAACAACAAGTTTCTGTGGGTGATGGTTCTGAACTTCTTTTTTCAAGCCAGAAAAGTAGTAACAATGAATGTTTGCAGCCACCTGTACAGAAAAAACAAGTGTTATGTATATAAAACTAGCCTCAGCTATTTTCCATCCATGATATACAAAAAAATTACATGACACAATCGCTACAAACAACAAAACTACTTAGTTGAGAGCAGGACTGCCCCATATCGGCCTTATAGTCTGTTTAATATATTATAATAACTGGAAAACTGATTATGAGTGATTTAGAGATAAACTTATGGTTGAAGAAAGAAAGTAATGCAATAATTTTAATTTTACTTGTTGTATTTACAAAATATAAAGAAGGCACTTACCCGCAGACACTGCACAGTCTTGACATACTGAGTCTACAATAACATCATTCATTTCATCTATTTGGCAAAGTACTGTGTATAGTTAATCGCTGATTCTATGTTCGGGTACGATTCTTGCTTTTACTACACAGTTACTCCCAGTCCTACTAACTTGAACATATCCAACAGCAGTACTTAGATAAGACACCCGAGATGACCTGAAAATATTTTTGCAATGTAATAAACTTTACAACCTGTTGGGTCAAACTAGGTTTATAATTAATTTAATTTATAACAATGCACTAAGATAATCGATCTTTTATGCAAAGTATCTAAGGATAGGCAGCAGTTTCCACTGTTGCACATACAAGTCTGTACGGGAGACAATCCCGTAAAGTTTTTAGGTAATTTTCTACGCTACATCTGCTACTAATACAAAACGTTTAGTACCTACTCCTCACTAAGATATTAGAAAAATACATAGAATGACAAAGATAAGACGTCGATATAAAAAATAACAATATACTTACATCAGCATTTTAGCACCTCTTATTTCACTAACATTGTGCTTACTATTGGTAGCCATGAACTCCAATATCATTACATTTTCAACTTTCGGCAGATTACGAGAATCAGCCTTAATAAAGTCAGCGGAATTTAAAATAATCGTATTCGAAGAACCAGCCATTTTAAATAAGCAAAATTACGAATAGGTTATGTACGAAACGAAATCCGGAATTGACATTGACGTTTGATTGTCATTGACGTTTTACTTTTTTAAGATTCCCAATATGAATAAAGGAATTACCTACGATAAGTCCTACGATGACGTAGAAGGACAGAATGTATTAAAGTCGATTATAAATTTTACTTTACACTGTTTTGGAGAAATACTCAAATTAGTATCTTAAAATACTTCATTTTAGACGAAGATAAAATAAAAATAACTCCTCAATTTTTTTAGACAATCCCCATTGGCGTTCCATAGTCTCTGCCTACCCCATGAGTGACAGGCGTGAGGTAATTTATGTATGTAGTACACTAACATCAATGAACTGCATGACGGCGAGGTTGTCGTTCTTGACGTGTAGAGTCTTGGTGTCCCCGTTGAGTGCGACGGCGTCGACGCTGACGGAGAGCGACGACACGTCGCGCAGTCGCTTGCGGTTCGTGTACTCGATCAGGGCGCGCAGGGCTATGTACGTGTCCTGCAGGTATTCAAGGAGGATAAGTCATTGCTGATGAATGTTTGTATGTAATTATGTAGCTTACAAAATACTGTCATCTGTGACAGATTTAGAGTAAGTCAAAGAGGTATATTAAGTATAGGGGAAGAGTACGTAAGTCAAGTTTGGTATAAATATAAACAGTTACTGCAAAGTTCACCAATATGTCATTACAAAAGGCATGGCTTTGTTGAATAACAAAAAGAAAATGGTAGAATATAGCAACTGTTTCTGATTCAAATCAATATTTAACTACTTGGCTGAATGTACAAGAAACATCTTGTATTATATGAACAATATAGGTGAGACTCAAACTCAAAAACATTTATTTCAATTAAACCATAATTTGGTACTTTTGAAACATCAACAAAAAACGTCAGTCTGTCCGTCAGTGAAGCTAGGCGCTCGTTCCAAAATGTCGATTCGAGTGGAGAAGAACGAGCAAGAAAATCCGTTCGTTACTCTTTTTAAAAAAAAAAGTCTGTTTTATATTGCTCTGATACATATTCCAATATTGTACACACATGTGAGAATAATGTAAAGACATACCTGACGCAACATACAAATAACAGAACATACTAAAATGGAAAAAAAAACAAAACCAAGAAAAATCTTAAGTCTGACATGGTCCTCACATATGTATACTGACAATCCATATAAAATAGTGCTTTTATACAAGAAAAAAATAAAAAATAAACTCTTGTTTAAATAAAGAAAGAAATGCTCGATGCCACAAGAAAAATAGAGTGCCTTCATCGGAATCAAAGTATTAAATTACCTATTATCGTAATCTGAACTAGGTACTAACTACATTTGAGTATTGTCCAGTGGAGCCGAACCAACACGCTGCCAAGCATTCCTATCCTCAAGATAATCAGTCAACCTGTAGTAAGCTTGTTTACATAATTCGCGCTTAATATATGTTTTAAATTTACATTCATTGAGATCTACATAGTATGCTATTTGGTATTTTATTATAGCATTTAATACCTAACCCCATAAAGGATTTCTGTACCTTGGACAGTCTGAATTGCAGTACAGCTAACTTATTCTTGCCTCTAGTATTAAGATTGTATATATCGCTTCTTTTTTCGAACAATTGCCTATTTTTTCTTACATACATTATATTTTCATACATGTATTGACAGGGCACCGTTAAAATATTTATCGTTTTAAACAATTCTCTTAGCGATTCGCAACGGCGTAAGTTATATATTGCTCGGATAGCCCGCTTTTGCAGAATAAATATTGATTCTATTTCTGCAGCTCGACCCCACAACAAAATGCCGTACGACAAATGCTGTGAAAGTAACTAAAATAGACAGCCTTGCCGTTTTTACGTCTGTGAGCTGTCTAATCTGTCTAACTGCAAAAGCAGCTGAGCTTAATCTCCCCGAAAGTGCCTTTATATGCGGGCCCCATTGTAGTCTATTGTCTAATGTAATGCCTAAAAATACCGTCTCGTCGACAAATTCTAACCTTTGGCCGTTTAAAACAACATCACAATCATTACTTCGGACGTTTGGTAAACTAAATTTAATACATTTTGTTTTTTTCTCATTAAGCGCTAGATTATTAATGGTGAACCAGTTTTGCACTCGAAGAATGGAGCTGTTTACGTCGTCAAGATTATTAGCACGTCGATCTATTTTAAAAATTAATGAAGTATCATCTGCAAAAAGCACCATTCTTGGTTCATTCTTGAATATAAATGGCAAATCATTTATATAGACTAAAAAGAGAAAGGGACCCAATATTGAACCCTGTGGAACGCCCATATTCATTGTAGATAGAGCCCTGCGAGTTAATACCATTAACATGAACCTTTAATTGCCTATCTTCTAAATAAGACTTTATTAGACAGAGTGCGGTGTTTCTGATCCCGTAGTGATCTAATTTCATCATAAGTGTCTCATGGTCAACGCAATCAAACGCTTTTGAGAGGTCACAAAAGACACCAATAGCATCTTGTGCTTCCTCCCAAGCACCAAATATTTCTTTCATTAAAGTGACACCGGCGTCAGTTGTACAACGACCTTTAGTAAAACCGTATTGTTGTTGGTGAAAGATAGAATGTTTATTAAAATGATGAAGCATCCGAGACATTAACTTTTCAAATACTTTGCTGAGAACCGGCAAAACAGATACTGGCCTATAATTGTTTGGTTCTTTAGTGTCACCACTTTTAAATAGTGGGATAACTTTACTATATTTTAGACCTTAGTTTAATACTTAGAGGCTACTTTACTATATTATAGACCTTAGTTTTAATACTTAGAGACTACTTTTATATAAACAAGTCTAGTTACACAATGGGACCAATGAAATGTTATAAAAAAACACGAAATTACCCAAAATATAATGTAAAGAATCATTACAATTGCCATACATTTCAATTGTCTGTGTTGAACTGACCTGTGTAGATGCCCAGCCGCCATCTTGCAAGCGTTGAGAGTTAAGCCACATGACTATAGGTTCATTGTTGTCCTGGTGGTCCATGCAGGCTAATAGTGCGTACGCCGTGGCCGCGATATTGTTGGAGTCGTACTTATAAGGCAGGCGAGGTAGGAGGAACGGTTTCTGGTTCTCCATCTTGTAAGGAGGCTGCGGTACTGGCTCCTTACCCCAGTAACTTAGACCACCTGTCAAATAGAAGTTTATTAGAGATTAGAACTTAGAAGGAACATTGTTTTGAGAGAACACGTTCACGAGGGTGAGTCATGTTTTTTTTTTAAGGGGGGAAAATCATCGAATGGCTGCTCCCGCCTGAGTGAGGCGGGAGGGAGTGTCAGACTCTTACTGACTAAAAACCACCCCGTTCCTTCTCCTGCACGTCGAGCCGGAGCCCCGGTTACCCGTTAGGTTCTCCGCGAGTGAGTCATGTTTTAGTACAAATGGGCCGGCTCAACCGGTATGATACTGTGGCCTCATAAAAAATTCAGCGTAAAAGAACGGCCAGTGAAACATTGTGATCAGTATGACTAAAATTACCGGAAGCTCAATCCTTCCCCCCCCCCCCTAATTTCATTCCTCAAGGGCCAGCAACGCATTAGTAAATAAGTATTTTGTTGTTGCATAAGAAAATAGGTAGGAGAAAAATGCTGTTTTGAAACAAGTAGAGATTTTCCCAATTAACTTGAATTATTTTGGGACATAAGTAATAATGACCTAAACCTCTCATACATTTTAAGCAATATCTTAGTTAGGTGAAACTTAATGACATTTTGGATTTAACCAACCTCATAAGTGTGTATCGGTAAAAGTAAGGGATTAGTATAGGTGCTCCATTGGGATAAAGAATTCTCACCGTCTTATTACAAAAGTTCGACTTAGTACTGGTTTAAACCCGGACTATAAGATCTAGGTTTGTTACGGTATTAAAGCTAGTACCAGGACTAAAATTTGTTCCAATTATAAAACTAAGACTATTCAGGGATCAGCTAGTACCAAAGAAAGTCCATAGTCCCACAGATAAAAAACATAAATAGCATTCTTTCATTCGTTCAATCTGGATCCACTTGAAGCGACGTTCCGTTCGTCTAAATATTGTTATTACAATAACGCCTGAAATGCTTAAATAATTATGTATCAACACAAAATTATGTCATAAATTGTTTTTTGTTTGTGTTACAATATAGTGAACAAGCACAACTTGTATTTTGAGAAGCTTTTTATAACCAAGTTGTCATATTTTTTAACACCTCTAGCGTGAAATGGAGCGACTTATAAGAAGGCGGCAGAGCACGAATCATGAAACAAATATTGAGTCTTTTTTATTACATAAATATTATTGTTTATTGTGATTGACTGGAAATGGAACAATAACTGTACTCATATCGAAAGTTTTCGTCACTCAAGTCAAAGGGATTTACACGATGGCGATGTCTGTACGATCGCCGAGACGTCTCTAACATGTCCAAATCTTTTAAATCCATAACATCAATCGGTTCAATATCCATTTTACAATTATAATAATATAGAAGATACACGTAAATATTTCTGATAGCTAACCTCAAATAACTTTAGTACCGAAGTTAAACTAGGGGTCTCGGCGGTTTAACTTTAGTACCATAGATAGTTCCGGAACTAGTGATAAACTTTGTTTTATAATAACGTTTTATTTAGTCATGGTTTAAACCTAGTATTAATCCTGGTACTAAAAATAGATCGGGTTTTGTAATAAGACGGTCAAAGTTAAGAAATGTCTTAAAATAGGCTTTTTTGAAGGGAGAAAAATAATGCAAAGACTTCTCCCGCGTGGGTGAGGCGAGAGAGAGTGTCAGACTCCTACTGACTAAAAACCACCCCGTTCCTACTCCTGCTCTTCGAGTCGGAGCCTCGGCAACCCATTAAGTCCTCCGCGGCTCCGTATCGGCATCAGCCCTGTTGAGCCCCACCCGTGATAGTGTGATGACTGTTTCTTAAAACATAGCATAGTTGTGTCAGTGGTATACCTTCGTAGCGCTGCCTCCGCTTGAGCAGCCTGTAGGCGTGCTCGGAGCTGGGCGCCTTGCAGTACGTGAGCGCGTGCGCGACGAGCGCGAGCGAGTACGGGTCGCCGTGCTCGTGCAGCACGCGCAGGTGGCGCTCCAACCACCGCACGCCGCGCTGCTGCGCAGACGACACGCGCGCACTCAGGCCCTGCACACAATACACTCTTACACTACACACCGCACGCCGCGCTGCTGCGCAGACGACACGCGCGCACTCAGGCCCTGCACACAATACACTCTTACACTACACACCGCACGCCGCGCTGCTGCGCAGACGACACGCGCGCACTCAGGCCCTGCACACAATACACTCTTACACTACACACCGCACGCCGCGGTGCTGCGCAGACGACACGCGCGCACTCAGGCCCTGCACACAATACACTCTTACACTACACACCGCACGCCGCGCTGCTGCGCAGACGACACGCGCGCACTCAGGCCCTGCACACAATACACTCTTACACTACACACCGCACGCCGCGCTGCTGCGCAGACGACACGCGCGCACTCAGGCCCTGCACACAATACACTCTTACACTACACACCGCACGCCGCGCTGCTGCGCAGACGACACGCGCGCACTCAGGCCCTGCACACAATACACTCTTACACTACACACCGCACGCCGCGCTGCTGCGCAGACGACACGCGCGCACTCAGGCCCTGCACACAATACACTCTTACACTACACACCGCACGCCGCGCTGCTGCGCAGACGACACGCGCGCACTCAGGCCCTGCACACAATACACTCTTACACTACACACCGCACGCCGCGCAGACGACACGCGCGCACTCAGGCCCTGCACACAATACACTCTTACACTACACACCGCACGCCGCGCTGCTGCGCAGACGACACGCGCGCACTCAGGCCCTGCACACAATACACTCTTACACTACACACCGCACGCCGCGCTGCTGCGCAGACGACACGCGCGCACTCAGGCCCTGCACACAATACACTCTTACACTACACACCGCACGCTGCGCAGACGACACGCGCGCACTCAGGCCCTGCACACAATACACTCTTACACTACACACCGCACGCCGCGCTGCTGCGCAGACGACACGCGCGCACTCAGGCCCTGCACACAATACACTCTTACACTACACACCGCACGCCGCGCTGCTGCGCAGACGACACGCGCGCACTCAGGCCCTGCACACAATACACTCTTACACTACACACCGCACGCCGCGCTGCTGCGCAGACGACACGCGCGCACTCAGGCCCTGCACACAATACACTCTTACACTACACACCGCACGCTGCGCAGACGACACGCGCGCACTCAGGCCCTGCACACAATACACTCTTACACTACACACCGCACGCCGCGCTGCTGCGCAGACGACACGCGCGCACTCAGGCCCTGCACACAATACACTCTTACACTACACACCGCACGCCGCGCTGCTGCGCAGACGACACGCGCGCACTCAGGCCCTGCACACAATACACTCTTACACTACACACCGCACGCTGCGCAGACGACACGCGCGCACTCAGGCCCTGCACACAATACACTCTTACACTACACACCGCACGCCGCGCTGCTGCGCAGACGACACGCGCGCACTCAGGCCCTGCACACAATACACTCTTACACTACACACCGCACGCCGCGCTGCTGCGCAGACGACACGCGCGCACTCAGGCCCTGCACACAATACACTCTTACACTACACACCGCACGCCGCGCTGCTGCGCAGACGACACGCGCGCACTCAGGCCCTGCACACAATACACTCTTACACTACACACCGCACGCCGCGCTGCTGCGCAGACGACACGCGCGCACTCAGGCCCTGCACACAATACACTCTTACACTACACACCGCACGCCGCGCTGCTGCGCAGACGACACGCGCGCACTAAGGCCCTGCACACAATACACTCTTACACTACACACCGCACGCTGCGCAGACGACACGCGCGCACTCAGGCCCTGCACACAATACACTCTTACACTACACACCGCACGCCGCGCTGCTGCGCAGACGACACGCGCGCACTCAGGCCCTGCACACAATACACTCTTACACTACACACCGCACGCCGCGCTGCTGCGCAGACGACACGCGCGCACTCAGGCCCTGCACACAATACACTCTTACACTACACACCGCACGCCGCGCTGCTGCGCAGACGACACGCGCGCACTCAGGCCCTGCACACAATACACTCTTACACTACACACCGCACGCTGCGCAGACGACACGCGCGCACTCAGGCCCTGCACACAATACACTCTTACACTACACACCGCACGCCGCGCTGCTGCGCAGACGACACGCGCGCACTCAGGCCCTGCACACAATACACTATACAAATCTAAAGTGCATAACAAATGGAAAAATATGGAAATCCTCGTGATTACCAAGAATTTTCAATCCTACGCACTAGACAACATGACATTCTAAGATCATGTTTTCACAAATATGCATTGCTAACTGAGAAAAACATAAGTCATTATCCCAAAACTTTTTGGTCCTATGTAAAGGGTAAACGAGGTGGTAGTCAATATCCAAAAGCCTTTACATTAAACAATAAGGCCTACGATAATGGTTATGGTATCTGCACCGCTTTCAGCGAATACTTCCATGGTGTTTTTGTCAAGCCATCCATACACTCTTCTACAGGCACATTACCGTCAGCTACCACCAATGACTTAATAATACTTCCAGTAATATAATATCGACACTTGATATCACTGAGGATACAGTACTCGGCACCTTGCGCACATTAAACAGAACCAAGGGCCCCGGAACTGATGGCTTGCCCCCCATATTTCTCGGTAGCTGTGCTGGTAGCCTAACACGCCCTATAACCTTGCTGTTTAGGAAGTCCTTAACTGAGGGCGTATTTCCCTCAGTGTGGAAGTCTGCACTTATTGTCCCTCTGCATAAGAAAGGCTCGAAATCGGATATTAAAAACTATCGTCCGATATCCATTCTTAACACACTTGGTAAAATGTTCGAGAGAATTATTTACAATAATATTTATTCAACGATATCCAATAGCATTGGTCCATATCAGCATGGTTTCATGAGACGCCGCTCAACAGTATCTAATCTTGCCACCTTTACTAACTATGTTATTCGTAATATGGAGGCGGGTGGTCAGGTTGATGCAATCTATACAGACTTCGAAAAAGCATTCGATCGCGTGGATCATGTCATCCTGCTTTCGAAACTCCAAAATCTTGGCATTCACGGCGACTTGCTTAGGTGGATCAGTTCTTATCTGTCCAAGCGTTCTCAGGCTGTTGTGATTGGTGGCTTTAGATCTGACTTTGTGGATATAACGTCCGGTGTCCCACAGGGATCCTTGCTTGGACCTCTGTTTTACTCTGCGTACTTGTATGACATCCAAGCATGTTTCAAACACTCTAAACACCTTCTATACGCAGATGACATGAAAATATACTTACGGGTTGAATCGGTGTCTGATTGTGAGCTCATACAACATGACCTTAATTCATTATACCAATACTACTCGCAGAATAACATCAATGTGAATATATCGAAATGTCAATCTATTAGTTTCACCCGTCGCATAAACCCCATAAAGTATTGTTATAAATTTGACAACATAGCTATAGAAAGAGTAGATGTCGTTAGAGATCTTGGTGTGTTGCTGGACTCTAGATTGCTATTCTCTGAACACATCGATAGTACAGTTGGTAAAGCCTCTCGTAATCTTGGATTTGTAATGCGCACATGTAAACCATTCAGAAACCTTCATAGTCTCAAGATTGTGTATCATGCTTATGTCCGCAGCACATTAGAGTATTGCAGTCCTGTCTGGTCTCCTCTATATAATATTCATATATCTCGTTTGGAGAATCTTCAGAAACGGTTTATAAAATTTTTAAATATTAAAAGCCATAAACGCCACGCATCTTATCTGACGGATTGTAAACATTACCACTTATTGCCACTTGATGACAGACGGCAGATGTTGGACATGCTCCTTCTTTATGATATCCTGCGGGGTGGGATAGACAGCAGTGATCTCTTGTCATGCGTTGAGTTCTGCACGCACAGGTGTCGAACAAGACATACTCACTTGCTTAGTATACCCTCACATCGTACGAATTATGGGAAAAATGCTGTTATGACTCGACTACCTCGCATTTACACAGAGAAGTTTGAGAGTGTGGATATATTTAATTTGTCAAAGGTATCCTTTCGTAAGTCGCTTATACAAATACTCACTAGTGCGTGACTCTTATAACATTATTATTCTTCTTAATTATTGCTTTATAAAAAAATGTCCTTGATTGTTTAATTTTATTTTATATTGCTCACTCTCCTACTTTTACCTAACGCATGCTGAAAAACTCTGTTATTGGCTTAAGTTTCCATGCCTTGTCATTATTATAGATGTAGCATTTACTAAATAAGCTGTTGAGTTTTCTGTAATAATAAAAATAAAAATAATACACTCTTACACTACACACCGCACGCTGCGCAGACGACACGCGCGCACTCAGGCCCTGCACACAATACACTCTTACACTACACACCGCACGCCGCGCTGCTGCGCAGACGACACGCGCGCACTCAGGCCCTGCACACAATACACTCTTACACTACACACCGCACGCCGCGCTGCTGCGCAGACGACACGCGCGCACTCAGGCCCTGCACACAATACACTCTTACACTACACACCGCACGCCGCGCTGCTGCGCAGACGACACGCGCGCACTCAGGCCCTGCACACAATACACTCTTACACTACACACCGCACGCCGCGCTGCTGCGCAGACGACACGCGCGCACTCAGGCCCTGCACACAATACACTCTTACACTACACACCGCACGCCGCGCTGCTGCGCAGACGACACGCGCGCACTCAGGCCCTGCACACAATACACTCTTACACTACACACCGCACGCTGCGCAGACGACACGCGCGCACTCAGGCCCTGCACACAATACACTCTTACACTACACACCGCACGCCGCGCTGCTGCGCAGACGACACGCGCGCACTCAGGCCCTGCACACAATACACTCTTACACTACACACCGCACGCCGCGCTGCTGCGCAGACGACACGCGCGCACTCAGGCCCTGCACACAATACACTCTTACACTACACACCGCACGCCGCGCTGCTGCGCAGACGACACGCGCGCACTCAGGCCCTGCACACAATACACTCTTACACTACACACCGCACGCTGCGCAGACGACACGCGCGCACTCAGGCCCTGCACACAATACACTCTTACACTACACACCGCACGCCGCGCTGCTGCGCAGACGACACGCGCGCACTCAGGCCCTGCACACAATACACTCTTACACTACACACCGCACGCCGCGCTGCTGCGCAGACGACACGCGCGCACTCAGGCCCTGCACACAATACACTCTTACACTACACACCGCACGCCGCGCTGCTGCGCAGACGACACGCGCGCACTCAGGCCCTGCACACAATACACTCTTACACTACACACCGCACGCTGCGCAGACGACACGCGCGCACTCAGGCCCTGCACACAATACACTCTTACACTACACACCGCACGCCGCGCTGCTGCGCAGACGACACGCGCGCACTCAGGCCCTGCACACAATACACTCTTACACTACACACCGCACGCCGCGCTGCTGCGCAGACGACACGCGCGCACTCAGGCCCTGCACACAATACACTCTTACACTACACACCGCACGCTGCGCAGACGACACGCGCGCACTCAGGCCCTGCACACAATACACTCTTACACTACACACCGCACGCCGCGCTGCTGCGCAGACGACACGCGCGCACTCAGGCCCTGCACACAATACACTCTTACACTACACACCGCACGCCGCGCTGCTGCGCAGACGACACGCGCGCACTCAGGCCCTGCACACAATACACTCTTACACTACACACCGCACGCTGCGCAGACGACACGCGCGCACTCAGGCCCTGCACACAATACACTCTTACACTACACACCGCACGCCGCGCTGCTGCGCAGACGACACGCGCGCACTCAGGCCCTGCACACAATACACTCTTACACTACACACCGCACGCCGCGCTGCTGCGCAGACGACACGCGCGCACTCAGGCCCTGCACACAATACACTCTTACACTACACACCGCACGCCGCGCTGCTGCGCAGACGACACGCGCGCACTCAGGCCCTGCACACAATACACTCTTACACTACACACCGCACGCCGCGCTGCTGCGCAGACGACACGCGCGCACTCAGGCCCTGCACACAATACACTCTTACACTACACACCGCACGCTGCGCAGACGACACGCGCGCACTCAGGCCCTGCACACAATACACTCTTACACTACACACCGCACGCCGCGCTGCTGCGCAGACGAAATCTCAGGCATAACACAAAGTCTGGAATTGTGCCCAGTATGTAGCAATAGGCTCACCCCCTTACATGGGACTCATAACATAAATAGTGAAAAGTAGGTATTACATTGTATAGTGGCATTAAGTGCCGTAGATAATGTTCACTTCTGCCTACCTCTTCAGGAATTAAAGGCGTGATGTTATGTTATTTATGAACATTATGAACATACCGTATGTTCTTCATATACTCAAACTAAATATAAAAAAATCTGTTTGATCAGTCCAAAGTAAATAGCGTAAATAAAGAAACACGATAATAAATATTTTTAGTAATGAGAATCAATTTCATAATAAAATTGTTTGTTACATGTTGCTAGACACCGATATAAAAATGCCTAGCTATGAAACAAGTAAGAGAACAAAGAATAAACCTGTGTTTGCACTGTAACGCCATCGACATCATTTCTGACGATGGGGCTTAATACGAGTTTATTTTACGTTTAACATGTTAAACAAACACAATACTGGATTCATAATTAAACACAACTCAGAAAGTACAAACCTCACAGTAACAGGTACGGGTTCTGATTGGCCGGTTCCAATGAACCAACCAATCACTGCGCTGTACGCGGTCTCGTTTCGACTACTTTAAACGTGAAACTAAACTCGTACTTCTGTTGCTGTTTCAATTAACCAACCAATCGGAAAGCTAAACGTTTTGCTAGTGTAATCGTATAAACAACTCGCACTTAGTAACGTGAGATAATATAAATAACTAAAAGAAACGGAAAATGCTTAACCTTTGATAATCTGAAGTGTCAACCATCCTCTTTACAATATCTTTATAAAGAGGTGCACTTGGACCCTACAGCCCTGAAGTTTCAACCTCAAACGTGAGATATATTTTATTATGTTAAAAGTAGTGGCCATAACCAGGACTTATCAAATAATATCACTAAATCCTTACCTCTCTCACTCCAATGTCCTTGAGATTCTTGACAGTTTCCAAAGTGATGATAACTTGAGCAGTCAACGTGATGTTTCGCTGCATTATTATTGAATCATTTACCTGTTGAAACAAACAGATATTCAATTACCATTTATTTTTTTACATTATTAATAGTTCGATGGTTTTATGATCTTATTTCTCTATTGAATGTTTTCGACTAGGTTGGAATCAGTATGCTACATGGAAGTTTTGATTATATGGCTAGAAAATTTTGGAACTAAATGAGATATAACATTATTTGTCAGATCAAATCCACCAACCATTAATTGAGTATGTACCTAAATTAACTAAAAATTGCAGGTTACTCGTGAAAATACTGAGAAAAGCTCTACTAGTTTCGAACTACAGAGGGGTCCTTACCTATGAGTCATCGCCTCATGAGTAGGCTGCACGACATCACCGCGACCGCGCGCACGCTGGCCATGAGTAACCCGCGATTATTAGTTAATTTAGTATGTCTCGCGAATCGCGATACTAGTTATGAAATGTATGTACCTATTTATGTAGATAAATAAAATAAATAAGTAAGAGTATTACTTCTATAGCAGTGGGGTCGTGCCATCCAGTATTGCTGAATGCTTCTCTATAAAGCGAGCTGTTCTTGGGCACCACGATGGTAGAGTTGTCATTTCTATTCGGTAGCCACGTCACCTCGTAGAACGCACCCTCGGGAGTCTGATGGTCTAATATCCATGACACTGCCATTGATATCACCTGTGAATATAAATTAATTAGCTTTCTGTAAGACACTTTTCCTCTTTATGAATCCCGATGTTACTCGAAATTAGTCGAAAACCCCGAAATAGTAAATGGGATATTTAAATAAAAAAATGTACATATGATAAATGTATTTTCGACTGCAAACTCACGTGTGGCTTCTGAGCCAATCCAATTTAGTAATTTATGCAAAAAATGTAGATGTAAACTAGTTTGACATTTTATTGTACAAGTTCTTACCTCAGGGTCGATGTAAATAAAGTTCTCCCACTCGTTGAACGATGCATCTTGGAATATCTTCGCGCAGAATGAGGTCAACCATACACTTGATGCAGATTGGTTCCTAATTACAACAAATATAAATAACATTTCAGTCTATCATAAAATTACTTGTGGCTAGAAGTGCACATTATGAAATAGTAATGAAAAAATCTAATAGAATAGGGGCGAGACTTTATCATCATTTATCTTTTCATTAACTTTTATTATTGCAATTTGTAATACATTTAGTGATCGTGTTTGGGGACTGTTTTTAAGCAAGATGTACCTGTGTTACGATAAAAAGAGAGACTATTTTCATACATCATTCTAATTCTATTAATATATATATTTTTAATGTGAAACTACTCAAAATATGCTTTGCACTACCCAAGAAGTTCAGCAGATATCCCTTTACTAAACAGTCAGGCTTGTGCACATTTCACCTACAGTATTCAAGCATTGAATTATCTTAAGCCTACTTACCAGTCACTTCTGAACAAGCTGAAGGAACCATCAGGCTTCATGAAAGACAGCTGTCGTTGGTAGAGTATGTTCATGTGGTAGAAAGCATCACGTTCCAAGGTTCTATTCCGCTGGTTGATGAGACGCATGTACAACGTCAAGTACATGTTCGCAGCGAAACTGAACATGTTCTGCTCAGCTGAGTCCTGTGGAGATGAGGGATTGTTTCATCGTGTGGATTTGAAGAATGGAGTAGATTCGGTAATATTTCTTTTGTAATATAATAGACAGTTTACTACGGCCTCACAGAAAAATGGCGTGTGTTAGTCGTAGTGAAAGTGAGGTTACCAGAGGTTCTCCCTCTCCTCTCATCCCTAATCCCTGAAACACTTAACCGTCTGCAGCTGACGTGTAGTCCCACAGACACCGCGAAATACAAGATCACGTGTTATACCGTCATTTTTCAAATACGAGCATCACTGCTGCGAGTACCTTACTGTATAGTGCTCGCTATACTTTAATTCTACAAAAATATTTGCTGTTGAAATGGTGTCTGGTATAATATACACCTCAGTGGAATTGTAACAATTTAACCACGTCAGTTGCAGAGGGTTAACTTCTTTGGTGTCGCCAATCCATGCCAGCAATAGGCAATTAATAAAGTCAATCCGGTGTCCATGGGCGGCGCAGATTGCTTATGATTGGTGTGCTCGTTTGCCGGCCTATCGATTTGACTTTTTTTTTTATCACTTAACTACAACTACTTACCTCTTATCACATACTACACGAATCCTGTCATATGTCGCGAAAAATTGCTCATGAAAATGAGACCTTAGCGCGACTTGAAACTAGTTGAATTCCTCGTCAAACAGCTACGTAAGAAAACCGGTAAGCTGGGCTCACGAAAGTATACAAATAGTTTAAAACGACTTACCATAGGCAAATGTAGCAAGCTGCTAGCGTTAACAGGCATGGTTGGGAAGAGAGGTCCGACGACATCGCCGACGACAGATATCCTGGCCTTGTTGGACCCGAACACGTAGTACCTGTCCACCTCGTAGGGAATGATGGGAGTCTCGGTGACGTTGACGTGCATGTATTGGAACACGTACGCTCTGTTGGACAGGTCCAGCAGTACTGACTGGTGGCGGTATTGGGGGAGCCCGTCCGGCTGGAAGGGAATTGTTGTGGTAAGTATGATTGGAATTTAATTAATATATTCGGGTCTTGAAGAAACCCAGATTATATCTTTCAGGAAACACATGAATGATGAAGAATGACTGCCTCGTTGGCCGAGTGGTCGCAACTGCGACTGTCAAGGAAGTGGAAGCTGCCAGGAAAGGGGTCTCGGGTTCGATTCCCGGGTTGGACAGAGTATTACTTTGTTTTTAAAAAATAAATCTCAATAGTAACAGTGGCATAAGTGCCGTAATGTGCACCTCTGCCTACCTCTTCGGGGATAAAGGGCGTGATGTTATAGAATGCGAATGTAGTTACCAGGACGTGTATGTCCTTGACGTAGTGGTGCTGCCCCATGAGCGTGGCGGCGTGGAGTCTGACGCGCACGGGTCCGAGGCGCGCGGCCACGACGGGCACGTGCACCGTGGCCGCGTCGCCCGCGCTGATGTACACGAAGAACTGGTGCTCGCCGAACGACGTGCGCGGGTTGTACGACCGGACCTGCGGACATATACACTTGAACATTTGCTTCACATGACAGACACACTTCACAGGACGAATGTACACTGCTACAGTATATATAGTCGTCCAACGAAGACGTCTAGACAGGGCAATCGTGGGGGTGTGAGGGGCGAGACGCGGGTAGGCCGATTTCGAGCTGCGAACAAAACGATGTTAGCAACTCGGGATATATTATTCAGGGCTAATGCGTGTTTGTTTTTACAGACTTCAAAAATAGAAGAAGGCACTATGATCGAATGTTTTTTCTTTTTTATGTAAGTTTGCCGTTGCATATCAAATAATATAATATCCCCCGAAACTGAAAGTCCGCAATCTAAAACTGACACTAATGCCTCTCTTTTTCTCGAATAAATTTCTAAACATATTGCACCAAAACATTGCTGGATTGTTGAAAAAAGCTGATGCTCTTACCGTTTGTTTAGACCAATTACTTTCAGAGAATAATATGTCTGTAGATGTTATCTGTATTACTGAACATTTTGTAATGAAGGGTCTTGAGGACCAGTTATATTTACCAAATTATTGCTTGGCTGCCTACTACGGGAGAAATGAAATAAAAAGAGGTGGAGCATGTATACTAGTTCAAAAGGGGCATCAATGGAAGGAATTGCCTGGAATTGCTAAGATCTCATCGCCAGGCGTTCTTGAGTGTTGTGCAATCGAACTAATCCATTATAAAATAATAATAGTTTGTATTTATAGGGTGCCAAATGTCAGTAATTTTAATGATTGCCTAAATAAATTAGAAACCATATGTATGGAGGTATCAAAATCACGTCAAAAAAAAATTGACATTGCTGGTGACTTTAATATTGACATGCTTAAATCAAATAACCAATCAGTTTCGTTTGAATGCTTGCTTCTAGGTTTTGATTTGACCGACTCGTATTGCTAGCATGACATGCATAGACAACTTTGCACACAATTTTATAAAATCAAGTAAAGCCACTGTGTTTGATTTTGCGTTGTCTGATCACACTGCTCAACTGCTTCAATGCCGCGTCGATAAAGTATGCGTGGGTAAATACTGGTATATAACCCGAAGGGATTATGATAAGGGAAATGTTAATAAATTTATAGAATGTTTAAATAGTATATCCTTTTCAGAAATGTATAGTACCGACGACCCTAATTATGCTTATAATGCTTTTATTGATACTTTCAAATTACTATATGACTTATGTTTCCCGATTGTCGTGACCAAACGAAATATTATAATGACCCCGAAATGGCTGTCCCGCGGTGTGAAGCTATGTAGTAGGAAAAAGAGGTCACTCTTGTGGCAACTAAGATTACATCCTAACCAATCTAATAAAATGACTTATGTAAACTACTCCAAACTATATAAAAAAATTATTAATCTCACACAAAAATCACAAAATAATCACAAGATTCACTTATCCAAAAACAAATCTAAAACTACTTGGCAAATCATAAATCAGACTAAACACGATATTACTAAACAATATATAAATAGTATTAAAATCGATGACAATACTACAATTATTAACCCTATTGACATATCTAATGCTTTTAACAATTATTTTATTGACAAAATTCAGCCAATACTTAACTGTCACACTAAACCAAAGCCACACGGGATAAGCGCTCAGCAGAATTCTATGTTTCTTGCACCAAGTATACCATATGACATAATTAAAATAATTAATTCACTTAAGAATACAAATAGCGTGGGTTACGATGGTATATCAACAGAGATACTTAAAACAGTGGCTCCCGGTATTTGTAGTCAACTGAGTCTTATTTTGAATCTTAGCATCTGCTCAGGTATCTATCCAGAGGCCTTAAAAATATCCATTATAAAACCATTATTTAAAAAGGAAAATAGGGAACTCATGGAATATTATAGGCCTATTGCGCTTATTCCAATTATATCGAAAATATTTGAAAAATATATATATAGAGAGACTTATAAATATTTAGAAAAAAACAAGTTATTGTGCTACGAACAGAAAGGATTTAGACAGGGTAAATCAATTAATATGGCAATATTTGATTTTATAAGGGGCGTCATAAAGCATGTAGATGAACGTAAACCGGTATGTGCCATTTACTGCGACATGACACAAGCGTTTGATTATGTACACTTTGATACACTCGTGAATAAACTTGAAGCCTATGGTATTAGAGGGAACACTCTAAGCTTAATAGAATCTTATTTACGTAACAGAAAACAAATAACTGAAATACGTAGAATGAATGAAAATAATTACGAAGAAACTTTTCGGTCGTCTGAACGTGAAGTTAGATACGGAGTACCACAGGGGAGCGTTCTGGGGCCGTTACTTTTTATATTGTATATAAATGACCTTCCGAAACACGTTGGTCAACCATTAACTCTGTTTGCCGACGATAGTACCATAACTATACCCTGCATTGATTAACAATAAAGTAGTGGATAAAGTTGCAAGCACTAAATTTTTGGGTTTGGAAATAGATCAAAATCTGAACTGGAAATCACATGTAGTCAAGGTTTGCAAGAAACTAAGTAAATCCGCATATGCCTTATATGCATTATCGTTGAAGGTTTCTAAGGAAGCGCTTCTTACCGCCTACTACGGTTTAGCTGAATCCCATCTTCGTTACGGGGTTATATTCTGGGGTAATTCAACCGACAAAGATATGGCATTCAAGGCCCAAAAAAGGTGCATTCGGTCAATGTATAAACTAAACACTACTGATAGTTGTTACCCGTATTTTAAAGAACTTAACATTTTAACATTACCGTGTATTTATATAATGGAAATGGCTATGTTTGTTTAGTCAAATCCACATTATTTTAAGAAAATGAACGACGTAGTAGCACGAAGTAGACGAGACGATAGTCAACTATGCCTTCAAAGAGCGAAGACAACACTAATGGGCAAAAGTGTCTGTTGCATGGCACCTAAAATCTTTAATAAATTACCTAAATCCTGGAGAAATTTGAGTATGTCAATATTAAAAAACAAATTGAGAAAATTATTAGTTAACAAGGCATATTACAATGTTGCAGATTTTCTAATGGACAATGGAATAGAATAATATTTTAAATAGGTACTAAATAACTTGGACATCTCATCTATTTTACTATGACATTTCTTAACTTTAATCTTTTGACATCGTACCTATATTTTGTTAATGCGACTATTTTAATTTCTGTAATCAATTTAATAAGTACTTTGCATAATATTGATTTTATTTTATATAATTTTATTCTTTTAATTATCTGTTAATTCATATTTGCATGCCTCCTGGTAAAATATGGTTGAGCTCGCAATGTACCTAAACACCACATATTGTATTACCCATATTTGCAAATAAACTATCTTTGTCTTTGTCTTGTCTTTGTCTTTGCATGAAATTTACAATTTGTCGTCATGGGTGTCGTTTTAATGGTTTTCGAGGGTGGTGAAAATGATGGCGCTGCCAGAATCTAAATCTAAGATGGCGGCTGCACGAAATTTTAAATTTATCGTCATGGGTATCGTTTTAATGGTTTTCAAGGGTGGTGAAAATAATGGCGCTGTCAGAATCTAAATCTAAGATGGCGGCTGCACGAAATTTTAAATTTATCGTCATGGGTATCGTTTTAATGGTTTTCAAGGGTGGTGAAAATGATGGCGCTGTCAGAATCTAAATCTAAGATGGCGGCTGCACGAAATTCTCAATTTATCATCATGGGTATCGTTTTAATGGTTTTCAAGGGTGGTGAAAATGATGGCGCTGTCAGAATCTAAATCTAAGATGGCGGCTGCATGAAATTTTCGATTTATCGTCATGGGTGTCGTTTTCACGGTTTCAAAGGTGGTAAAACTGATGGTTCTGACGAAATGTAACTCTTTAATACAGTAACTACCTTGTATTTGGGTTTGAATAACAAAAAACCTAAATACTAAAACAAATAAAAAGTAAAAACTAAAAGCAAAAAATTACTATATTAGTACTGATGAGTTACTCACTGGCCGACTTCTAGTCGGTGCCATAAGCTCATATTTTTGACAACCCTGGCCGATGCGTTACTGTCTAGACGATGTTGGCATTTAACACCAGATCAAAGGCGTCGTCCTACTGTATGTTTTTTATATTGTGACATTAGTGTGAGCCAACATTTTTTTCTGTATGAGTAAAACGAGTGCAAATTACAAAAATTTTGTTGTATTCACATACATTATTCATCATAATTACCTGTATTATATATAGTATAGGGCGCAATACAGAGTAAAACTATATGTCATTAAAGTCGAAAATGCTAATTGGAATTAATTACTAGTTTACGTATTTTGGAAATAAAAAAACTTTGAGTCGATAACACAATAAGTCTAAGTAAATGATGTGAAGGTAACACTCACAATGCCATTCTCCTCAACATGCACGAACTTGTAGTCAGGCGATGCGGAGAGTACGACGACGGCTTCAATATCCTGGGGCTGGTAGTTGAACACAACGACCCTGAGTCCCACCTGCTCCCCCTGGCGGCACTGGTCCGGTCCCTCCACCTTTATGAAGAACGGTAATACGCCTACATACTGTGGACAAAAATCAAAGCATTTATTATACAGACAGAATTAAAATCTTCGAATTAAACTTTCTCGATGAATCTGTCTATCCACTAGTGAAAACCAAATAAAAATGTTCAGTGATTTTCGAGTTTATCGTGATTATTAGACAAACAGTCGTGATAAAGGACTTTTTAGGCGTTAATAGATATATTATTTAATACATTACTTACTTGCTTAGGTTCCGTAAGCATGCCCAAACCGAGGCTGGGAGACATACTGAACGCCGACACTATCCAGTGTGCTGGTATCTGGAATATTTGCAAATGTTGTACAAGAAGAAAAACAAGAAAAGGGAAGATAATAATAATAATAACGTGTAGCCAGCTATTCTGAACAGAAAGTTAACATTAATTATTGTTTTCGGCTTACTCACATAACGCCGCGATTGTCGCGCGGCTACAGTAGCAGCGCGACAGTCGCCGCGTCGCATATCGCATGAATATGAGCCTCTAGCATGGTTTGAGACCAGTCGAGTTCCTCGTCAAACAATTACGTGAGTAAGTTGAAAACATAATAATTAATTTAGTATGTCTCACGGAACTTTTAATAGAAAGTTAAGATTTTTGTACAATTTTCCAAATTAAATTTATAGAATAGAATAAGACAAGACTGCGGAAATCTACACCAAATTAATAATTCTGGAAAAATATTTAGGTATTCTTACATAGCGGAATGAAAACTAGATTTCTGAAGAATTCGTTTGGGTTTAATATGTGTGTTTTAGAGGTTTTACGGCAAGTTACCTGTGGCACATCGACAGTGAAGACGTATCGTCCGTGCGGTCCAATGTTCACATCCCGCCAGAGCCACACGTTGTCATACTGTCGCTGCACGCGGTTGAAGCGGAACTTGCGGAAGTGAGTCAGCTCGAATGACTTGTGGAAGTCGTTCTCACCTGGGTAAGAGAAAAGAGAATCATATTGTGAAAGGAATTTAGGAAAAGAGTGAGTGATAATGATTAAGACGGGGAGAATAAGAAGAGGACATAGTCAGCTGAATTAGGTTAAATATAATTTTTACAAAGATTTTCAAAGAAATTATTTCTTCAGGTCAACCTGTCTAGTCAAAATATTGCTTTGTTAGCCACGGATGTCACCCTAAAAAATGAGTTTTTATTATAGACCATGAAAGTAAAATTTTACTGGCGACAATTTGTGAAATGGTAACTACGCTGTGTTATGTAAATAATTTTAATAGAGTAATTTAAAAAGTATATGTACAGTTAGCCTCGTCGGTATGGTCTGGACAGTCGTAGGCGCCGTCGCACCTCTTGTTGAGGGGGTAGCAGCCCCCCTCGAGACACTCCCCGTACCCCTGCGACGCGTTGCACGTGCTGTACCGACGCGTCACCGCCACGTCACTGAACACTAGCAGACCTGCGTACCTGCGGGGATAATACTATAAGTAGTACCTTCTAGATAGGCCCAGATGGAATAAAAGAGTATTTCTTGGTTTAATAGGTTTTCTTGAGTAGGCTATTAGTACAAATTAAATTCGCAATCCCGTCCGTTCTTGCTCGCGTTGTGGTCAGGTGTGTCGCAGCCCCGCCGCGCCGCCCGCTCCCCTCTGCTTGAGATGCATGTGTGTGTGTGTGCATGTGCGTGCGTGTTAACGTCCATTGGGAATAAATACGAAACACAGTATCTTAAACTGTCAAACACCGCGAGGACACCGGTGACCGCAACCTATTGTTCTTTAATTGTGTCTATAATGACGGTACTCAAAGGGTACAGTACTCAAATACGTAAATTATGATTCAGATATAGCTAGATATACTGATCTGACGCATTAAATGTTGCAAGAAAACTTTCCGCAAGAATATCTGCTGGTCAACTGTTGAAAAATTTAGTTGCTGTGCATTGGCAATTAGTTACAAATGCGACACGCTTTATGATTGACTTTTGTTCGAACATAATTAAAATCACGACTTACTTATGATAATAAAATTATGCATTACGAAATGGTTATATCATTTGTAATATCAATCAGTACAACTTTTAATCTATATATATAAAAGAAAGTCGTGTTAGTTACACCATTTATAACTCAAGAATGGCAGAATAGATTTGGCTGAAAATTGGTAGGGAGGTAGCTTAGAGCCAGGAGACCGACATAGGATACTTTTTAACCAATACTTTTTTTTACTTTTTACCGAAAATCACGAACGAGGACGGGAAAAAATGGGATTACGCGTACGAAGTCGCGGGCAGAAGCTAGTTCTCTATAAAATTTGCAAGCCTGTTTAATACCTGTATTAATTTACCTGCTTTGATGAAATAAAGAATTTATTATTATTTATTTATAGAGGTTAATAAATGAATTTACTCAAAGGTCCTATTGGCGTCGATTCCGAAGGTAGAGGAGGGGAAGTAGACGAGGTCGTCTGCGTCCCCGAAGTGTGAGCGCCACGTGTACTGGAACGTTCCGTTGGTGGACTCGTCGAAGTGGGACATCTTCGATATCACCTGCACCACACGAAACAATTAAAACATACGCAAAATATGAGATTTTACACAAAAAGAATTGGTACAGTTTGTGTAATAAGTTGGTGTTTTGTGTATAGACTTAATAATATTCCATTTTAGTTAGTTTACTTATATATGAGTTGGAAGTGCAGTGGTACCTTGGCGTAGGTGAGTTCGTTCCCGGCCTGCATGGAGTAGAAGGTGTAGTCGATGGCGGAGAGCCCGACGTAGGCGCCGGGCTGCCCGTAGATGGCCACCTCCACGCGCTCGCCCGTGCGGTGCTTGCGGTTGTTCACGAACACTGTGAACTGGGACGCCACGGACATACCTTACGTCAATCAGATGTGGCGGCGACAAACTTTTCTCTTTTATAAAAAGACAGTTGTTCACACTAGGATTTTCTCCTGTGTCGTGGGTGCGTTTACAGACATACAAGTTCACATACACTTGACACCCGAAACAACAATCTGTGGATCACACAAAGAGTTGCTTCGTGCGGGAATCGAACCCGGCAACCCGATTGATCACGATGAACACGATGACCGCACCAAGTGCGGTCATCGTGTTTAGTAACACAGAACAGGTTAATGATTTGCTAGATTAGAGAACAACTAAAAGAATAACTAAAGAAAAATAATAATAATCTTAAATCTGCAGGTTTATCAAGTTTTGCTAGCTAACGATTAGATCTTAATTTTTGACAAAGACTCCATACAAATAATTTCAAAAATCGTCCTAAATATACTAATGATCTGGAATTGATATCGATTATCGAAATCAACCGTTTGAAGCATACTGCTTCAAACACAAATAAACACTTGATTATGAATTTTACACATCACTACACAAGATAGTTGATTGAAAAACATTTTAGTTAACTAATACATTGTACAAATTCCACTCACATTGTTCCTGGCGATGCCGTTGACTGGGAATGTCAATGAGTCAGCCAGTACATGTCCCCTTCGCTCAGCGCTCCACACGAGTACAGTGGACACTGGCGCCATCTCTGCGGATACTGTCACCGCAAATGTACGGACACCCTCCTGGGAAATACAACCACGTAAATAAGATTTTTGTGGCATAAGACAGAAAGTGACCATATTTATTTTATTTTATGCACGTAAGCCGATAAACGAGCAGACGGATCACCTGATGGTAAGCAATCGGCACCGCCCACCCGAAACATCAATGCGTTACAAGTGCATTACCTGCTTTTTGGGAATTGGAAATTTCAGGATTGTAGCGGATTCGGGGATTTGGGAGACTGGGGAGGGGGCGTAATTGGATCTCCGGTAACATCCACTCATACGACGAAACACAACGCAAGCGTGGTTTGTGTCGAAGCATGGCTCTCCCACATTTAAAGTTTTATATATTTTATTGTTAAGAATAAAACATACCTGCATGATCTCCTGTCCACTGGTGAGGATGATGCCTTTGGACATGACCACGTAGTTGAACGACTCCATGTAGAAGTTGCTTTGTACGTGGAATATTATGTACTCGCCCACCTAGATGAAAAGTGGAAGAATATTTTGAAAATGCCGAATGCGAAGTAGGAACGGAATGGTTTAGGAATTTAGTCAGTAAGAGTAATAGACACTCCCTCTCGCCTCGCCCAAGGCGGGAGAAGTCCTTAGATGATTTTGTTCCCTCAAAAACAAGGTGCCCATTTCGGCATTGATTATCTATCTATCTATCTATACATTTAATAAAATCGGAGAAAAGTCAAAACTGTACATTGAATATTTTTAAAAAGAATACTTGGAGCGTGATCTACAATCGATACCGAAGCTAAAATATGGTTTATAGAATTTTTGCCTGTTTGTCTGTATGTATGTCCGGGATGATCTCAAAAAGTACTGCATTTACTTCAAATTTTGCATGAAAATTACTAACAAGTCGGGTCGACATATTATCACGCTATCATTTGCGGGGGAGGAGTCCAATACTAGGTACTGAATCAATTATGACATTCGTTACCGTAGAATATTCTCTTGATAAAGGCTAATTCAAAAGTGTAAATTCTGCCAGAGATGCAGATATTCTACGCGGACGAAGTCGCGGGCAACAGCTAGTGATTTACATTTTAAAGTTTATGAATTTCTTATTTTACAAAAAAGTCTGAAATTGACGTGAGAATTCAAAAACTTAGCACTTTTATAAAACAGTAGGCGACTAGTTACAAAATATTAATGTATATTTATAACGTTACTACTATTACCTATTACTCTGCACTTTACCATGTCTGTGTGAAATCATTCTTTTTTTTTCTTTGTTTTATGTGGTACTAGCGACCCGCCCCTTCTTTGCACGGGTGAAATATGCATATAAAATTAAGAATCACTCTATCTATTAAAAAAACCATTTCAAAATCAGTTGCGCAGTTTTACAGATCTAAGCATACCTCTATATAGGGACAGACAGACGGCGGATAGCGACTTTGTTATATACTATGTAGTGATAGCGAAGTCATGTTACGTACCCTGGCGTCGGTGGTGGAGGTGGCGACCCGTACGTGCTGGTTGTTGTCGCTGTAGTGCGCCACGAAGTGCACGTCGGCGGCCGCGTGCGACCCCCCCGCGTCCACCAGCTGCGCGCTCAGCCGGACCCCCGTCACGCTGTTCAGTACCTCGCGGTAGTTCGGCTCCGACTGGAGGCCTGCATCAATACTCATTGCTGGTACATGTTTCTCGGACAAATTTGTTTGTAATAAAGAAATAAGCTGTACTACTCTGTCAAGAAAGTACCGGGAAAAGATCAATAATACACAAAATGTCTGTTATTCATCCAAATTTATTTTATCACCTTCAAAGTATGCTCTTTTAGAAACGATACACTTGCGCCAACGAATAATCATTTTTTAAACACTGCTTCCGGAATTGAGTTCAGTTCTCGCTGCGAATTCTCCTTTATATCTTCTATCGATTAAAAACGGGTGTCACGAAGTGGTAATTTGAGTTTAGGAAAAAGAAAAAAGTCAGCAGGAGCCATATCTGGTGAATATGGTGGTTGCTGGATGATATTTATTGAGTTTTTGGTCAAAAATTCGTTCACAATAATAGCCTTGTGCGAAGGCGTATTGTCGTGGTGCAAAATCCAAGAACTTTCTTTCCACAAATCTGGCCTTTTTCGTCGAATTTGCTCTCTTAAACATCATAATGCTCAAATAATAATATTTATTTACCGTTAGACCTTCCGGCAAGAATTCAGAGTGCACAACACCGCGATAGCCAAAGAAAACAGTCAACATGACTTCAATTTTGATCGACTTTCGCGTGGTTTTTTCGGTTTCGGTTCAGTTGGAAGGCGCCACTCCAAAGCTTGTTGACTAGTTTGCATGTCAAACTCGTAAACCCACGTCTCGTCACTAGTAACAATGCGTTTCATGAATGTTGGATCCGAACTGACTCGTTCTAGCATGTCCTCAGCGACTTTCATGCGATTGAGTTTTTGGAGAAAATTCAGATTTTTAAGACTAGCCGAGCAGCAACATGTTTCATACCCAAATGATTAGTTAAAATGGTACGGATTGACTCGTGACTTTATCACATCTCGACCGCTTTTGAACGCTTTGAACCACTCATAGGCACGAGTTTTTGATAAAGTCGATTCACCGTAAGCTTTCAGTGTCTAACATTTTCAGTGACTCCGAACACGAAATTCCATTGGCGATGCAAAATGACAATGACCAAATTTGCACGGAGCGTGGTGCCTTTTCATTTTTTCACGACAGTTGATCGGATGTGGAAAAACTGATGCAGAATAATATTACAAACAAAAAAATATATGGGGTCTTATATCAAAAACTCAGTCCAAACCGAGTTAAATCAGTTCAAAGATGTGAAAATAGTGGTACCTGTCATTTTGTTGATGGTGACCATACACAATGCATATTTCTTCATGTACTTGTCAGAAATATTTCGTATAATAAATGTTTATAAACGATTTCAATGAATAAAATAAAGCTTAGTGTGGACTTTTTTACTTAATATTTTTTGTTTTTTTTTTGTTATAAGGCCTCGGAATCAGAACAGAACGAACCAAACTGGCCACGGCTGAAGTAAAAAAAAAACATTTCACTTCATTGGCCAGCGTGTTCACTTTATATGTATACGGTTTATGGCCTATGACAGATTTTCATGACCAATTTCCTCACAGTCGAAAACCTGCAAAACACTTTACTGAGCCCTATCATGAATGCTATGTTTGTCAGCTGCGGCGTCGGTAGCGGATTGAGTAGCGGCAGTCGTCAAAACACGAAAAATTCATTTTTCTGTGTACTTCTCCCGACTTACTTTCGATTAGTAACTAACCTAACTACAGTTCATACTTAATCTACACCTAGCATAAGATTCTGTACGAAGATATCGTCATTCATCTTCTTCATCTGTAACACAGGTTATACCTTTAACAGACACCAGTCTCTTAATTGTAACATATTATATAATTTGTATCCGTAGAGTATTTTTGAGAAAATAAAGATTTTTATTATTATATTATTATTATTATATTCAGTCACAAAGTGATTGATTATATTTCGACTGATCAGTGATCACATTACATGAAAAAATTATTTACTTTACAAAGTCGACAGTTTCCTTTCTTCAAAAGATTATGCTAACTATAAAGTAGATAGATGAGTCTTCGACCAGGAGTCAATGACAAAACAATAATACTTTATTAGATGTTTGGACGGCTACCACTACTCAACCCACCACTGGTACCACAGCTGACATTCATGAAAGTTTATGACACAACTCCTAGAAACATCACACAAGTTATCGACTGAGAGAAAATAGCTAATAAAAATGAGTGCCTGGCAATATGGATATATTGTGGTGTGATATGGTGTTCCTGTGCCCGGTGTACAGTGGCGCGCAATTTGACGTTAGGAATTGTAACAAAAATATGAATAATTTAAATAAAAAAACCAAGGTAAAACGTTTGACTCCAGCTCCTTTCAACGCTCATAACTCAGTCCACTGAGATTTCCATAGACAATTTCGTTTATAATGTCATTCTAGATAATATTTTCCATAAATCATCGACTGCCGCCAGAAAAAAGAAAGGCACCAATTTTAGTCAATGCCCTTTAAGACAAACTCTTTGTTCGTCCATTATTCGCAATACACAATAGATATGATATTACTAAAACCAGAACTGTATTTAATTTATAACAGATGCAACTCAAACTCCGCGCCAAAATGGAAAACAGTTGTGCCAATCTAACAACTACAAAAGAACTAAAATTTTAATTTGGAACTATAAACAAATCATCCAATCCCGATACTTTTTTGACTGAATGTAAATTGAATAAGATATAAAGGAACTGCAAGATGAAACATATAAAGATAGTTTTTAATATGTAGTCACTTCAGTCGGTCAAGTCAATAAAGATGAAAAATTGGTAAGATCTAAACTCTAGAATCTATAGTCAGAGATTTAAAAATTACAAGTACACTAAAAAGAAATTTATATTTTTTTCCATTCACAATACAGTGGTACTGAAAATATAGAGAACCATAATCACAATGAAGTAATATACTTACGCAGCAGTTTGTAGAGATCCAGCTTGAGATGCCAGACGGCGTCATGTCCGGGCACGAGCGTGGGCTGCTGGGGCTCGACGGCCCCGCCGCGGCCCTCCACCACCACGTGCACCTGCAGGGACACGCCGCGCGCCTGCCAGCGGGGCAGCGGGGACCCGTCGTGGTACGATACTACCATCTGACCAAATAAACGTAGTCAAATACTTTAACATTACTTCATTTTAAGATACTCTCAACAATAGTTCTGTCCCTTCAAATTCTTTTTAAAATGATAAGAGATAGCACGATATGTAAATACAACTTAAGAAGTTACTATTACCCATTTTTTGATATTATTTTTTTTAAATTAAGTTTGTGTAAAAATATACTTACATAAACATCAAAGGGCATAGAAGGTTTGAAGACTTGCGGGGTCCCGCCAAGGAAGGTGACTTGTAATGAAGAGTTGAAGATCCTGGCGATGCTGTATCCTTCAATGACTTCATCTAAGAAGGGGTCGCCTACAGACGCCGTGATGATCACTTCCACGCCGTCCAGCGTTGGGACCAGCTGGGCCAACTCCGACATCGGGTATTTGAAGTCGTATGTACCGTTGAACTGTGAATATTATTTAATAGTTTGAACATTTTACATAAATCTTCTGATCTCATTTGTTTAACTGATTAATTGAAAAATATAATTGAAACTTAATTAAAAAGTTTAATAAAAGTAGTAAAAGTAGTTAAAAAAGTAAAGTGACTGAATTTTTTCTAATTTCGTTTTAAAATATTTTTTAGAAGTCCAGAAACCATCTACTTTAAGCAAAGATAATATAAGGCACAAGATTCACTTACAAATCTCAAATACGGCAACTGATCGTAGTAGGGGTTGTTGTAATAGTTGTTATATGTTGTCGTAGTTGTGTATGTGTTGTAGTTCGGGTTGTTATTGTTGTTGCTGTGCTCGATCGCGTATTGCGTCGGGTCCGGCTTCGGCATCCAGAATGGATACTTTTCATCCTGTAGACAAAAATATGAATTAGAAGAATAAATCAGTAGATTTGTTTTAAATCTATTACCTACAGGAATGTTGTTAATCTAATAGTTTATCTGATTCGTTAGATAACTTTATAAAATGTTCAAACGTGAAATGAAATGTTCAACTTGGGAAAAAATTAGGGCTATCGCGAGTGAGTTCCCCGCCAGAATCGCTAGCGTAACGTAAGGACTATGTCCAATAAACTACTTGCCTATGTGCAGTCTTTACTTACAAAGTTAAACATCCTAGTGACAACTTTCTGTGGGTCGTACCACCAGTCAGGTTGCTCCAACTGGTTGGGTTGGCCGGGTATATAGCGCGGCTCCTTGTTCACTACCCTGCCGTACTCGTCTATGTACGACTGTCCGTAGTTAGTGTCATACTGTTGTTGTTGGTAGTTCGTGTCGTTGTAACCATTGTTATAACCGTTGTTGTAACCGTTGTTGAAGGGGTAATTTTGACGGACTGTGGACAAGATTGGTTAATTTTATAAGTGTTTATTTAATTTGTAGTATCTGTTAAAATTAGACTCTAATTCTACGTGAGAATAAACTGACAATATGTAGTTTTTTTTAAAGTATTTGTATCAATTAATTTAAGCAATAAATGAATCATTTTTCTTTGACTTTTAGTGTGAGACACTAAATTAAAAAAATCATTCATCAATCATCATTCATTGGTGCTACATCTCTCTACGACAACTGCGAACTTTTACATAATTTATAAAGCAAATCATTATCGTAATTCCATAACAAACTATGTGTCATTTAATCAAGCTACAACCATAAATCAGTAGTAGGTTTAGTACCTAAAGAATATTCCTTACCTCTAGTATACTGATTGCCACCATACCCAGCAGGGACTCCGAACTGTCCTCGGTTGTTGAACTGTCCCTGCGTGTAGTACCTGGGCCGGTACTGTGGTATAGGACGGATGGTCGCCTTCAGGGTCAGGTTGCCTCGCACCGGCGCGCCCGACGTGTAGTTCGCCATTATACGGCCGTGGATAAACGGTTCCGTGTTGAAGAAGAATGCTGGCATCGTTACGTTCACCTTGGTGGGAAGGTACAGTACTTTATGACAATATTTAAATATTTTACTGACGGCACTATGGTGTTTGACGTATTAGTATTTTTTGAGTCACCTGATGGTGAGCAGTTGATGCCGCCTCTCAACATTTGCAATACCATAAGAATTACAAGTATGTTTCCCGCCTTTTGAATTTGAGGATGGTATTAAGAAAAAGTGGAAAGGCTAATTGGTCATAATTTTTAGGTGTTGTTGACATTCCACTGGCCTAGTGCTTACATGTTATGTCTAATCAGTTAAAATGCTAAAGGTAAACTGTGAACAGGTCACAAAATCTTGTACTATTTGATACATACCTCATATCGAGTCTGATAGTACTCTTCAACAAGGAAGGTTGTCTCCTCAATCTGTCCCAGGGCTTCTACGCGGATGGACCACTCGCCGAACAAAGGCTGGTCCGACATTTGATACTGCAGACTTACTGTACCGAAGTTACTCTGTACAAATACAAGGAAATATTATTGTATTTTCAACCTTATCATTAAACAAAATAATGTTGAATTTTCTTAATTTAAAGATGAGTTTTGTGTTACCATTTAATCATAAAAAAGTTGACCTAAAAGGAATGTATTCCTCTCTCTATTAAATGTTATGGATTAAAAAATATTCTACTATTTGAACAAAAAGTATTGTAGTAGTAGTAAATCCATTCATTGTATAATGAAATGCAACTTCTTTGTGACCCCATTAACACTAGTAAGTGGCAATGATGGTAAACAATACACAACATGTAATTAATTAACACAAACCTACACATTCAATATCCAAATTAATTCATGACCCTAAACTTTGAAGCATTGAGAATGCATTAAAAAATATCTTGTCGTATTTTAATAATTTTGTAATTTTTTAGGACAGCCGAAAAATTTGTATGTATTTTTTTGCTTTTTAGGACTCATGTATGTTAGTTCCCTTCTTCCAAACGGCTAAAGAGATTGGTACATAATTTTTATTGTCTTATTTTCTTACATCGTGCAGTTTTAAATCGGAAACTATGTTCGTAGAATGTGTGGTTTGTACATTTTTCTTATGGCATAAACCGGTAAACGAGCAGACGGATCACCTGATGGTATGCAATCGGGGTAGCCCATGGACACCTGGACCATCAGAGGCGTTACAAGTGCGTTACCGGCCTTTTGGAGATTAGCAGTTGAGGATCGTTGGGGATTCAGGAATTGGGGAGATTGGGGAAGGGGGGGGGTAATTGGGCCTCCGGTAACCTCACTCACACGACGAAACACAACGCAAGCGTTGCTTCACGTCGGTTTTCTGTGAGGCCGTGGTATCACGCCGGTCGAGCCGGCCCATTCGTGCCGAATATAGTAAGGTACATACAGTACATATAGTAAGGTCATAAGATATCTTGTGTCGTTCAAAGATTGGTGGTAACAATGGCGTCCACTTGATCCTAACAAGCCTATCCGATCGTGTGGCACAAGTGGACAATAGAACATTATTCACTTATTGTGATCCTATCAAACTTTGTTATGAACAATAAATGGTGTCAAGACTGCAGAATAATAGAATTGCAAGAGTTCGTTTCTACTTAAAAGATATTTTAGTAGTTATTGCGGAATAGCCAGAATAGCCTCCGCCTAGTTTATTTAGGCATCCATTATAACAGTCAAAATCTTAGAATACACGTCACACTCATTTTTCTACCTGCTGTTTCTATCTGTCAATGTAAATGAGTGTCTATCTCAAAGAAAAGGTGTATTGTTTTATTTTAAATTCTGGTACTTAAAAAAACTCGGGCTGCAATTGTAAAGTTCGTCAATTCTGTCATAAAAAGTTGTAAGAACACTTCAGTACTAAAATGATAAATCACCTGTCTAGAGAGCCATCTCTTCATGATGCGGCCATTAGGATCGAGAATGTAAACATCGATAGCTCGCCCGAATGCCTTCAACTCCGTGTTTATGGGAATCACACGGAAACGAACTGAAACAAAAAAATATATTAGTATAAAATCACATATTTCATAATTTATAATTTTCGCATTCGCGAGCAAGGACTCTCAGGTTCTGTTACCAAATAAGGTAAAATATTATTGGGTATTTGTCCTATTATTATGTAAGAGTATGAAAATCAACCTTATTTATTATCTTAACAAATAGATAAAAATTATTGCTAAACCATGTAAGTAGGCCTTTTAAACAGTCAGTCCTTTTCAGACCACTCTATAAAAACACAAAAAAAAATCAAATTGCTCACCAGTTTGTCCCTGCATGTAGACAGGTTTGTCCATCTGTATGAATATGGTCATGAATCGCCTGGAGAACACCAGTTGAGACTCGTTGACGAAGGCGCGCCCTCCGAACGGTGTGTCCAAGTACAGACCTTCGACGCGAAGCTTGTAGTCACCTGGCACTGTGGTTGGAGGCACCTGTTGAGGAACAATAAATTTAATTGTAATAAGTTTTGCATTTATTATAAGGGTTGTAATAAAAGGTAAACTAAGAAAAAAATGACTTTTACTTTTCAATTACTTGTCATTTAGAGCTATTTTGTATGGCTATAAGAAGAGAGAATAAGACCAGAAACAGGAGACAAAATAGATTTTTTTTAATTTGCAAAAGCTGTTGAACAAGTAATAAGAGACTTACTATAAAGGCATCATCAAACCATATACATACATACATACATAACTTCACACCTGTCTCTAATGGGTGTAGTCAGAGACTATGCAATGCCAATTACTACGATTCCTACATACCTCTTTCACTTCATCAACAGTCATCAATCTTTTCATGCATGCTTGTCGGTTAAGGGTACTTTTAATTCTGCCCCTCTTTATAATACTTATATATCGCCAAACTGGTCAGTATATGTCCATCAAACCAGTATCAGGTTATGTATAAACTAATTACTCACCCTCATATTCAATATCTCCGGCACTCCTTCCTTGACTCTCTGGTTGACATCAGCAATCTCCACTCCATTGCAAGAAATGGAAGCTCTAATAGTCATCTGCATGCGTGCCTGCAGGATGTTGGCTGATATTTTGTATATCTGGCCAGGACGTACCATCTTTGATGCTACTATGAAGTATGTTCTGTCAAATAGTTAAGTTCATTTTAAATAAACATAATTATTTGTTTCTAAAATCTTAAGTAGGCATTTTTTATTATATTAAAGTGTTGTGTAGACATAGAGCAGACACTGAAGGGGTGCTGCATAAAGGAACAGAATGTTTTTGAAGAACTGCAGTTATATAAGCCTAAAGGTAAATGGCTTTTTTAAGGGGGTAATATCATCAAATGACTGCTCCCGCCTGGGTGAGGCGGGAGGGAGTGTCAGACCCTTACTGATTAAAAACCACCACATTCCTTCTCCTGCACGTCGAGCCGGAGCCCCGGTAACCCGATAGGTTCTCCGCGATGTGTGTAAATGGCTAGAACTTTCATTTTCCTTCTTAGGCTATGAAATTTTTTTTGTTTTTTATTATATATATTTGTATGATGATAAAAAATGAGTATACTTACGCTTCATTGATAATAACACTTTCATGTTCCAAAGGAGCACCCTTAAAAGAAGTACTGTATGTCCTGCTGCTATCCCATGAAGGTCTTGGGGTGTTATCAGGAGTGTACGGGTTTGCATTATAGTTCACATCTGGGTTTCGGTTCTCAAACTGATTGTACCTCTGATCCTGCTCATATTGGGTGCGAGTTGGATCATATTGACCCTTGTTTGGGTCATACTGACTCCGATTGGGGTCATAAGGACGATTCGGATCGTATTGTTGGTTTGGAAAGTTTTGGTTGCGGTTTTGATACCTCCTGTTTGGATCATATGGGTTGTCATACTTTGGGTCAGAGTTCAGGTAATCATTTGTAGGGTTTGTCTGACTGAAATCTGGATTGTATGTTGGAGATGCATAGTCTTGTGATCTGCATAGTTCTAATACTGTTGTAGAGAGTATGTATGCTAATAATAAGAGATTCATAATTCAGTCTTGGATTTCGTCTGCCTGTAAAGAAAATTTGCGTTGAAGTTTTATTTAAGTCAGTAATAGATTCTAAGAGGAATATTATCCAATAAGAATCATTATTATTTCTAACTGAATGTTACCTCAAAAGTTTATCATTCAATTTGGCTATGTAACAGGATATGATTAGGTATCTTTTTTTAAATAACAACGGAACATAGTTCCACAGTTAATTTACAACATTTAAATCCTATATACTTTGGTTGTTCATTGATAATTTTATGATTAATTACTGTCAAACCTGATAATAACAAAAGTGACATTCGAATCATAAAAACAATTTGTAAATATAATCGTATTGGCAATTATTTAGTAGTTAGTTTACATTCGAGATTCGAATTCGCAACAATCGTTGGCCGACATAAACATCAACTATTGTCAGTTAAAAGTTCAGTTAATTATATAACACCGGTCTCATAAACTAAATTCTAGATCAATAAGTAAAGATAGAACGAGTTTAATACTCGATTAACCTTATTTTTAATTTAATAATAAGTTAACAATTTTCTTAACCTGAAGTCAACGCCCATGGATACTCTCCACTTTTATATTTTAAGCAAACAACACAACAACATTTGCACTAAATCTTCACAGTCTACTTAGAAACATGTAAACTCAGTGTAATTGAAATAAAATCATTTAAAATAAGTTTAATTCAAATAAATAAACAAGAACGTTAACAACGTCCCATTACTCACTTCATTGAGAAAACGAAAACGCGATTGTCGCGCAGCCGCACTTCACCACGCCCGGCTAGTGTAAAGCAAAGCAAAACCGGTAACTTCCGATAAAGTGTCAACATTAGTTGCATAGTTGTATTTTTTTAGATCGTAAATGAAAATAAGAGTATCAGATATATTAAAAAATATGAATGTGAAATATCATAAACATGATTTGTATTATTGTTGTATCGATCAGTTTTTTGGAATAACTTTAATTAAAGTTTGCAATTAAGGATTTTGATGATGACAAGTCAAAAGCACTAAGAGCAGTTAACTTTAAAATTCAAAAGTAGGTGGGTCCTTCTACAAACAGTTGATTTACTAATAAAACGTTGCCCCATTGACTATTTTTTTCATGTACTGATTAATTGGTTGACCACTGACCACAAATATCTAATGTTATGTGTGGGAAAAATCCTTTACGTACCTCCCATGAGTACCTTAAGTCCTTGACTCTATCTTCCTTACAGCATTCACAAAATAGGAAATTAGGTAGGTAGCTACTTTAATTAGTATATGTATTCGGCTTACTTACGTAACCGTTTGACAAAGAACTCTACTAATTTACTAATAGTATGTCTCATGAAATTTTTATTTGAATAGGTAGGTAGCTATTTGTTTTGTTGTTCCTTAGGCCATTCGTATGAAGGTAGCTACGTTAGTGCCAGAATAGTTTCTAAGTAAGGCGACCAACTTTCTGAAAGTCCAATGCGGGACTTTTTGTGGATAAAGTTTAGTCGGTACACCTACAATAGGGTATTACAGTCTAATTCAAAAAGTGTTTTAATTTAATCTGTTATTGATAAAATACCACAAAAAATATAAATACATTTTGTATAATAATATATATTTTGTATAATATAACTTGTATTTTCAAATTGAAATATTTAATTTATTTTGCAGTTTTATGAATAGAAATTAATATTTTTCGTTTGTTTTTTCATAAATGAACTATAAAAACATAAATTTAGATTTTATTTTTCATAGTGCGTAATACCCTATTACATAAAATCATAAAAAATTAGGTACAAAAGTTACTTATTTTTAAAATCATATTTATCTCTAGAGTGACACTTTTTAACAAGTTCAGGATTCTTATTGAGTAGGTATGTCATGAAAATCTTTGCAACTTTCCATATTAAATTTAAGTACAAGCAGAGTTCGTAGTGTTTTCACTTTTAGTAACGATTTTTCCGACGTCCATAGAGCACTATTAAAAATACGTACATACTCTTTCGGTAGGCGCGCATGAGGGAACGAATCTCCTCACGCCCCAACCGTCGCAGTAGATGTTCCGGGCGTCGGAAATCGCGCGATGATCTCCGGTCGCGTTTCGCGCGCGCCTCAAAGAGCCATCAGACTACCACAGATAGGGCCCAATAGGGCTGTTGCTTGATACGGAGCCGCGGAAGACCTAACGGGTTACCGAGGCACCGGTTTGAAGAGCAGGAGTAGGAATGGGGTGGTTTTTAGTCTGTAAGAGAGTGACACTTCCTCTCGCCTAACTCGAGGCGGGAGAAGTAATTGGATGATATTCATCCTTTTAAAAAAAATTGTTGTTCTGTACTAAACTTCTTCTCCTTCTAGCCCTTTAGGACATCATTGTTCACGTAATTACACACACATAGGTAACTTATTTCGTCAAACAAGTTATGTTCATTTTTTCGCGCTGTTGTTCGTGCCTCGTGCGCGTGTTGGCGTCATGTAGTAGAGAAATAGGTATGCGGGACTTGCGGGATGCATCTTACATTTTACGGGACTATTTTATTAATTACTAGCGTTTACCCGCGGCTTCGCTCGCATCACAAAAGGATAAAAAGTAAGCTATGTGACATATGTATGTATTGGTATATGTCACATAGCTTACTTTAGCCATCTATACCAATACTTTTGTTTTCCCTCGGGAATATCAAATTTTTACGGCATAAAAAGTACATTATTTAATCCAGACTTCCAACTTTACGTCTGCAAAAATTTAAAGCAAGTATAGTAGGTACGGCGTAAAATCGGAACAAACAAACAAACTCACTTTCCGATTTATAATATTAGTACATAAGGATTTCAAAGCGGGATTACATCTAGCATTACGGGACGGTTGGCCGCACAGTCGTAACCGAAGTTGTCGCGCACCTCCGGCAATATAGTTGTCCAGTGACGCCAGTCTCTCACGCATGGGGGTTCGAATCTGGTAACTGTAAGTACCTACCTTTACCAGTCTTTTTCCAAATTAGGTACCCTACGTAATTTCTAAGTTTATAAAGGCCAGACCTACAGTAAAAACTTTTCTTTTTTTCAGTTTCAAATTGCCAATACGCCTTGAACAAGTTAGGTAGTATGGCAAGCTCGGCTCTGATGAAATGCCTTCTTAGTGGAGGAGGCTCTCAGTTATTGGTGATTACTATCACCGTAAGCGTGTTAGGTACATTGTAGTGGTATAATGTGTGTACCTCTGCCTACCTCGTCGAGGATAAAACGCGTGATGTTATGTTGTCATACTATTACCGTGTTTTGGTGTCTGTTGGGCATCAGGCTATTAGTACCTATCATATTTATCTTCATTTGCAAACATGGGTAGGTAGATAATGTATAGGTGTTAACAGTTTAGTTTCTCCATATTTTGCCTTCACTTGGCAAGCAATTATAATAATTACTTGGCATGTATATATACATACATACATATAATATTACATTAGGTACATCACGCCTCTTATCCCTGAAGGTGTAGATAGACCTCTGCCTACGTATTCTGCAGGTGCCAGATTTCGGCATCACTGTACAATATAACACCCACTATTCACTATTTATGTTAGGAGTCCCATGTAATAGGGGTGAGTCTATTGGTATTATAATTTGGTTCAATTCGAAATTCTCAGTAGGTAATGAAGCCCTGAATTGGTGTTTTCCAACAGATAATAACACAACTGGCCCAAAACCTGTCCCCTTTTATGGCGGTGTGATGCGATATTATCCATTTATCAGTGTTTTGAATTACCTTGCTTTTGATAACCAAATTTGCACTTCACAGACCAGTGTCGATTTTGATGACATAGTGTTGACGTCAGGTCACTTAGATATAAATGATGTAAATGGGATACCATGACTATGGCCAGTGTGCAGGTGTTCTTTCTAAAAGATCATATTTGTGTGACAAGGGATTGCATGAAATAAATCAATGTAAATTTTATGTGGGTATGTGTTCAGGTTTGGTTGAAGGATAGGTAGGTAATGCCCTCTTGTTCAGTCAATTCATAATTATGAGCTCAGTAATGTAAACTAAATAAATTTTATTATACTTGGGAGATTTTGAAATTACAGTGTGTGTTTGTGTAGTTAAAACAAAACAAATACTAACTAATAAAAATAGGGCAAGATGAAAACTGTGAAATAATAAGGCAAGATTTTATTAATAAATCATCTCCCACTACTGTAAATCGAGTATCATTATACATTTCAGTGTTACAGAGAGGCACATTGACAGGGATAACAAAATAAAAAATGTTTTGATTGATGAAACTCTAATTAACCACTGAATTCTCCACAAGTTTGCAGGATCTCATAAACAAAGGAATTGATCAATAAAAATAAATCACGCGAAGTGATAGGATGTAAGATTGAGACTCGTCAGATCGCATTACGATCGCGTAAGATCAACGTATACTGTATACCAAGACGAACAAGAGAGTCCAGTAGGGGTTCGGGTCGCTCCGGGGCCTCCACTCTTCACATTGAAAACTCATTATACGCCAGCATCCAATTTATCTTTTGTCAAAAAAATCTGTACAAAATATATTAAATATATACTCTGTAATGCTAAAAACTGTAACGCTACCTCCTCAATAGTTCAATCACGATTATTAAATGATTTAAAACACAATAACTCGTTCACGTCGTGCAAGAACAAACATTAACGTACTTATCGACGAGCGGCGCCGGCGCTCGCGCGGCGGGGAGACCTATATACAAGTCAACATTTTAAAAATCATACACCTCAGTCTGTCACGAGAATACCGCTGCTGCATCTGATTTATAATTCCGTTGCATTAATTTCATACAGTCGTGTGGTCTTACGATCTAGTGTCGCGTATCGCGTCCTTTGCTTATCGTCCGTGCGTGGCATCATAATATACATAGTTTATTTTATATATAGGCAGTCGCGAAGAGGCGTATGTTAGTTCCGCTCCTCTTCGCAATCGCGGGAGATGTGTCCGGGCTTTCCGCACACGTAACAAGTCTTGGTGCCGTCGGGGCAGTTGCGTGAGATGTGGCCGGACTTGTTGCAGTTGTAGCAGGTCTGATTGGAGCTGTCGCGCCCGCCCTCTGGGCAGTTCCGTGCGATGTGCCCGGTCTTGTTGCAAGTGTAACACGACGGCTCGTCCGGACTTTGCGCGCACTCACGCGCTATGTGTCCCGTGCCGTTACATCTGTACACAAAAAATACATTATTACAAAATAATAACATTCGTTCTTAATACTCTAGTCACACAAGTTTTATTCCATGTATAGTATTAAATAAATTAAAAAAGAAAGGTCGATGACAATCCAATACAGCACGTGTGTAGAAGTCAAGGTCAATGCTAATAGTCTATGACACGTGATGTTTGAGTACTAGAAGACAGATACACAACACTCAACACTTTCTCTATGACATAATGTAACTTGTGCGCGAAATAATTAAAATATAGAAGTATGATTAAGACAATTCGTTAGTTCGAATGGACTTTCAAGCTAAATCGAATAGCAAAGAAACACAGAAGACTTAACCTCGTTATCGAAACTGGTTTTAGATATGATCTAATCATAAACCGACGTGAGTCGGATAAGAGCCCCGGTTAGCTAACATGCACTTAAATCTAACGTTATTTAAACATGGCTGGCACTATGTTGGTCGCCTACCAACGAATTGAATTGGCTCAGTAACTTCTCTTGGACACACTTTGTTTTATTGGATATATTGATTTGATTGCATACTACTTGAAAGTAATCACAAAAGAGAAATAAATCAACTGAATAAAACTGTTTTAAGATTCAGTGTTTCAACATACATAAGGAACTATTTGGTGTTCAGTTATTCCTTTCACGTGGATACGAACGGCGCGTGGCACTGGTTTCCTTGTAGGTGCACGCTTGCTGATACTACGCGTGAGTACAGTCACTCAAACGTGACCACTCATGCGTAACGAGCCAATGGAGATACTCGATGTCTACACGAAACACGTATCATTACAAGTGTCGTTAACCTATAGCAACGTTACAACTAGATGCTTGATTGATTTGCGCTACCGCAGTCAACTAACCGCTCTGAGTTGAGGAACGGGTCCCGATCTTATATCTCCCCTTCAAATACACACCATTAAACTACGATTAGATGTACAGTCAAGGCGCAACGTTATTGTTATGATGGACCGGTCGTTTTTAGGCTTCGTCAACAGTGTCTGGCGTAGCACTTACTTTTTCTTTAACTGAAAATGTCTTAAAATAATATTAACCTGTAGCAACGGTCGGCCTCCTCCTTGCAATCCCGTGCGAAGTGCCCAGCGCGGTTGCACTTGAAGCACTTTTCGCGCTGACGGTTGAAACCAGAGTCACGAGCAGCAACACCACCCTGGGTGCACTCGCGGGCAAAGTGCCCTGTCCGGTTACACTTGTAGCATACACTCGAACTCATTGTCTGGAACAATACGATGCACTTAGTTGGTAATACTCTTGTTACTCTGTAGTAACGGTACCTCTACGAGAACAGTGATAGAACTACATTTCACTTGGCGTACAGAAAGGCAAGACTAAAAATTTGGATAAATTGATATAGTCAAGATTATAAAATATTGTGTTAAAACATGTTTTCGGACGAACATTAAATTCAGTGAACTTTTTTGACCTTGTAATAATGACCTTTATAATATACGGTCATTCGCCTCTGCCATCTCTTTCTTACTCCTTTTCAGACCGTAAGTGTAACAGAGACATTATCATTGAGTTATTTGCACAGAAGTTCCGCTGACGTGATGACCCTGAGGTTGATAACGCGCTTCATGTGCCAAGATCACGGCAAATTACGTACGATTGTCAGCAATTGACTCGCGGCTAACATTTTGATCGAAACGTATAAGGGAGGCCTGCTACGATGCAAAACAATTGACAATATATGAACATCATACATTCCACAAGGTCTGTTGACTTGGTAATTTTAAGAGACACTTGTCCTGGTTATTGGCCCTTGAGACATGCATTAGATTGTGTAAAGAACTTTCCAATGATGAAAACATTAGTGAGCGAAGTAATGCTACAATTATTATAGAGTATAAATAACGATTTATAAAGTCAAGTAATCCTTGAGATTTTACTAAGAACAATGTTCATGGTGCAATGTAGCAACCACAGCCACACATTATTTATACAGATGGTTATAAACTTGTGTGTAGCAGTTAAAACAATAAATGATTGAAACAATATTGTTATCTAGAACATAAATAATACGGCCGAGCGACCTCGACATGGCGACACCTTTCTTTGGCCTCTAAACTATTGATCAACACCATAGCGAGACATTATTGAGTACTTTATTTGCATAACCAATACTATTATGGTTATGTAATAGAATTGTTCTCAAATATACAGATGTAAGCACTTGTTCCCAAATATACAGATTACAATAGAATTGTATTAACAAAGTAGAACACCTTACAGTATTTAGGTGATGTGGAGTTCTTTTAGTGTTTCAACTCGGTAAAATGTAAGTCAGATGTAGAGGGGGTAAAATAAAAGCAGTAATAGGGAAAGTCATTAAATGTAGGTGTAATTATAACAACAGAACTAGTGTATATACTCTAGTTCTGTCTCAATTTACTCTAGGCTACATTAGTGCCACACATCACATGTATTAAGTAGGTCTCAGGAGAATCAATACTTATTTGTTGAAGTGCACATTAGATAAATTGTAGGTTTATGTGTGGGCAAAAAACTGAATGACAAAGTTATATACCTACTTAGGAATTGTAGAATATGTTAGAATAACTGTTAAATATACAAGACCATGTAATAAATAAATTTTTACTCCATGTGGTCTTTTTTGTCCATCAAAGTTCTTACCTGTAGTTTGACAAAGAATTAAAACTTATCTCAAACCAAATAAATGACAATTTAAAACAAATATTTACTCATGAAAATGCTCATCAAAAATGTTAATATCCGACATGAATTTTTGTGTGAAATCGAGTTGGTTGTGATGCAATTACACGAAATGAATGACTTTCTAAACACAACTGTTATAGGGTCAATGGAGCAATAGCTTGAATGTGCCAACAGTACTTTACTTAAGTGTATCAAACCTTTTTACTTATTGATGAAAAGTAAAAAAGAAAAATAAAGAAAACTTATTTCATTAACAATAATGTACCTTTTGTAACAGTAATAATATTATCTGTGATTGTTTTAAAATAGTTAAGTACTAACTATACTACTTTAATAAATAATTAGTAACTGGTTTTCTAATGATTCCGCAGCAAATGAAATGTGAAAATTAAATTGAAGTATTTAAATTCTTAGAATCTCTGTTGTTTTAATTGTTCATTGATTACATTGACTTTCATACTGAGAAATTCTAGTCACTGTAATTATATGAACACATGATGAGAACTAATAAATAAAATTAATCTTTATTGGCAAAACGGATGTCCTTGAATGATTAAAAAACATGATTGTATATCTATGGAAACAGAATGACTGCAAAAACAACAAATGCATTTAGTATTACAGTGAAAATACTTTCATCCCTAATAAATTGAAGTGAATAATACCACGTTTGAAGGTACCACTGAATTGGCATATTTCAACATATAAAGGGTCCTTTGTGTAAGCATGTAACAGGTACACAATTTACCACATGTTAAACTAGGCTTGGTAAGGTTCCTATACATACTATACGTATTTGTACTTTCCCACATGCTGTTCATAGTGCAGCGATGCGTCATTGTCTTACACTAACAGAAAAAAAAGAAAGTTACAACAGTAGAATAAATAAATACTTGAAGAAAATACCACAAGCTGATGATTGAACAACTTTTTGTGATCGAGCTGGCTGCTAAAATGCGAATATAAATGAATCCCGATAACATATTCTACCATAAAATTACCTCAACAGCAGCTTTATGTGTCAGCAACGAGTCACCGTTTGTCAAACTAACCACGTTCACTATACAACCTATACAGAATGCGTTGACATAAAAATATACAATTTTCACTTGAAAGCACTTGGGGAATCAATGTAATTATAATTTTTGCTGATATTTAAAAGAAAACACATCTGTAACATACGTACGCCGTTTAACAGCCTAACCACGTGTAGAGGTACCGGTAGCGCGCGGTTTCACAATAAATGATGCACTTTACACTTACCGATTGGATGTGAAACTGCTTGAGCACTTAAATCACTACTGATTCGATCGTTTAACGATCAAATTTTTATTAAAATTTACAAATAAGATGTAATTTACGACGCTTCGTTCGCAAGGAAGCCAGCCACCATCACTACGAATCCGTAAAAGACATTTTGAGCATAGACAACAGAGGTAAAAAGTTTCCAACGCTCCTCCGACGTGACTAGTGATTATTACAAAATGTATTTTAAAGATATAACGTTACCAAAAATTTTAAAATAAAGCTAACGAATCTTAAAAACCTTTTCATTGATTAAAATATAATGAAATGTTAGGGAAAACATATATAATTTAATTTGAGTAATTTCGATAGATTCCTAATTTATTGTTTATGGTTATAGTCAGTTATTAACCAATAGACACTCAAGAAGATAAATTTTAAGCCAATGAGAAGAGACACACTAATTCAGCCAATGAAAGACTAGTAAATTGTTTATTTATTTCCGTGAAACCATGGAACCATGCGTGAAACTGAACAGAGAAGCGAATGGGAAAAGCAAAAGACTTTTGTTAAATGTCAAAAAACTCCATTGTCAAGTCAAGTTGTCAAACAAATTCCGACTTGCAGAATATCGATAGCAATAGCACGGTGTTTATCAAGAAACATAGTAATTAGAATTACGATTTTGAACGAAAAGGTTTTGTTTCAGGCGATATAATAATGTCTGTAGAAAAGAGACGTAGTAGTGTTGATGAAAAAGAAGAAACGGATGAAAATGACGGTTGGATAGGGCCTATGCCGTCTGAGGCATCGAAACCTAAACCAAAAAAGCGAAAAGGTACAGTAATTTATTTATAGTTTCTTAAATTAACGAACATAGATTAAAGTATATGGTAGCTATTGTGGACTAATAAAAATTCTTTCAATTTTTTTTCAGTATTGGAATTTGAATCTCTTTACATGGAGAATTTGCCATCTTCGGAGACTTACGAGTTCAGTTACATGCACCGAGATGTGGTCACACACATTGTAGTTACTAAGACAGACTTCGTAATCACCGCTAGTCAAGATGGTCACTTAAAATTTTGGAAGAAACAGGTAAAACATGATAGTATTAAGTATACTAAAAATAATTTACCAAATCGCAATTTATTGAAAATCTATTGAAAATTTATCTCTATTGAAGATTTACGTTACCAAAGAATGAATAAGTATAGACCTATTATGTACCCATCAACTCCTCATTACTTCAAACTAGTAATTAGATAAATGTATGATTGTGTTTCAGGAAGAGGGCATAGAATTTGTTAAGCATTTCCGCTGCCACCTTGCTCCTATCAGTCATGTTGCCACCAATACTACCGGTACACTGCTCTGCACAGCCTCTCCGGAGAAAACAATCAAAGTTTTTGATGTTATTAATTTTGGTAAGATACATTGTATCATATAAACTAGTAATTTACCATATTTGCATATACTTTTAGGTTACTAGATTTGTTTCATGTTTAAAGTAATTGAAACGAGTATGCATTTGGCGCTCTGATTGGCTGGGTCCAATGTTCCAATCAATCAGAGTGCCAAGGTCTTGTTTCGATTACTTTAAATGTAAGGCAGACTTGCACTAAGCTCTCAGCTACAAACTTAGCATTAATGTTTAACCAAAAACAAGACTCACCAGCTTAAATTGATGAATTATTTGCTCTCAGCTCTAGGTATGTAAAATAGTGATCTTGGACTCTTGACTTAAATTATGACAATAAGACATTTATAGTTGAGATCTCTCAGCTCATAGCTAGACATCTCAGCCAAGAAGTTTATAGTTTTATTCACAAATATGTAATTTCTATTTCAGATATGATCAACATGATATCAATAGAGTTTGAGCCATACATTGCTGAGTGGGTGCACTCGGCTGGGGATCCTATATCTGCTCTAGCTATGTAAGTATAGTTGTGAACTAATCTAATTATAATCACTTTCTTAATCCTACATTGATAACTACACTACTACACCGATAACATACTGATACTAACTATATGTAACACATAAGGTCAGTTCAACAACATTCTTGCAATAATAATGTGCAGACTCTGGATTTGGAATTAATTCACTTTATAGTAATAAGACTGGCCATTGTACTACTAATTTCTAAATATTTGTCCTATGTGTTTTTTTATATGGTGTACAATAAAGAATGTTTCTATCCTATTCTACTCTAATATCATCGATTGTAATGTAATAAAAGAAACAAACCCAACAAGAAATGTTTCAAACTCAAAACTATTAATTTAATCTAGTATAAGTGTGGGAGAGCCATGCTTTGGCACCAATGGTGTGGTTCCACCCAAGTGATAACCACACCCTCACAGAAAACCGACGTGAAACAACACTTGCATGTAAGTGAGGTTACTGGAAGCCTCATTACCTCCCCTCCCCTCCCCAGTCTATCCTAATCCTAATGAGGTATTCATCCCTCACAATCCTCAAATTTCCAATTCCCAAAAGGCCCATTTTTTTTAAGGGGGGAAAATCATCGAAGGCTCCTTCCGCTTGGGAGGCAGGAGGGAGTGTCAGACTCTTACTGACTAAAAACCACCCCCTTCCTACTCCTGCACCCGTTAGGTTCTCCGCGACCCCAAAAGGCCCTTAACACACTGGTAACGCCTTTGGTGTTTCAGGCGTCTATGGGCGGTGCCGATTGCTTACCATCAGGTGATCCGCTAGCTCGTTTACCAGCTTATCTCATAAAAAAAAGTACCTCTCAATACTTCAGCCCATGTTATTTCTACCTTACAGTTCCGAGAAAGCCAGTAACAAGATCCACATATTCGATGGTACACAAACCTCAAGCACTCCACTACACACCTTCCAGACTCTTCACCAAGCTACAGTAACCACCATCAAATATAACCCGGTCTATGAAACCGCAGTCTCTGTAGACAAGGCAGGGATCATTGAATACTGGACAGGCCCCAAGCATGAATACCAATTTCCTAAGACTGTGCAATTCGAATCTAAGCTGGATACAGATTTGTATGATTTTGTGAAGAATAAGACTTATCCTACTGCACTCGCGTTTTCGCCTGATGGGAAGAAAATGGCGTCTATCAGTTTGGATAGAAAGGTAAGATGATGTATTGCTAATGTTTTGATAGTATTTATATTTAGGTAGTTAGTCTCGTTGCTCTGGCCAAAATCGGTTGGGATGATGATGATGACATTTGACAAACACTTTTTAAACTATTGTTAAGTTTTCATTAATTTATTTATTTATAAAAATCTGCCTCGTTGGCCGAGTAGTCGCAAGTGTGACTGCCAGACAAGGGGTCTCGGGTTCGATTCCCGGGTCGAGCAAAGTAAAACTGGGTTTTTATAAATTGTCAGAAGTAGCACGGAGTCTGGAATTATGCCGACGATGAGACTCATAACATAAATAGTGAAAAGTGGGTGTTATATTGTACAGTGGCATAATGTGCGCCTCTGCCTACCCCTTCAGGCGTGATGTTATGTTATGTTATAAAAACTCGAAGTTACCTTTAGGTAGATAGGTAGAGCAGAGATGAAAGTTTTGTGTTGTTTCTTTACTTATGTTGAAGGTATGCCTCTATTGTGAAAGTAAGAGCTTTAAAAGATTTTTTTTTTTAAATCACACTTTGTATTTGATTGTTCGAATTTCTCAATTTCATAACTAAAGCTAAAATATTTTACTCATGTTGGTGGTATTATGTGTACATGTGTGTGTGAGCAATGTATGTAATGTGTAGGATGTTTGTCTGTTGATGTAATAGGTGCGTGTGTTCAATTTCCTGTCAGGCAAGCTGCACAAGGTGCTCGACGAGAGCCTCCAGCGCTTCCAAGACCTGCAGCATCAGACACAACAGCTGCCCAACATGGAGTTTGGTAGACGGTAATGCTACTGCTTTATTGTTGAATTTGGGATATTGGTTTTATTTAAGTGTAGTTTTCGTAATTTCTAATTAATGGAACAAATTCAAGTAAAACAGTAGTTTTACTTGAATTTTTTATAAGCAGTTTGTATTAACACACCTGGTTAATTCAGTAGATACTTGTATTGTAACCAGATGACACTGAAATCATTCTCTATAATTATATTTTAGGCAAAAGTTTACTGATAATTTTTTAACATGATTTTGTGTAATCCTGGGTATCCAGGAGGTAAATATGCGATTAATATCGAGCATTTCATTCTAGTATGGCAGCGGAGCGTGACTTGGAGAAGTCAGACTCGGTGCACCTAGCGAACGTACTGTTCGATGCGAGCGGCCACTTCGTGCTCTACGCGACGATGCTGGGGGTGAAGGTGGTCAACCTCGTCACCAACCGCTGCGTCGCTATGCTCGGCAAACCGGAGAACTTGCGCCCTCTACATCTTGCACTGTTCCAGGTATATATAAACAAGATGAGTTTTTGCCAGTGGCTTCACCTGCAGTACTAAGGCAGAAAGTTCTCCAGACATTTTTTTCATATTGATGGGTCGACGTTTGACAACTATCTCGCCTGGTGGTTAAGCAATGATGCGGTCTACGATGGAGCACTCTAACTCTATCAGTTAGTCTCTTTCTGATCTTTCCTGAATACGTATGACGTGGACGTATAGCACGTCACAGAGCTCGGACTTCAGTTTTTTTTAAATTCAGCATCCAACCGCTACCAACTTTGAACACTATCGTAGCCTGTCATCAGGTACATCCATCCAGACATACATAAAAATTTTCCTATGTACAATGAAAGCAGGCAGAAACTCCAGAGCCTGGACACCACCTACTACAATCTATACACCTTCTTTAGTTACCATTACAATCACGATCTGGTTAAGTGGTTATATTAAATTTAGACTAATATTTTATGTTGCAGGGTCGCACGAACCAATCAAAAGTAGCGACTACACTGGAGATGGAAGGGTCAGAGAACCCTACACTGCTGAACGTGAAGACGGACCCCACCCTGTTCTGCACGGCGTACAAGAAGAATCGTTTCTACATGTTCTCCCGACGCAGCCCTGACGACATCAAGAGCCCTGACGCTGACCGAGACATCTTCAATGAGAAACCTTCCAAGGAGGATATTATCTCCGCTACTGAAGGACAAGGTACAGTTATTTTAGTTTTTTTTTTAAGAGGGGAAAATCATAGAATGACTGCTCCCGCCTAGGTGAGGCGGGAGGGAGTGTCAGACTCTTACTGACTAAAAACCACCCCGTTCCTTCTCCTGCACGTCGAGCCGGAGCCCCGGTTACCCGTTAGGTTTGAAGAATTTATACTCGTACTGTTCAGTGTTTGGCGGTGTTTGTTTGTGAGGCCGTGGTATCACTCCGATCGAGCCGGCTCATTCGAGCCGAAGCGCGGGTAGTATAATAATTGCGCAAAAAGCAAGATGAATTTTAATTTTTTTATTGAAATAAATAAATAAATGAAAATTCCTGTCTCCTGTACAAAATAGAGGTTTGCCATAATTTAACTATATTTGACAGGCGCCTGCCTGTCATTATCTTACATAATATAAAATACTAACTACTTCCGCGCGCCGCGGTTTCACACTCTCTACTCAGCTCCTATTGGTCGCAGCGTGATGTTTTATATTATATTTTATCGATTTTTTATTATTTATCGAGGATGGCTACAGGCTATAAATAAATTTTATTAATAGCCTATAGCCATCCTCGATAAATGCGCTATCCAACTCAAAAATAATTATTCAAATCAGACTTGTAGTTACGGAGATTAGCGCGTTCAAACAAACAAAAAACAAACTTCCGCTTTATATAATAGTGTAAGATATGTAATATTTCTAGGAGTACAACGTCTATACGAGCAAGCTATTCTACACACATCATTGGGCGACGTGCACATTCGTATCTTCGGCAAGGACGTGCCCAAAACTGCGGAGAACTTCTGCGTGCACTCCCGCAACGGATACTACAACGGACACGTGTTCCATCGCGTCATCAAAGGATTCATGGTGCAGACTGGAGATCCTACAGGTAGGTTAAAGTTAGATAGATAGCAGGGAAAAGGTTGGCTTGGCTTCTTTTGAGGTTATTGTATAATTTTAACAAAATAAGTTCTTCATTTCCTGGGTATACGATTTGGTATTTCACAATGGCATAGGTATACAACTATTTACCTAGTTCACATCTTTAATGTTATCACTCAAGGACGTGTGCATTCTACCCATCCTCACGTATGGCGCTCAAAATTGGTCTTTGATACAACATCAGAAGTCCAAACTCAGGGTTTGCCAGCGGGCCATAGATTGCAATATCTTAGGAGTTCGACTATCGGACAGAATTAGGAACACCACGCTGCGCTCCACGACTAAAATCGTTGACGTTCGTCTTAAAGCCATAGCCTGCTCATGTCTGCCGCATGTCAGACGAGCGGTGGGCAAAACTTACTACTGAGAGGAGCCCACTCAACGTCAATAAGCGTCGCAGCAGACCCAAAATGACATGGCGGGACGAATTGGACATGTATGACGAGGATTGGCTGCAATATGCTTTACATAGGAGTGGAAGGAGGGTAGGGAGGCCTTTGCCCTGCAGTGGGACGATCATGGCTGAAAATAAATAAAAATAATCGTCCAGAAAAGGGCATATCAAGATTACCTACTCCTGCCCTCCTCGCAGGGACAGAAACACAAGGTCTAGGATCTTTCATCGACAATAAATAGAAATAAATATCCCAAATCCTCCCGTATGCATTGCATAATTATACTTTTACATTCGTTACAAGCTTTACACTCTCTCGTTATATTAGGTAAATCGATTACGCGATATATCCAAGGCTACCTTTTGTCATATTAAATATATCTTAGTACTATAATCTATTATTATTGTCACGTTTTATTTGTCATCTACTGATAATACGGATTTTGTCACAATGTGTGATTATTTTAAGGAACTCTTTATCGATAATGATAAGGAATAGGTAGATAATGCTATCACTATTTATGTTGATCTTATAGTCTATTATTATTTTAAGGATTTATTATATAGATTAATAATTAGTTTAGGTATAAAAACTTGCATCCAATATGTACAAGTTTCGATTAATATTAGAGACAAAGAAAATAGATTTTTTTTAAAAGAGGAACGAATTGAATTTCCCTTCTCCATTCGAATCTACATTTTGGAAAGAGCGCCTATCTTCACTGACGGACTGACTGACAAGACTATTATTTATTTTGTGTTTGTTGACGTTTCAAAAGTACCAAATTATGGTTTAATTGAAATAAATGCTTTGACTTTGACTATGACAAAGGATTAGTAATAATTCATATTACAGAAGGGTTAATTGGCAAACAGTATGATTTAGGGCTATTTCGACTACTGTTAGAACGATTTTATATGGGAGATACATCAAATCTTTCACCAAATCTTAAATGGCAACATAACTAAGAGTAATGATACAGCTAGGTCGTTTAACGCGTGGTATATCGGAGCGCAGATCTCCGCGAGATACAATGTCTTCTCTATGGTGTCTTTATACCGATAAACAAGAGGTAAAGGCAACACAATCTTAATTTTTTTTGCATTATCTAGGCACGGGCACTGGCGGCGAGAGTATATGGGGTGGCGAGTTCGCGGACGAGTTCAAGCCGCACCTAAAACACGACCGGCCGTACACAGTGAGCATGGCCAACGCCGGCCCCAACACCAACGGCAGTCAGTTCTTCATCACACTGGCACCTACGGTAAGCCTACAATAATATTATTTATGTTTTATAACAGCAAGGAGGTGGAAGTTTTTTAGATTTGTGTTAAAATCCCAAATTCCTAAGGGCCGGCAACGCAACTTGTAACTCCTCTTGGTGTTGCGAGTGTCCATGGGCCGCGTTGATTACTTACCATCAGGTGATCTGCCTAACCATTTATAGCTGATATATGCCATTATGAAAAAAAAGATCTGGCTTCAAAGAATTTAGCCTATGTGCTTCTCCATACTCCTTTTGTACCTCTACATGTATGCATTTCTAAAAGTAAATATATAAGAAACTTTACTTGTGTAAAGGTTTTTAACAGAGCATTCCAAAATAAAATAAGCTGATTTATTGTATAGAACATGTTCAATACATTAATTCATTCTTTATTATTATAGTTTTTATGTTTCAGTTACATTACATTAATTCACTTTTTTATTGTTATTTGATTTTTTGCGTAGAACATAATCCAAAACTATTTGTGTTTTAGATTTAATTTGTACGAAATTCTCTCACAATATGTCGTCCGTTTTCGAAATAAAATAATATACCTGCGTTACTTGTTGCTCATAAATAGTTGTTGGTACTTACATAACTTGTATGTACAAATGGAACTAGTACGACAACTGACTCGATTATGTAGTGTTTTGGAAGCATTACATCCACACAAAAAAAAAACGAAGCCTTCCTTATAAGACAGCAATAAATCAATATTGTTTTAAGCTTACACATTTATTTTCTTTTTTGCTTGTTCATTACTCGACCTTTGAACTCGAAGCTCTGCCATCTTTATAAAAATATTCCCAAGAAATACTACAGTCCGGTAAATATACAATTAATCTATTTAAACTGACTGGAATCGTAGCATACATTGAACTATTGACAATTTGAATTACCTCCAATTGATGGCTTAATTCCGGTAGAATTAATTAATTCACTAGTTCAATGTACGTCTTGTATTAATTGAGTAGAATAGTTTGTTGATCAAAATTAATTAGTAATTTATAGTAACAGGCCAGCATACTGAGTTACTTCACTCTGTCAAACTTTTCTATATGTATTATACTTATTTTGAAGTTAATTCGACTCTCATTGAAGAGCCTATAAAAAGGCCCGGTGCAGAACTGCAGGGCACTCCGAAGTTGCTAGTATGAATGTGATGAAAGCTAAAGAAGTATATAAAGATCGGTAGTAGGGACAAAGGCATGTATTATCTTATACTGTAATGACCTGGGTTCCAGTAACTGGATAATGAAAGATTAAACAGCGGCAATAGGTAGGTACATAAAAATTTATTCAACACTGACAAATACTAAACTAAATTAAATCACTGGAAATCACTAAAAAAATAACGGAAAGACATAAAACCTAAATAAAACAGTAAAATCAGAATACAGAAATAAACAGGATATAACAAAATTTTCTAAGGCTTGGGTTCGAACCCGAGTTCAACCGTGTCGACGTATACGATGCTACACCCCGAGACCAACCGGTTACTTGAGAATAGAGGTGAATATGTTGATCTGTAAGCGTCGAGATCAACTGGCGTAACGGAAGCTGAATCACAGTTCTAAATGTTTCTCCCAAATAATTAAGGGCGTATCCGCAAGCTGAGGACAATGTAAAAACAATCAGCCTTGCAAAATATTGCCGATGATCCAGTGTACACTTCCGTAAAGTAAACGCAAACACTTACCCCGTTACTGCAACCACACTCACTTGTCATTGGCAATAATACTTATATATTTACTATTCATTACACATTTCTGAGCAATTATGGCTTTGAATTACAGCAATTATGTAAATTAAATGAGGAGCCCGTTAGCTGTCTCCTTTCTTTATATAATCCTCATCTGTCAGATTTATTTTTTTTATTTTCTTTTACTGCCACCCTCACTTTACCATGATAAATACATGATTTATATTAATGTGGCTAGTCTTGTAACGCCATCTATTAATGCACTTAAGAACCAAATATCGATCATTACAATATCCCCTCTCCTCTGAGGAATCCAACCGGATTCAAACCAAACGTTTAAGATCACAAGAATGCCATTTTCCTAAATCTTTGCCCTTGAAACTCTTTAGTCTGTAAACGTCGTTTGATATCTTTTCGGCTACGACTGCTTTTTCAAACTTAGGTGCCAACTTGGACATAAAAGACTTGTCAGCATTCGATAGCAGTTTAGTGCGCTTCCAAACCAGATCACCCTCATCATATCTACAAGTACGACGTCTCTTATTGTACTGATCACTGTTGGTCTCATGTGACTGCCGCATTCTTTCAGAAACTTCTTCATAAATTTTATTTCTGAAGGTCATATTTCTTTCAAATCTCTCTTTATCGAAAGTTATCGGTTCACCCGGTTCAAAGTTGTAAGGTTTCATGCCCCGGATTATTGTTTCGCGTCCAAAAAACAAATACGCTGGCGTTTTTCCGGTCACTTCATGAACCGATGTCCTGATTGCATGACCTATGTGTGGTATATACTTGTCCCATTCTTTGTGATTATCTTCAACGTAAGAAGCTATAGCCGAGCCAATGACCTTGTTTACTCGTTCAGTGGGATTAGCCTGAGGATGATAATGAGGAGTGTACCATAGTTTTACACCGTACTCTGAAACTAAATCCTTAAACTGGTTGGATACAAATTGCTTCCCATTATCACAAACTATTACGCTGGGGGTTCCATACATTAAAAATATATCTTCCTCCAGTATTCGAGCTATAGTTGATGACTTTCCATTCCGGAGAGGGTACAAAAAACAGAATTTGCTGAACCAGCACGTGATGACTAACAGCATAGTATTACCATGCTTCGATTTTGGAAAGGGCCCCATTAAGTCCATTGATATAATCTGAAAAGGTTCTGATACCTCTCGTTGCTTTCCCATTAAACCTGATGGCTTACTTTGTGAGTACTTATACTTTGCACACACTTCACATTTCCGTACAAAGTCTTTCATGTCCTTTATTAATGTCGGCCAGAAATATCGCTGTCTTGCTCGGTTGACTGACTTTTTAACACCAAGGTGGCCAGCTGTAGGGTCATCATGGCATTCCTTAAGGATGCCTTGGCGAAGCGCTTCGGGAATCACAAGTTTCCAACTGTCATTTTCATCTGGAAATTGTTTTAATTGCAAATGTTTCCACAGTTGTCCTTGGCTAACCTCCCAATCCGGTTCATTCTTCCCAGACAGCACCAAGTCTTCTTTTGATTTATACCACTCATCTTTATCTTCTGGTTTTATTTCTAAAATGTTAATTTCCTCTTCAATCGCTCTTGATAAAGCATCCGGCACAGTGTTGTATTTACCTTTACGGTGGACTATTTCATAATCAAATTGCTGTAAGCGCATTGCCCACCTCGCCAAACGTCCGTGAGGATCCTTGTTACGGTGTAGCCACTGAAGGGCGCTATGGTCGGTGATGACTTTAAAGTGATTCCCTTCTATATATGGACGAAATTGTTCTACAGCATGTAGAACACTTAATAGTTCCCGCTCAGATGCTGAGTACTTGCATTCCCTTTCCGATAATTTTCTGCTCGTGTAAGCGATAGGAGCCTCGAGTCCGTCGACTGTTTGAATTAGAACTCCACCAGTTCCCCTGTTAGAGGCGTCACATTGAATAGAAAAGGGTTTGGTGAAATCTGGCACTCTTAACACTGGTGTCGAGGTCAAGGCAGTCTTCAGGTTTAAGAAAGAATCTTCTGCCTCTTTATTCCATTCTATACATTTAGTTCTCTTGCCTCCTTTAGTTAATTCATGAAGCGGAGCTGCGACAATGGCAAAGTTTTCCACAAACCGCCTGTACCAACTAGCTAGACCAATGAATCGCTTTAGTTCCGTGTAAGTAGTAGGCCTGGGATAGTCGAGAATCGCCTTCACTTTATCTGGGTCGGTACGTAATCCTTCCTTGTCTACGATGTAGCCCAAGTATTTTAATGATGATCTCGCAAATGCACATTTCTCCAGATTTATCGTTAATCCTGCCTCTTTAAGCTGATTTTTGACATGTGACAATGACGATAAATGGTTGTCAAAACTGCTGTCACAAATGACGATGTCATCCAAATATGTAAACACTCGAGTCTCAAATTCCGGCGTAAACAACCGATCCATCAAACGTTGTTGTGTTTGAGAAGCATTGACTAGTCCAAACGGCATGACTTTGAACTGATACAGTCCTTTTCCCGCGAGTCCAAAAGCTGTCTTTTCCTTGCTGGTTTCTTCAAGCGGTATTTGCCAGAAAGCTGATCGTAAATCAATAGTAGACAGAAACTGAGCATTTTTTAGACTGTCTAAGATGGTTGTAACCCTAGGCAAGGGATAAGAATCTTTTATTGTAATCCTATTTAATTGGCGACTGTCGAGGCACAATCGATTCTTACCCGAAGTCTTTTTCACTAGTAATACTGGAGAACGCCATGAACTAAAGGAGGGCTCTATTACGTCATTGTCCAGCATGTCCTGAATTTCCTTCTCAAGCTCTGCCATAATTGGGGGGCAAAGGGGTACTGCCTATGTTTGATGGGCAAGCTATCCCCGGTATCGATTCTGTGCTTGATCAACGATGTTCTTCCCAAACCTTTACCAATATCTGCTGCCATTTCATCCAACAGTTTGTCGAGCCGCTCTTTCTGTGAGACAGACAGTTCATCTCGTGCGATCACTGGTAGCTGTACCTTTATTTCCGAGATGTTAACCATTGATTTGCCTGCCCCTATTGCTAAATTGAATAATTCAAAGAAATTCATGCCTAAGATAATATCATGTTTTAAACAATCCATGATATAAAAATCTACCACATTATATTTTCCCATAAACTCAATGGGTAAATGCACAATGGAATTCATGATGTGGTAAGTGCCATCTGCCGTAGATACCATTTCCTTGTCAACTTTATGCTCTGAAAATCCTAATTTCATAACTCTCGTTGCAAATTGCGGAGAAATTACTGAGATAGTGGCTCCAGAATCTAATAATCCCACAAATGGCTGATTCAAGATTGTTAGTTCAGCATAATATCGATTATCTTGACTGTGTTTATTAATATTATTTATTTTCCCTGTTTTCCAAAACATTGAAACCGTGTGTAGCCATTGTTTCCAGTCATCCGAGATAGAATGACTTAGTTTTTCGGGGTACGATCGGCCGGCATCGACTCCGACTTGTCGTTTCCCTTATCAGTGGTATTGCATGGGCATTTATTTGTCGTTTTCCCGAAACGTCCACATCTATAACAGAAGAGCCTCTGTTTTGGCAACTTACAATCCCTGAAGCGATGGCCTGGAGATCTGCAGTTCCAGCACTTTGTCAACTGCACTTCTCTATTATCTATAGCTGCTAGCTCAGTCGTATCTTCGTTTCGTGAGGTCCTCGAAGTATTACCCTTGTATGCTAAATCTTTTTCCAATGAATAATCACTTTGGGTAGGTTCTTTGAAATTTTCACAGCTCAACTTGGTGCATTCAATAATCCTGAGAACTGCAGTCAATTCGCCCACTGAATCGAAAGTATCTCGACATATAGCTTTTTGAAAGTATGGTTGTAAATTTCTTCTTAGTATTATTAATTTTTGCGTTTCTGGGATTGGGGTAGGTAGTCGATTAAACATATTCTGCATAATAGCTATATAGACCGAAATACCTTCCTGATAACTTTGAGTTCGACGCTTAATTTCTTCCAATAGCTCTTCTTGATAATACGGTCGTTGAAATGTGTCTAACAGTAGCCTAACCAATTGTGACCAATTTGCCGCTGAATTTTTATTAGCCCTAAACCATATCAACGCTTCTTCTTCAAAGAAGTCTATGGCGTAGCGAAACAAGTCTTCATCGGTAGCATTCCGCGCTTCTTTAAGTTCCTCAATTCTTTCCAAGAACGCGTTTACACTTATGGTGCCCTTACCACTAAACTTGACACCCCAATCTTTAATCGGTACCAACTTCCGTTTGTGAAAGCCATTATCAAATGTAGAAGTCCTTTGTAAACCAAGATGACGAGAGGAATGACTAGGTCTCTCCAAGACGGGAGTTGGCGTGTCAGCCTCAGCCACCGCAGATTGTGGAGCTCGATCTTGATGTATTTGAGTGTTAGTACCCTTCGGTAAAGAATTTTTCTCTGGGTCTCGGCACTTTTCCAACTGTTCCATAATCTGTATGGCCTCTTCGCCCAGCGACTTCTGTAAGATGCCCTTATCATGTTCAGAAATTCCCTCATCATCCTCACCTTCTTCTTTTTCAAGTTGTCTTAATGACGATAAGGTATCTTGAATATTCTTTAGCAAGGTCGAATGATTCGCAATATCACTAGACTCCGAGGGTATTATCAGTTTAGCACGATTTGACAAGTGTGTCAAACGAGAGTGTATGCGTTTACAAAACGAGTGCTCAGGACTGTGTGATACTTCAGATATAAGTAAATTGATAGCTGACAATTTCTTTTTACAAATTAATATCTCATCTTTTGGATTCTCGATGCATGACTTAGGTGCTTTAAAGGAAATAGAGGACTCACCTGACTGCTCGCGAACTAAAATTTCTCGCAAAAATTTCCGCATAGTCGCCACGGTTTTACAATCAGAAACCCCTCGACATGCCAACTCAAACTCGAGCTCATCTTTATATAATGCATTAACATCCATGACTAAGCAATAATAAAACTTTAAACAATATTTACTTGATGAATATAATACGTACTACCTACCATTACCCACGAAATTACAATATCTGTCCGGAATGAATGCCTACTTACACTGTTACACAAGAATCTTTTTTCAATACACCTTGTTAATCCTTCATTCAGCCCCACGTTGGGCGCCAATGTAATGACCTGGGTTCCAGTAACTGGATAATGAAAGATTAAACAGCGGCAATAGGTAGGTACATAAAAATTTATTCAACACTGACAAATACTAAACTAAATTAAATCACTGGAAATCACTAAAAAAATAACGGAAAGACATAAAACCTAAATAAAACAGTAAAATCAGAATACAGAAATAAACAGGATATAACAAAAGTTTTCTAAGGCTTGGGTTCGAACCCGAGTTCAACCGTGTCGACGTATACGATGCTACACCCCGAGACCAACCGGTTACTTGAGAATAGAGGTGAATATGTTGATCTGTAAGCGTCGAGATCAACTGGCGTAACGGAAGCTGAACCACAGTTCTAAATGTTTCTCCCAAATAATTAAGGGCGTATCCGCAAGCTGAGGACAATGTAAAAACAATCAGCCTTGCAAAATATTGCCGATGATCCAGTGTACACTTCCGTAAAGTAAACGCAAACACTTACCCCGTTACTGCAACCACACTCACTTGTCATTGGCAATAATACTTATATATTTACTATTCATTACACATTTCTGAGCAATTATGGCTTTGAATTACAGCAATTATGTAAATTAAATGAGGAGCCCGTTAGCTGTCTCCTTTCTTTATATAATCCTCATCTGTCAGATTTATTTTTTTTATTTTCTTTTACTGCCACCCTCACTTTACCATGATAAATACATGATTTATATTAATGTGGCTAGTCTTGTAACGCCATCTATTAATGCACTTAAGAACCAAATATCGATCATTACAATATCCCCTCTCCTCTGAGGAATCCAACCGGATTCAAACCAAACGTTTAAGATCACAAGAATGCCATTTTCCTAAATCTTTGCCCTTGAAACTCTTTAGTCTGTAAACGTCGTTTGATATCTTTTCGGCTACGACTGCTTTTTCAAACTTAGGTGCCAACTTGGACATAAAAGACTTGTCAGCATTCGATAGCAGTTTAGTGCGCTTCCAAACCAGATCACCCTCATCATATCTACAAGTACGACGTCTCTTATTGTACTGATCACTGTTGGTCTCATGTGACTGCCGCATTCTTTCAGAAACTTCTTCATAAATTTTATTTCTGAAGGTCATATTTCTTTCAAATCTCTCTTTATCGAAAGTTATCGGTTCACCCGGTTCAAAGTTGTAAGGTTTCATGCCCCGGATTATTGTTTCGCGTCCAAAAAACAAATACGCTGGCGTTTTTCCGGTCACTTCATGAACCGATGTCCTGATTGCATGACCTATGTGTGGTATATACTTGTCCCATTCTTTGTGATTATCTTCAACGTAAGAAGCTATAGCCGAGCCAATGACCTTGTTTACTCGTTCAGTGGGATTAGCCTGAGGATGATAATGAGGAGTGTACCATAGTTTTACACCGTACTCTGAAACTAAATCCTTAAACTGGTTGGATACAAATTGCTTCCCATTATCACAAACTATTACGCTGGGGGTTCCATACATTAAAAATATATCTTCCTCCAGTATTCGAGCTATAGTTGATGACTTTCCATTCCGGAGAGGGTACAAAAAACAGAATTTGCTGAACCAGCACGTGATGACTAACAGCATAGTATTACCATGCTTCGATTTTGGAAAGGGCCCCATTAAGTCCATTGATATAATCTGAAAAGGTTCTGATACCTCTCGTTGCTTTCCCATTAAACCTGATGGCTTACTTTGTGAGTACTTATACTTTGCACACACTTCACATTTCCGTACAAAGTCTTTCATGTCCTTTATTAATGTCGGCCAGAAATATCGCTGTCTTGCTCGGTTGACTGACTTTTTAACACCAAGGTGGCCAGCTGTAGGGTCATCATGGCATTCCTTAAGGATGCCTTGGCGAAGCGCTTCGGGAATCACAAGTTTCCAACTGTCATTTTCATCTGGAAATTGTTTTAATTGCAAATGTTTCCACAGTTGTCCTTGGCTAACCTCCCAATCCGGTTCATTCTTCCCAGACAGCACCAAGTCTTCTTTTGATTTATACCACTCATCTTTATCTTCTGGTTTTATTTCTAAAATGTTAATTTCCTCTTCAATCGCTCTTGATAAAGCATCCGGCACAGTGTTGTATTTACCTTTACGGTGGACTATTTCATAATCAAATTGCTGTAAGCGCATTGCCCACCTCGCCAAACGTCCGTGAGGATCCTTGTTACGGTGTAGCCACTGAAGGGCGCTATGGTCGGTGATGACTTTAAAGTGATTCCCTTCTATATATGGACGAAATTGTTCTACAGCATGTAGAACACTTAATAGTTCCCGCTCAGATGCTGAGTACTTGCATTCCCTTTCCGATAATTTTCTGCTCGTGTAAGCGATAGGAGCCTCGAGTCCGTCGACTGTTTGAATTAGAACTCCACCAGTTCCCCTGTTAGAGGCGTCACATTGAATAGAAAAGGGTTTGGTGAAATCTGGCACTCTTAACACTGGTGTCGAGGTCAAGGCAGTCTTCAGGTTTAAGAAAGAATCTTCTGCCTCTTTATTCCATTCTATACATTTAGTTCTCTTGCCTCCTTTAGTTAATTCATGAAGCGGAGCTGCGACAATGGCAAAGTTTTCCACAAACCGCCTGTACCAACTAGCTAGACCAATGAATCGCTTTAGTTCCGTGTAAGTAGTAGGCCTGGGATAGTCGAGAATCGCCTTCACTTTATCTGGGTCGGTACGTAATCCTTCCTTGTCTACGATGTAGCCCAAGTATTTTAATGATGATCTCGCAAATGCACATTTCTCCAGATTTATCGTTAATCCTGCCTCTTTAAGCTGATTTTTGACATGTGACAATGACGATAAATGGTTGTCAAAACTGCTGTCACAAATGACGATGTCATCCAAATATGTAAACACTCGAGTCTCAAATTCCGGCGTAAACAACCGATCCATCAAACGTTGTTGTGTTTGAGAAGCATTGACTAGTCCAAACGGCATGACTTTGAACTGATACAGTCCTTTTCCCGCGAGTCCAAAAGCTGTCTTTTCCTTGCTGGTTTCTTCAAGCGGTATTTGCCAGAAAGCTGATCGTAAATCAATAGTAGACAGAAACTGAGCATTTTTTAGACTGTCTAAGATGGTTGTAACCCTAGGCAAGGGATAAGAATCTTTTATTGTAATCCTATTTAATTGGCGACTGTCGAGGCACAATCGATTCTTACCCGAAGTCTTTTTCACTAGTAATACTGGAGAACGCCATGAACTAAAGGAGGGCTCTATTACGTCATTGTCCAGCATGTCCTGAATTTCCTTCTCAAGCTCTGCCATAATTGGGGGGCAAAGGGGTACTGCCTATGTTTGATGGGCAAGCTATCCCCGGTATCGATTCTGTGCTTGATCAACGATGTTCTTCCCAAACCTTTACCAATATCTGCTGCCATTTCATCCAACAGTTTGTCGAGCCGCTCTTTCTGTGAGACAGACAGTTCATCTCGTGCGATCACTGGTAGCTGTACCTTTATTTCCGAGATGTTAACCATTGATTTGCCTGCCCCTATTGCTAAATTGAATAATTCAAAGAAATTCATGCCTAAGATAATATCATGTTTTAAACAATCCATGATATAAAAATCTACCACATTATATTTTCCCATAAACTCAATGGGTAAATGCACAATGGAATTCATGATGTGGTAAGTGCCATCTGCCGTAGATACCATTTCCTTGTCAACTTTATGCTCTGAAAATCCTAATTTCATAACTCTCGTTGCAAATTGCGGAGAAATTACTGAGATAGTGGCTCCAGAATCTAATAATCCCACAAATGGCTGATTCAAGATTGTTAGTTCAGCATAATATCGATTATCTTGACTGTGTTTATTAATATTATTTATTTTCCCTGTTTTCCAAAACATTGAAACCGTGTGTAGCCATTGTTTCCAGTCATCCGAGATAGAATGACTTAGTTTTTCGGGGTACGATCGGCCGGCATCGACTCCGACTTGTCGTTTCCCTTATCAGTGGTATTGCATGGGCATTTATTTGTCGTTTTCCCGAAACGTCCACATCTATAACAGAAGAGCCTCTGTTTTGGCAACTTACAATCCCTGAAGCGATGGCCTGGAGATCTGCAGTTCCAGCACTTTGTCAACTGCACTTCTCTATTATCTATAGCTGCTAGCTCAGTCGTATCTTCGTTTCGTGAGGTCCTCGAAGTATTACCCTTGTATGCTAAATCTTTTTCCAATGAATAATCACTTTGGGTAGGTTCTTTGAAATTTTCACAGCTCAACTTGGTGCATTCAATAATCCTGAGAACTGCAGTCAATTCGCCCACTGAATCGAAAGTATCTCGACATATAGCTTTTTGAAAGTATGGTTGTAAATTTCTTCTTAGTATTATTAATTTTTGCGTTTCTGGGATTGGGGTAGGTAGTCGATTAAACATATTCTGCATAATAGCTATATAGACCGAAATACCTTCCTGATAACTTTGAGTTCGACGCTTAATTTCTTCCAATAGCTCTTCTTGATAATACGGTCGTTGAAATGTGTCTAACAGTAGCCTAACCAATTGTGACCAATTTGCCGCTGAATTTTTATTAGCCCTAAACCATATCAACGCTTCTTCTTCAAAGAAGTCTATGGCGTAGCGAAACAAGTCTTCATCGGTAGCATTCCGCGCTTCTTTAAGTTCCTCAATTCTTTCCAAGAACGCGTTTACACTTATGGTGCCCTTACCACTAAACTTGACACCCCAATCTTTAATCGGTACCAACTTCCGTTTGTGAAAGCCATTATCAAATGTAGAAGTCCTTTGTAAACCAAGATGACGAGAGGAATGACTAGGTCTCTCCAAGACGGGAGTTGGCGTGTCAGCCTCAGCCACCGCAGATTGTGGAGCTCGATCTTGATGTATTTGAGTGTTAGTACCCTTCGGTAAAGAATTTTTCTCTGGGTCTCGGCACTTTTCCAACTGTTCCATAATCTGTATGGCCTCTTCGCCCAGCGACTTCTGTAAGATGCCCTTATCATGTTCAGAAATTCCCTCATCATCCTCACCTTCTTCTTTTTCAAGTTGTCTTAATGACGATAAGGTATCTTGAATATTCTTTAGCAAGGTCGAATGATTCGCAATATCACTAGACTCCGAGGGTATTATCAGTTTAGCACGATTTGACAAGTGTGTCAAACGAGAGTGTATGCGTTTACAAAACGAGTGCTCAGGACTGTGTGATACTTCAGATATAAGTAAATTGATAGCTGACAATTTCTTTTTACAAATTAATATCTCATCTTTTGGATTCTCGATGCATGACTTAGGTGCTTTAAAGGAAATAGAGGACTCACCTGACTGCTCGCGAACTAAAATTTCTCGCAAAAATTTCCGCATAGTCGCCACGGTTTTACAATCAGAAACCCCTCGACATGCCAACTCAAACTCGAGCTCATCTTTATATAATGCATTAACATCCATGACTAAGCAATAATAAAACTTTAAACAATATTTACTTGATGAATATAATACGTACTACCTACCATTACCCACGAAATTACAATATCTGTCCGGAATGAATGCCTACTTACACTGTTACACAAGAATCTTTTTTCAATACACCTTGTTAATCCTTCATTCAGCCCCACGTTGGGCGCCAATGTAATGACCTGGGTTCCAGTAACTGGATAATGAAAGATTAAACAGCGGCAATAGGTAGGTACATAAAAATTTATTCAACACTGACAAATACTAAACTAAATTAAATCACTGGAAATCACTAAAAAAATAACGGAAAGACATAAAACCTAAATAAAACAGTAAAATCAGAATACAGAAATAAACAGGATATAACAAAAGTTTTCTAAGGCTTGGGTTCGAACCCGAGTTCAACCGTGTCGACGTATACGATGCTACACCCCGAGACCAACCGGTTACTTGAGAATAGAGGTGAATATGTTGATCTGTAAGCGTCGAGATCAACTGGCGTAACGGAAGCTGAACCACAGTTCTAAATGTTTCTCCCAAATAATTAAGGGCGTATCCGCAAGCTGAGGACAATGTAAAAACAATCAGCCTTGCAAAATATTGCCGATGATCCAGTGTACACTTCCGTAAAGTAAACGCAAACACTTACCCCGTTACTGCAACCACACTCACTTGTCATTGGCAATAATACTTATATATTTACTATTCATTACACATTTCTGAGCAATTATGGCTTTGAATTACAGCAATTATGTAAATTAAATGAGGAGCCCGTTAGCTGTCTCCTTTCTTTATATAATCCTCATCTGTCAGATTTATTTTTTTTATTTTCTTTTACTGCCACCCTCACTTTACCATGATAAATACATGATTTATATTAATGTGGCTAGTCTTGTAACGCCATCTATTAATGCACTTAAGAACCAAATATCGATCATTACAATACTATTATATAAAGCGGAAGAGTTTGTTTTTTTGTTTGTTTGAACGCGCTAATCTCCGTAACTACAAGTATGATTTGAATAATTATTTTTGTGTTGGATAGCGCATTTATCGAGGACGGCTATAGGCTATAAAACATCACGCTACGACCAATAAGAGCTAAGCAGAGCGTGTGAAACCGCGCGGAAGTAGCTAGTAATTTATAAAGTTGAGAATTTATTGTAGTATGACAGTTGGTAACTTATGGTTGCTGGTTTCTAGTTTATAGAATGTATTGTATTGTGGTTATAATTTTGTTATCATTGTAATAGTTTTAATTGATCATTGTATCCATGAGTAGAAGTAGACTTACTAATTATTGTCCATTGAGAAGAGTTCGAATTTGAGAAGGCCATACGGGTTAATTTTCTTGAATATAAGAAAGATCTGAATACAGCATGACGAACATTAAAGTACATGTATTTTTTAAATAGTATTTTGTATTTGTTCTCTTGTTTACAGCCGTGGTTGGACAACAAGCACACAGTATTCGGCCGAGTGGTTCGAGGCATGGAAGTTGTACAAAATATCGGCAGTGTCAAGACGAATCCGAAGACGGACAAACCATATGAAGATGTTAGAATAATCTCCGTAACCGTTAAATAAAAATAGGAAATCGTCAAATCTAAGTTAATTTATAAGTTTCTAGATGATGTGATGTACAAATGAATGTTGTAATAAATTTAATTGATGTGAAATATGTATTTTTTTGTTTTTATTTATGACGATTATTTTTACATCGTGATTTTATGTTTCAAACTGGTTTTTAGCCTGTTTTTCGTTTTCATATTCTGCACGTAGTGTGAAATTGTGGAATAAAACAATATTATCTCATTAATTTTGGCAACGTGTGACCTTTAAATGGTCATCCATACAAAGACTTCGACGATCTAATCTACGATTTACTTTTCGTCAAAACTTCGATTAACTGAATAGCTTGAGGTCATCGAAGTCAACCTTTACAGAGCAACGCCATCTATTGTCAAGTAGTAAAAATTATAATTAGCTACGTCATCTAGTAGCGAATAGTCGTACTAAATATAAGAAGTTTGTATTATGTCTACTAGATGGCAGTACTAGTATTAACAACGTGCTGTATTGTTATTATGGAAAACAAAAACAACAAACGCGTTTGATGCCGGCAAAATAATAATATCAAGCCGTCCACTCGCATTAGCATTAGAAGTAATATATTAAATTATTAATAAGTGTCGAAATAGTGTTGGAATCATTTTTTTAATACTATTCCATTTCGAAAACGGAAATATTTATCAGACATCTGCATATTTTAGTCCCAAGTTTATTATATAATTTCTTTTTTATTCTAATGGCCAACCATAAAACCGCAGAAGCTAATGGTTAAAAATAAATGACCTATCCTTCGAATCTTACCTAGTTATTAGTATTAAATGATCCCTTACTGAATCGCTTCCTATAAACCCACTCGTGTTATTATTAAACGATTTAGTGATGATTGCAATAATAACTAAGATGATTACCTTCAACTTGTTATTAATTTATTATACTGGAGACCCACATGGGAACCTTCGGATGTGCACTTGACCCCAAATAAGTTAATGATGCGTAGGAACTAGTAAATCGTGTGTCTAGGAGCCGAATTTGTCAAAATATTTTTATTCATCATCAGTAGGCTATTTTTATGTATTGTTATGTCATTAAATTGATGATGATTATTAATTTGTAGTATTTATGTAGAAACATCTATCTCTTCCGATAGTAGCTACACCTATAGGTAGGTGTATAACACCTACTTTTATTTACTTTGAACATCTGTTACCTTCTCAAAGAAGTAATTATTGAGAGGCGATAAGTTACATGTCAGTGACTTTGTTATCTCATTGTTCTTTCTTTATCCAACAGGGAAATTTACATCTGGACTTTGCACATGGAAAATCACTAAAAAGGGGTAACCTAGAACATTTTTATTACTGTCTAGGTACGTAGGTGCTAACTTCAGGACATAAAACTCTAATTACTTCACTTCAAGTACACGTTATAACATTTTTATGTGGCTATAAAACAATGTTAATAATTTAATGATGCTTAATATCCATAAAGTGTTCTCCCAGCCGCTAGCCGTTGCCTGTCATGGCCAGTGGGTGCTGTCGGTACCTACTTAGTACCTAACTCTAAGAATATCCGCAGGTTTCTGGTGTTGTGTTGATGCTATAAAAATGAAGGTCAACTTTACAATAACATCAAATGCGAGTCCACAATAATGGAGGAATTATAGATGCATTTTATTTTCCTTTTGCTCAGTTGTTGGAGTTATCTTTTGTGCGAGAGAGATGGGAGCGTCGCGTCTCGCTCTGTCGTGTGGAAGTATCGCGGTCCCTCCCCCGCGCCCCGCACAATATTTTCTTGCCCCGCGCGCGAGCGGCTACCCCGCCTCCGTGCCTCACCCAAATCCATCTGTTTCCATTGTAACACTTTGACTCTCGTTAAAACTATATTATTATTTTAGCGAGCTTGGTAAAAATAAAAATGAAATACCGACGAGGACACATAATTAAATTATTGAGCGTCTTTTTTCTTGTAGCGAGGAATGCAGATTTTTTTTAGTTATGAGACAGAAAAAAACATTGAATAAAATACCCTTACTTGCTGTATTTTTTTAATAATGCTGATAATTTTCAGTTTGATAACATGTGACCACATTTTTTTACTGCAGCGAGACTAGTCCTGAGTTCCTGACTTACATATAACATAAATTACAGCGGGTTTAGCAATTTATCACAATAATGTCTCCGTCTGGAGAGATATTATTTTTATAGAGATTTTACTAGATGTTTTATTTTATTTATATTTATGTAACCATATGAAAAATCATATCTAGGTTAAACCATACTTGTTAAATGATCAGTATTTTTATTTTCCAAATTACCTGGTGTGACCTGGTACAAAAGAATTTAGTAATAATACATTATATTATTAGGTGTGTATTGTGTATGCAGAAAAAATAAGAAGCCTAACCTAAAAAATAAAGGAGGATAATGTATTTTAACAGTTGTAAGAGCGTGTAGTAAACTATATTAGAACTGAATTTTATTTAAGTACGTTATAGTTGGGGTTTGATATTATAATGGACACGCTCTTACTGATTCTCGGTAATCGTACGAAGTCGTAAACAGCCCGCTGCGGCCTCGCGCTACGCTACGACGCCAACCACCAATCACACGCCAGCGTTATTTGGTATCGCGTGATATCCGGCCAATGAGCGCTCGGCAGTATCACGCTACTTCTAAAAATAGCTTATCTGAGTCACTCAATAAAAGCAGTGGTTGTTTCTTAACAATGTTTAGAAACAAGTGGAACGCTGAGGGAGTCGGACGTGCGTTGCCGCATGAAAAAGTTTTGATATTCGCGCAGTGAGTTTAGTGATACCGAGACGTTCGGTGCAAACACATGGTTCGACGCTTCCAACACGGCATGGAGACCACTTTCTATGACGAGAGCTATCCCCTTAGTGGACCTGTGGAGAACTTGAAGAGACCCCTCACCTTGGACGTGGGGCGGGGCATCAAGCGGGCCAGGATCGGCGGAGCGCCGGTCCTCTCCTCACCAGACCTGCAGATGCTGAAGCTCGGCTCTCCGGAGCTTGAGAAGCTGATCATCCAGAACGGGATGATCACGACGGCAACTCCTACACCTGGTGCGCCTGTTCTATTCCCGGCTAGCATCGCGCCTACAGAGGAACAAGAAATGTACGCGCGCCCATTCGTTGAGGCGCTGGACAAGTTACACCACTCGGACCCGACGCCACAGATCGGACGTGTCGATCGACGAGTGTACGCTGATTTAGACAGGCCGCTTGACCGCTACCCTACTCCGATGGTTAAGGACGAGCCTCAGACTGTTCCAAGTGCTGCAAGTTCACCTCCCATGTCACCTATTGACATGGATACACAAGAAAGAATCAAATTGGAACGCAAACGGCAAAGGAATCGAGTGGCCGCATCCAAGTGCAGACGGCGCAAATTGGAGCGCATCTCCAAGTTGGAGGACAAGGTCAAGATCCTGAAGGGCGAGAATGCTGAGCTGGCGCAGATGGTGGTCAAGCTAAAGGAGCACGTACACCGGCTCAAGGAGCAGGTGCTGGAGCATGCAAACGGCGGCTGCCACATCGACTCGCACTTCTGATTGTGCCGTCGCCGCCGCTCCACCACATTCCATGCTAGTCGCGCCCGGTAGGACGCAGCATACAAAGCGATTTGTGATCTTAATTTTACTGTGTAATATATAGTTAATGAACACTAGTGTATAAGGTGTTGACGCTACGTTAAGGATGCTGTGGATGTATCGTTAAGTTTGAGAGATTAGGTTGCCAGTGATGTGTGCAGGCAGAACGTCCGCTCGAAGGAGCTGGTTCCAGGTTGTTGATTGTGAAATGTTTATGATCCACTAGCGAGGGATGTACTTAGAGCGAGTCACAACTGCAAAAGCTTTAGCTTCCATTGTAAGTTGCAGAACTAATGTTTTCCTTAAATCAGTATTGCGTTGTCTCATTTAGAATAGTGTAGAAACTAGAAAGGATAATCGTGCGACGTCATTCGTTTGCTGACTGACTGAACGAGGTTGAGGCGGCGTTGCCAGTTTTACGGCGAATTTCCCGTTTCAGCGATGTTGCCGCACTTGCCTCGCTGAATCGGGGATTTCCATTGTTCATTGTGTGCCGGCCATTGTGTGTATTTTTCTGTCCAGTAGAATCTTATTATAATAATTAGTTTACATTTCGGACTTTATTTATTGCGATTTGGACGGAGACGCACACCGTGGCCGTGTTGTGACAGGTACGAAACGCAGCCGGTGCGAAAGAGATAGTGTAGTGTAGAGTGGCAACGGCGCATCAGGCCGAGTCACGAGCGGATGTTCTGCTAATTAAAATTCCGCCTGCGCCGCCCTCGCGGAATGGCGGCCATGTGTTCAACACTCGGACGTTCCGAATCACGTTTTGTTGCACAAGGTTAACTTTTTAAACGCGACAATAGCGTTTTGACGCCGCCGTGGACTGGAACGTCTTTGTTCGCTTCGCTTGACTGTATCGAGACAAATGAAAATGAAGTGCTTGTATGGGAGACTGATAGTATGCAAGTATCGAGTGAATTCGAGTGCCTTGTACATTGAGCGAGAGCTTGGATCGCGCAAATTGTTTTCTCCATTTTGAAAGATGATTCTCGGAACTGACCCGGTGCTCTTTAGAGGACGTGTCTTTTGTAACGTGAAGCCGTCCGATTTAAAATATTTGTTGTGAACGAATGAGATTGGGAGTGTTTTGTAATGAACGAACGTCAGACATGTGAACGATGCGAGTGAATGTGTGATGGAAGTATTTATTAGTGAGAATGTTTATCTTATAGGATGAAGTAGCAATCTCGAGTGCCTACGCTTTGTAAACTAAAGCCTATACCTATGTTTTTAATTGTTTTTGTTACCATAAATGTGCTACAGTAAATTGTTCTGTACCATTGTCTTCGATAGATTATTGTAAGTAATTATAATACCAATTAACAAGTTGAATTGTTATATAGACTATATAGGGCGAGGGTGCGAAGTAATGAGAACTCAAACAAAGTTGTTTCTGCAGAGAGCGCACCCCACTGCCATTTGTATTATTTTTATACAAAAGAAATTCAGAATGTTAACAGTAATTTGTAAGTTTATAAAAGATATGGACACAGTTATACTAAAATAATATATTTCTATGAATTTAACAAAGAATATTGTTTTATACGAAATATCATATTGTATGATAAAATTGAAAGAGAAAATAAATTATGAAGATTATTATACCATTTACTCCATGATTTCATTTCTTATCCCTAATTCAATAATGTTGACCAATGAGCCAATGACCGTAAATTGACTCCTCGTATTCAGAACACCCAACGAGAATTTCATTCCAAAAAGGGACAGTTGTATGGGAAAAATATCCAAAGTAGCACATTGCCGCTGAGCAAAACTGCAACACAAAAACAATGATATGGCAAATGTATATTATGTAAATAATTACAAAGACGCCAATAACAAACACATAACATAACAGTATGACCACACAGTAAAGTGGATCAGGAAAGTGACAATATTGCAAGCACAGTGCTTTGACATTGAAATGAGAACAACAGCTGTTCACAAACAGACATTTTATAACATGACAAATCAACCGTGATTATGAAATACTTTCTGCTTATCTAATCATTATTAGCAGGAGAATACTGAGAGTGCACACCTGTTTCTTAATCTAAACCAAGATCAGTCACTACAGCCTTTTCCAAACACTAATTCGTCTTACTTCTCATTTTGCAGATTTCTTTTAAAATGATCAAAACAAACTGACTCATATCATCGAGGGAAACCTGAATGAGCAGCAATTAATTACTTTTTCTGCATATCTTGTCAACCAAACGCATTCAGTGAAGATAAACAGCCATTTTCCTAAATGTAAACAAACGATGAACTCGACTTGACGTTAATGCAATTTTTTGTCGAATATTCGATGACTGGCTACTTGGTTTGTTCTCGTTATCAAGTCGTAAACCGTGAATGAACGAATAAAGACCTTATTCATTTGTCAATGAGTCGAAATTTGTATTGCGAAAGAAACGAAGGTCAAACGAATCGATGCCAACGATATCTCGCCGGCCGGATGTCCGATTTTTGTGGTAAAAACACCACTTGACTTGAAACAAACACGTTTGACAAAATAAATAATATGTAATATTTAAGATTGTAAATTATTCCTGTGCCAGCTTGGTGTTATTTGTGGTCGTTGAGCAGAATTAATTAATCATTTTACAAAGAGTAGCATCTAGTTTTTCTTCTGTACTACACATCCAAAATTCGTTCAGGTTATTAAGACGAATATTTCTATTCTCAATCAATATTTCTCAGGACCAAGATTTCAGTTCTCTAGGAATTTGCTAGGATATATGCATATATGCAGTACCAAATGTCTATCACATTGATTGAGCCATTAATATCTACACGAGTTGTGAACTAAGTATTGTGGGATTTTCCTGTCTCAGCCATTCTGCCTGGAATTGTGTTCAATATCTAGAAATAAATTATGCCCTGTTGGAAGACAGTAAAATATGTTTGGTTCCCGAAAAAAGTATGTCTAGGGTAAGAGTTCCCTTCTCTCAAAGCGTGTTCTTATGTTGCATTAGACCCAAATATTTCCGAATTCCTGGCTTCAGTAATGTTACGTACATTTCCGGGGGCGACAAATCACGGTCATTTGTTATGTGGGTCAGTATGCTCAATGCTGTTAACATGAGCATTAGCCACCGAAGCCTACGCATTGTTCTCGTTAAAACATCGCAATATTTACTAACACCACCTTGTTTATACCGGCTGTTGTTAAAACACTTATATATTTATGATTGGATGTTTTTCATACGACGAGTATGTTGACTGATTGCGCTGCGTTCGCCTATTCATTTCGTTCGCCGAAAATAACATGCGAGCGTGTTTAAAGATCAATATTTTATGTTCAGTTAATATCAACAAAAATGCTCATGTCGCCATCTTGTTTATATTGCATATGTGCAATCACCAAGTTAAGGAGTCTGTACATATTTTACTTCAAGTGATGAAGCTGCGGGTTTTATAACTTCTGTATTCATTTTATGTTTTCTGCAATCCACGTAGTTGTCCGTTGCTTGCCCTGATCGTGAACTAGTCAATTACTCAAATATTTAGTATTGATATAAACAGTAACAGTAAATTGGCAGACACCGCAGTGGTAACCGAACAATTATTATACGCTTTATTAACACTTATATCTTTTGAGAGACATTTATGAGTTTCATAAAATTTTATCGTATTCTAATACGGTCGTACTAATTTAGCATATAAGTATAGAATCCCGAGAACTTTCTAGACTACCAATTACCAAGAACATCAACCTCCTAGGTCAGCAACGTTTAATGATTATCGAAAATACATTTTTATGTCTATGGACTATATAAATGTCGAATACAGTTGCAAAGCTTTTTAAAATTGGATAAGTTCCAAAGAAAACACCGTGTGCGGTCGTTTGCCATCGGCAGCGCTTCTGACTCACAAAAAATAATAAAAATAGTCCAAAAACTATTGTCTTGTTACTTGTTACAAGGATAATAATGTTACAACGAGGACAATGTCAACTTAGGAATACAGTTTTAGTTCTAAGAAGCGTATTGTTCGGTGGTTATCGCCGCCAGTGCCGCTACGCCATTATATGGTTAGCTTAAACATCAAAGCGATTGCGATATGGGGTAACTTCGAAAGTAATTTGTCGATACGCGCTGCGTTCTTCTTGGAAATCATTTATTGAATTTTATGTGACAATGAGTCTAAATTGCTGGCAATTTGTAGGGTCGACCTTTTATTTATCAAGAAGCCGATTGTATTTCTAGTAACATTTAAAGGAAATTCGGCATTTGGCTGGTGGAGACAATTTCTCAGAAAGACCCCGTTGGCTTTTAATAACCCACGGGTCACCTTCAACTCGGCGACATAATGTGCGCGCAGGTGCGCCCTCTGGTGGGCTAATATTCGATACAGTTCGAAAATCGGTTGGCGAGCCTCCAACCACCGCACGTGCCGTGGTGTGTGTTGCTGCCTTGCGTGATTTTTTCGGGGGTCCTGATATATTTGTGTTGAAAGGCAATAAAAACCGTATAAATTAATTTTACTTTCAACATTAACTCATAAAACGCAAATAAATTGCATCAACACATTAAACATAATCAATCACGGACATTAACGTTGTATATCTCCCAACCTTGTCTCGCTGACATCCTGTGTTCTGACTGAACAAATTAATAAAAATACAATCATTGTACAAACGAGTTATAATATGTTTAAGATTGAATTAAAAGGTATATCTAAATATGAAAAAAGTAAGAGTAAACATAAATATAATAATGTAAACATTCACAAATCGTGTATAAATCACAGAATGAGAAAAGTCCTGTAGTATCGTGAATGATGGTGTCACTACCCTCGACTCGCACAGATAATAAATCAGGTAGATTCATTGCACCATTGTGTAGCGTCTTCAAACTGTCTTTTAATAACACAGATTATGCAATATAATAGATTTATCGGCTACGTCTTCTATTTTTAAAACTGAAAAATGCGTTGGGGAAAGTACAGAAATATTTTTCGGGAAATATTGTACTTGGGTTTACCAACTGGCTGCAACTTCCAATTTTGTATCATAAATATGCTATGAGAAAGTACAGAAACGCTTTATGGAAAATCCTCATTAGAATTTGATTTGAAAACAAAATAATAAACAGTTTTCTCTTTTTTTATTCTTTTTTTTTCTTCTTTGGCAACCGAGTCTCCAAAATGAAGTTGTCGACTATACTGCCAGTGTCTTTTTTATTCTATTGGAATTGTTAAAATCCAGCTTTTACCAGACATGTAGTAAATATTATGTTAATGTGAAAAAAAATTACACTTACAATTTTGTATATTAAGCGCGATTATTATTATTATATTAAGCTGTAGCTCTCTAATTACCCGAAAGTAATACAGGAGTACCTAATACTATGCCTTAATTAAAAAAAATAATTAAAAACCGTTTACAGTAAATTACATCGTTACTTTTTTTAGTCCTAGTTACTTTTTTAGTTACGTCCGACTCTTACTGACTATAACCACCGCGTTTCTACTTCTGCTTCGGCCGGAGCCGTGGTAATCCAAGTACCCTAGTTATGTCGCGGAGAACCGAACGCGTAACCGGGGCTCCGGCTCGACGTGCAGAAGAAGGAACGGGGTGGTTTTTAGTCAGTAAGAGTCTGACACTCCCTCAGCAGTCATTCGATGATTTCCCCCCTTAAATAAAAGTACCCTAGTTAATCCTCCAAGGCCTCGTGTAATTACATCGTTATAAACTGAATAATTTAACTGCACGTCGTTAATTAATTAGGAACGACAATTGCACTTAATTAGGTCAGTTAAATAGTGACAATTTGTACAGTTTCACTGTAATGGAGGTATTTATCGAGACTAATGCGTTAACAGCAGGTGGACGTTATTACACAACATTATATTAAAGTAAAAGTAATTAATGTAGGAATTTGTTAGCACGAGGTCCACTGAAAAATTTTGTGGATAAGCGGATAGGAAAAAGTGGTATTAGAGTACTACGCTTAAAATCGTCGGCACTACGCAAAACCATATGTAGAATCAGTCTCTCACAAACATTGTCAATATTATAAAACTAGTATTAAGGTGTGTAGTTAATTAACACACCGGTGACCAACGTTATTAGCGGAGGATTTGCCTTGAACAGTTTTCTATTGGCAGTCAAAGCCTTAATATACTAAAACCTTCTCCTATAAGTGTAACAAACACTTTTCTGAAAAACGCATCAAAATTGGTTCAGCCAACAACAACCACAGGGCAAATGGAGAACCTCTTTTTTACTGTGTTCTTAAAAAATATTTACTATATTTATCAGTCGATTGTCGGGTGCGACAAGAGTTTATTTATGGCTATGGTGCATAAAGGTCCCCAAAAAAATTTTACACAATTATTATTTATTATCTTTTATATAGATCTTGAATTTGTTCATCATCTTCGGTCAACAGGCACCCATAACACCTAGCAGCAATATTCGACAACAGCGCCAACTGCAACGAACTAAAACATACAATTTTAATGCAAAATTCCAAACAAAAGACAAAATGGCGAACAAAGTAGTTCAATACGAAAGCCGTTGTTTGTGTACAGTCGCTTTCTATGGATCTCACAAGTTGTGCAAGCGCGGAAGCTCCCCGTTATAGTCCTGGCACACTTTCCATCGTTGTTTGCGACACACACATCAAGCTGTACAATTCCAGTATAAACTGACCGTTGTACGTACGGAAAGATCATACGAAGCGGGACCTTGATAAACAGGTATTTGTAGCTTGATGTGCTGTCGTGGGTAGCACCCACTGTTTTCTTGATCTTACCACATTTATTTATAATCTTGCTCCTTTATCGTTATTATACTTACGTAGGTACATCAGTACGGTAGCCGGTATGTCAACCTATCCTTATCTGTCTGTCGCGGAGAACCTAACGGGTAACCAAGGGCGGATCCACCGTTGTGGGCACGATGGGCATGCCCACAACCTTAATAGACTTGTGACGTCACCTTTTTACGGTCTATTGAGATCGATAGGCTGATGATAATGAACGATAAGCCTTAATAAAATTTAAAAACACAATGAATCATGAAATGTGCGTGATTTAGAACGCAGCAAAGAGCCATAGAGCCATAGACGATGCTGACATGTTATGACTTATGTCACATTTTTGACAACTTATTGCCGTGCCGCCAAAACTTCGAGCCGCGTACCGAGGCGTCTGTGGCGCTACTTAATGAGGGTGCTTAAAAATTTTGAAACCGCTAGATGGCGTAACGTAGCCGTGAGGTCCAACTTCACCATGATTGGATTCAATAATGTCACTTTGACATGCTCTGTCAAAAATATCCAATCACAATAAAGCTGGACCTAACGTCTACGTAATGCCATCTAGCGGATTTGAAACACCCTCAAAATTATATAATTTGGAGGAGAGATTGTAGTCTGTAATTGTAGCAGATTGTTGTCCGGAGGTACTCGACCTATTTCATTTAGGAGTTTTTCTACCAAACCCTAATGTGAGTATCAGGGACTGGGATATCGATATCGAGATAGTGAAAGTGGAAAAAGTGGTCCAGATGTACCGCCCATTCATTAACGATAGTGAGTCAACTGTCATAAATGAATACCGACTCTGGATGACCAAATGGAAAAGAGAATATAAGAACAATTCGGCCATACCAGACTCATCTCATTGAAGCATGCGACCAAGATTTGTACCCTAATATAAAAATTTTCTTACAAATACTGGCGACTCCAGTCCGGTCCGGTCAGCGTGGCTACCGCAGAGAGATCTTTTTCTACTCTTCGCAGAATAAAATCTTGGTTGCGTGCCTCAATGGCACAGGAAAGATTATCCGGGCTAGCTCTCCTAAAGATGTGAACCTGGATATTGATGACATTATAAACGTTTTCGCAAAACAGAAACGTAAGCTTGAATTTGTAATTTAAGTAAGCACATAAATAAAGTTGTTTCATGTGAAATGTTTCTAGCATTTAATTTAATTTAATATTCTTAGAAAATATAAAAAAATATCAAAATCTCGCCTGGTGGATCACTTGCTGATCTCACTTACATTACTCCTGATACAACGTCAAGATACCTATTAATCCAGTCTTTTTTTTTTTTTTTTTTTAAGGGGGGAAAATCATCGAATGACTTCTCCCGCCTGGGTGAGGCGGGAGGGAGTGTCAGACTCTTACTGACTAAAAACCACCCCGTTCCTTCTCCTGCACGTCGAGCTGGAGCCCCGGTTACCCGTTAGGTTCTCCGCGACTCCGAATCGGCATCGGCCGTATTGGGCCCCATCTGTGGTGGTCTGATGGCTCTTTGAGGCGCGCGCGGAACGCGACGCGCCGTACGCTCGGGTCTGTGTCTGGTCGGACGGGGAGCCACCCATGCTCGCCGTCCGCAGGCCCGCGCTTACGGTGGCCGGAGATCGTCTCGCGATCCCCGACGCCCAGTGTGTCCTTCGCGATGGCTGGGTTGCGAGGAGGCAGCGCTTCGCTGCCTCACGCGTCCCGCCTCCTCCTTAGCTAGCATCACTGCTTCGCAAAAGGAGGAGACGGCATCCCAGTCCCCCTCGCTCCGCATCATGGCCTGCACTAGGCCCGGACGCGAGAGGTCGCCATCGCCGATCACTTCCCTGAGGACACGGCGATGCTCAGCCCACGAAGGGCATTCTCCCACCGTGTGTTCCACCGTGTCCTCAGGGCGGTCCTCGCAGTGATGACACCCGGGCGTTTCCTCCCGCCCCATCAGACACAGGTACCTCCCGAAACTTCCATGTCCGGTGAGGACCTGCGTCAGGCGGTAGGTGAGGACGCCACAGCGTCTCTCAAGCCACTCCTCAAAGAGGGGACTTACCGCTGCGATGGCAGCGAGCCCAATTACAGTCTAGTGTACCTATATTGACTTACTGATTAGATTTGAAGAAATCGGGTCCGACTTCCTCCTAAGTTTGTTTCCTTTCCTAAGGCCCAAGTCCTGATGCTCAGAAAAAAAGAAATAATCTAATTCTAAAGTTCATAAACGACTTGCATGATTGTTGATGAGCATGTTCATGCTCCGACTCGTACTTAGCCGATTTTCTAGTAGCTGTGACCACAACCTTTTTTGAATGCTGGATCCGCGCTTGCGGGTAACCGGGGCTCCGGCTCGACGTGCAGGAGAAGGAACGGGGTGGTTTTTAGTCAGTAAGAGTCTGACACTCCCTCCCGCCTCACCCAGGCGGGAGCAGTCATTCGATGATTTTCCCCCTTAAAAAAATCCTTATCTGTCTATTACATCTCTAGATTTATTTTATTGACACAAAGTCGAAAATCCATTAAATTTTGACAGATTGGAGTAGGTTGATCTGCTGGCTACTGTACGTCGCTTTTATTTGACTACTAGCTTCTGCCCTTCGTGCGAGCAAATTTTTTTTCAATGACAATTACAAACTCAACAAAATGAAAATTAGCCAAATCAGTCCAACCAGTCTCAAGTTATGGCGTGACAACGGGAAACGGGTTTCATTTTTATATAATATAGGTATAGATGTAATTACTAATTTTGAAATAAGCAGTTGTGGTATGAAATCTGCGATTGTATTCGGCGTATGTAAATTGTAAGATCTACTGGTCCACAAGCGTCATTGAACGAAAGCATGCAACCTACAAATGACGTTCAATCGCCTATCGCCAACGACTACTGCCGCTTCGTGGACAGTTTTCATTGTGTCCAAACATCGCATCGATATCACGTCATGAACTTTATACTTACATGCATAATTTCACGCCTTTCTCCCATAGGGGTAAGCATAGACTATGGAACACCAAGAGTCGTTTCCTAAATTTTATTTTAATGTCCGTCTGGTACATTAATTAAAAACTTTAGACACGTATTTTTTCTTTTCTCACAAAATTAAATACTTTCGACGATATATTAATTTGAAATATCGTGTGACGTCACAGCGTGCCACATTATGTAGCACGTTATGATGTAACGACCTCCCACTCCTAAACTTAGCGCCATTTTATCTAAGTATTGCAACTTAATGCGAGAAAATAAAAAAATACGTGTCTAATATTTTTCCATTATGTAACTGACGGACTAATTCGATTTTTAATTTTGATACCCTGGAAACTACCCAATTGCTACGATTCTTACACACCTCTTTCGCTTCATCAACAGTCATCAGTCTTTTCATGCATGCTCGTTAGTTACGGGTACTGAACTTTATATTTGTACAAATATACTAGGGTTTAAATAAAGGTATGAACTTCAAGTATTTCCTGCGTCTTGTACTCCATACAAGTGTGTGCAGCGGTTAAGGATTAATCTTATCATAATTATTGCACAATACGGTCGCAGGTGTTCAACTACTATACAATATAATTTACAACAATATGTATGGATCGTACCTATAGATCAGCGTTCGCAGAACATTGGTTTGGTACCTACCTTTGTGAGGGATTGAGACACTTAGATGCAACATGAGTTCGGGAAATCTGAAGGATACTTAAAATTAAATGAACCAAAAACCTGTTTCGTTTTTCGATTAATTAGGTACTAAGAAACTTTTGAAACAACAACGTCATACCTAGTATAGGAGTCGCGGAGAACCTAACGGGTAACTGGGGCTCCGGCTCGACGTGCAGGAGAAGGAACGGGGTGGTTTTTAGTCAGTAAAGAGTCTGACACTCCCTCCCGCCTCACTCAAGCGGGAGCAACGATTCGGTGATAATAATAATAATATATGTGACGGCGCCGCCGTCATTATTTTGTAAACTGCGAATGTAATTGGCGAGCAGTGAACAAACAACTGACCGACGTCACTTCAACGTCTTCGGGTCATCTCTGCGTCCCCGGCTGGGGGGCGCGAGGTCGCGCGATCCAGGCCGATGCCTGTCTCGGCGGCTTCGCTCGCTGCCTGCTACAGCAGGCGAGGGGTTGGATTGGTCGGGCACCTTGCGGGGCCCGATGCGGTGTCGAGTCCGGTGGTATGCCCTGCCATGAGCCGCGCTCTAGCCGGGCAAGCCCAGCGAGCCGCAAGCTGTTGGCGGGGCATAGGTCGTGTCCAGTGGGGGCGTCGCTAGGAGCCGCGCTCGAGCCGGGGGGAGCCCGGCGAGCGGCGGGCTAGTAGCGGCGCGCGGTCGTGTTTGGTGGTGGCGGAGACTCTACCGATCCGCCTGCGGGGCGGGCGGGAGTCTCACGCGGTGTCCGATGGGCCGGTCGGTGCGACCAGGTCTCGTGGGAGGCCGAGGCCGTCGGGGGGGCGCCGGTGGTAGGGCGCCAGTCCTCGGAGATGGTCGTGCCGCGACCGATCGGAGCGCTCAAATAGTGTTGTGCTCAGGCGCTGCACGAATGCGTCGATGCTCTCTACGCCGAGGTCTCGGGCGATTGTCGCGTTCCGTACGAAGCGCGGGGCCTGTACGATGGTGCGCAGCGACAGTGACTGCTGCGCACGGAGGCGTTTTTTGTTGGTTTCGGACACGAGCGCATACCATGCCGGGGCGGCGTAGGTGAGCCGTGTCCGAATGTAGGCCTTGTAGATGCCGAGCTTCGCACGGAGAGGTAGCGCCGAGTCGATCACCGGGCGCAGGAGGTGACGCGCGGCGCGCGCCTGAGCTGTGGCCTGCTGCACGTGGGGCGTCATTGAGAGCGAGCGGTCGATGGTCACGCCGAGGTATTTAACGCTCGGCGCCCACCGGACCTGCTCTCCCATGAGTGTCATGGGTGTCGGCTTCATGATCCCCACGGCGAGCGCCTGGGTCTTGGCCACGTTCACAGCCAGTCTCCACTTCTCCAGCCATTCAGGGAGTGCATCTAGGGCGCGCTGTAGTTTGATTACTGCGTGCCTCGGGTTCAGCGACGTCGTGTAGTAGGCGGCGTCGTCGGCGTACAGCGCTAGTTTGACGCCGTTCACGACGGGGATGTCGTCCGTGTACACGCAGTAGCACACGGGTGAGATGCAGCTTCCCTGGGGCACGCCGGCACGGATGTTCCGCTCGGTCGACAGAGTGCCTTCCACTGCCACTTGGAAGGTTCTGTCGTGCAGGAAGGTGGCCACGATCTTAACTAGTCGTCGAGGAGTAGTAGATGTGGCCAGCTTGCTGAGCAGGCCGGCATGCCAGACGCGGTCGAACGCCTTCTCCATGTCGAGGAATACTGCCGCGGCGCGCTCGCGCTTGTTGCGCGCGGCCGCCAGGTCGTGCAGTACCCTCGCGACTTGCAGGGAGGTGGAGTGTTCAGCCCTGAAGCCGAACTGTTCGCCGCGTGGCTGGAGGTGTGGGCGCAAGTGCAACAGCAGCAGCTTCTCGAAGAGCTTCGAGACAGTATCCAGGAGCGTGATGGGGCGATAGCTCCCCGGCAGCAGTGTGTTCTTCCCCTGTTTGGGCAGCATGATTACTCTGCCGAGCTTCCACTTGGCAGGGAAGTGTCCGGTGCGGAGGATGCCGTTGAACAGGCGCATCAACGTCGCGACTCCTCGTGGCGACAGGCGGCGGAGGGCCTCGTTAGGTATTCCGTCCGGGCCGGGTGCCCTGCGTAGTGGGGCTCGCAGAGCCATACGCCGCCCCATGCCAGGGGAGAGCACAACTGGGTCCTCTTCGGGGGAGATCGGCTGCTCCAGGTACTGTGCTACCTGAAGCTCGATGGCTGCTGTGTGTTGCACGTTGCGGACCGGGTTGGGCTGGAACTGGCTCTCCAGGGAGTCAGCGAAGAGCTCCGCTCGATCCTCGGCTCGGTAGCGGGGTGTACCGTCGCCGGCCAGGAGGGGTCTGATCGGAGCTGGCTTCCCGGAGAGATTGCGGCACAATCTGTGTATGCCCGACCAGTCGTCGCTCACGTGCTCGATGGCGCGTTGCCAGGATTCGGCCGCGTGATTTGCCACGGCGGACGAGATTCTGGCGGCCAGAGCGTTGAGCGAGCTCTTCATAGTCGGGCATCGGGTCCTCTGCCATTGCCTGCGGAGTCTCCTCTTCCTCTCGACCATAGCGAGTATGGCGGCTGGGAGGGGTGATGGTCTCCTCGGTGTCGACACGTTTGCCATCTGGGACTCGGCTAGTGCGGTCTGGGTGGCCGTGGCGAAGTCGGCGGCGAGTCGGTCGACGTCGGCGGGCGTGTCGATCCGGTATGACGGCGCGTTCCGTGCCATGTGTGCGGCAAAGGCGCGCCAGTCCCGCCGTGGGCGAGGGGGAAGAGGTCGCAGGTGTTGTGGGATGTCCTCGATAATCAGACTCACTGGCTGGTGGTCTGACCGGAGATGATCGTCCAAGACGTCACAGTTGACCTTCGCGGTGATGCCGCGTAGGACGGCCAGGTCGATGACGTCGGGCGTGTGCTGCCGGTCGTGCGGGTAGTGTGTCGGGGCTTCCGGCCCGAGCACGACGTAGTCAACGACACGACAGTCACGACAGTCCCCTGTAGGCAATCCCTGATGGCGAGATGTGATCCTCCCGGTAGATGTGGAAGCCAGCCATCTTCAGTTTGTCTACCGGTCTAAGGTGGGTCTCGTTGATCAGGGCTATATCAGCTTGCCGCTGGTCTAGCAGCAGCTTCAATAGCCTGGTCTTCTCGGGAGACATCCCATTGGCATTCCAGTGAATGATCTTAAGGTGCCGGTGGTCCATCGCAGATCAGGGACTTGATCGCGTCTAGGAGCAACGGCACTGGATCGCTCTGCTCCTGGATGAGCGCCGTCACAATCCCCTGCAGGATGCGCACGACGGCGTTGATGGTGATTGTGGTGAGCAGCGTTGGTGGTGGTGATTTTGGCGCCGTTGGCGGTCGTTTCGCCTTGGTTGTGGCGGTGGCATGCGCTTTGGTCGCGGGGGCAGCGGGCGCTCCTGTTTTGGCAGCGGCGCGGGCGACGGCGGGGTTGGCAGTGGGGGCGGGGGCAGGGGCGGCAATGGCGGTGGAGGGCGCCTTCTTCGCCCTCCTGCGCCCGCGTCTCGCACGGCGTTTTGCGCCCGGCTCGTTTGCCGCGGCCATTAATGAGCCAGGGGCGTTTGGTTCGCCTTTCGGTTGTGCGGCGGCAGGCTTGCTTGATGCGGCGGTGGTGGTGGTAGTGGTGGTGGTGGTGCGCGCCACCGTGCCCGCCCTGGGGTTTCGCGTCTCGCGGCGGAACACCGGGCACGACGCGTTGTTCGCCGTGTGCGCTCCTCCGCAGTTCGCGCACGTTGGCGGTTCCTCCCTCGGGCGGGGGCACTCACTGGCCGGGTGTGACTCGCCGCACCGCACGCATGCCATGGGCCGGTGGCAATTGTGCGACGAGTGCCGGAACTGTTGGCAGCGGTGGCACTGCGCTGGGCCCTTCTTGCCCCGCCATGCCTCGATTTTGATCCCGGGCATGCAGAGCAACTCCGTCACTCCATAGATGCCCGGGATGGTGTTTTCCGTGCGCGCGATCTGGGCGTAGTACAGGCACCCAGGTCGTCCCTGGCGCGCACGGATGGGGCGGACGTATTCGGCCTTGTAGCCGGCGTCCCGCAGCGCTTCCTGGATTGCCTCCGGTGGGGTGTCCACCGGCAACCCTCTGATGGCTACCTTTAGGCTCCGCTCCGCCGGTAGGGAGTATGAGAACCAGGCGATTCCCTGGGTCCTCTCCAGGTCGGCTAGGTACGCCTGGATCGCCCTGTACTCCCCGTCGGAGCGGGGGGTGAAGCGCACGCCTTGGCCAAAGGGGCGGGCGTTGGGCGCGTGGCCCATCCGCTTCCTCAGCGCCGCGAAGTGCTCAACCCAGTTGGGGAGCTTCTCAACGATGAGGGGCGGGTATCGCGTCCTCTGAGCGGGGGCGCTCGGTGGTCCGGATGCGGGGGCGCGTGCGTTGTCGGTGGCGGGGTTGCTTCCCCCTGGTGAGGTGGTGCGGTCCTTCGTGGTGGATGCGGGGGCGCGCGCCTCGGCGGCTCCGGTCGCGGCGGCGGCCGCGTACGACATCGGGGGCGCAGCGTCCCGTGGCGGCGGCGCGAATGGCGGCAATGTCTGCGGTGGGTGGAAGGGCGGGGTGGTGAAAACCGCCTGTCTCTTCACCGGCTCCCCTGGCGGGGACGGAAGGCGCTCCAGCATGATGCTGTCGGGGGGCGTCGTGAGTAGGGGCGCGCCGCGTGGGGGCGCAGGTCGGGGCGCCGGGGCGCGTGTAGGCGCCGTCGGTGGTCCCTCTGGGGGCCTCTTGGGTTTCTGCGGGCGCGGCGGGGCCGTAGCGGGGCGCGTTACCACCCTTGCGCCGCCGGCAGGTGTGGCAGGGGTAAGGGCAGGGGCGCGGGAGGTGACGGTCGCGGTGGGTGTAGACCGCGGCGGCCCTGCACTCCCGAGCAGCCGTGTGGTTGGCCGTAGTATCGCGGACGGCGGCTGCGTCGCACCCGCGACAGGTCCGGCGGCGGTCGGGTGTGCGGTACCCGCGCCGTGGTCGGTGGTGGGTGGGTGTGGCACACCCACGTCCATGGGTTCCGGTTCCTGCGTAATGGCATCCGTAGGCGCGGGCCAGCCGGGGCGGGTCGCGCGTGGCGGCGGTGAGGGCGACGACGGGGTGTCGGGTATCGAGGGGGGCGGGGGGAAAAATTCCTCCCCCGCTCCTGCGGCGCTTCCTGACGGAGTAGATGAAGGGGAGGCAGTCTCCCTGTACTGTCTCGCGACCGCCTGCAGCGCCCTTACCTCCGTCGGTAGCAGCCGGGAGTTTTTAAATACGCGCCCTTTGCCCTTACTGGGCTTGGAGGAGCGCGGTGTTCCTGATGGTGGTGCCTCACGGCCACCGTGAGGCATGATGGGTGCGGTGTGCGGTGTTGTTCGCAGTGGCGCCACCCCGCGGGGGGGGGGCGCTGGTGGTTGTTGCGGGGGAGGGGGAGTCGTGGCGGCGCTGTGGCGACGCGTCGGTCGGTACCCCGCGCGGGGGACCCGCCGAGCCGGTACCCGGGGCTAGCCGCTGGTGGCTGACCGGGCACCGGACACGACGGAGGGCCACGCGTTACCGGGGCAACGGTCGAGCGCGCGCTGGTGTGGGCGAGCCGTCCGCGTCCGAGCTTTTGTCGGGTAGTCTTCGTTGATTTGCGGTCCGAGCGGTGAGGGTAGTTTCTCCTTCCTCCTTGGCTGCGCGGCGAATCCGGTTCCGCGGCGAATCCGTCACTTCAACCCCACCACCGAGTGATATATAAAGCAGCGCAAGCGCAAGCTCGAGTCGGTCGTTCGTCAATCGTTGCCCAGTTCACACGTTACGCAATCGCTGAGTAATTTTATTGTGCACTGTCGAAAGTAAACGTTACCTTAATTACGAAGATTTAATTGTTTTATTACTGCATAAACATACCTCTACCGATATATATGACGAAGAGGGTTCTCGCTTGACATCGCCCACACCATCCTTCCGACATATGCTTTATTGTACACCACACAATCACATTATAGGAAAAATATTAACAAAAATAGTGTACAATGGGCGGTCTTATCGCACAAGGCGATTTCTTACAGACAACCTTTGGATGGAGCAGTAATAGGAGTCTGATATGGGTCGTCAAGTGTGCAATAATTAATTATAAAGTACTATACATATAATACAAAAATACAACTACAACTCAAAAAAAATAAAAATAAAATAAAAATAATATACAATATACAATATCATACATAAATTACATAATGGTGTGCATTTGTGCATGTGTGTGTATGTGTGTGTATGTGTGTGTGTGGTTAAGATAGGATATAAAATTATAAAGACAGGAAATGCTCTCTAACAAGATGATTTTCCGCCCTTAAAAAAATACCTACTATAAATATGTAAAATACGTAAATAGGGACAACTTTCAATGAGTTTTGTAATTTAAAAAGTTACTCGTATGTTAGAATCGTAGTAATTGGCGTTCCATAGTCTCTTCCTACCCCCATAGGAGAGGCGTGAGGTTACTATGTATGTATGTACTTATGTGAATTTATTCGTGATTATCCACTGACAGTGGAATTAGATAGACCATTATTGCTGGTGTAATTTAATTAAATTTTCCTCGGGTTAATTGGAAATAGCATACCTATAGACAAATGCTTATTTTGTTTTATCTGGGAAAATAGATTATTGACTGAGAAGTGAGAACTAAATAGATTTAAATATCACTTTTCTTCATCTAGTTCCGATTAAGGCCTCACCTAGTTCTTTTTAGAAAAATAACTTGTAAAAGTGCTGCTTTGTAGCGCATTTGTAGAAATAAATTCACTTGTTTCATAATGTTCTTTTTTATTCTTCCTTATTTCTTTTTCTTTCTATATTTTAGTAATCAAATAGTTGCCATAATTTTCAATTTAAAAAATTATTAGTATTTACTCTAGTTTGGCTTCAACTGTTAGCTGTATGCTCTGGTACGTGGTCGAAAGCAACAATGCGTAACGTACAAATAAAGCAGACATCAAACACTTCCTACATAACTTATTATTATTATTATACCTGAGGTACCTATACGAATTAATATACCTACCTACGATTTTATACAAAGAGGTTTGATAACACATATGTGGCGCTTACGCCACGTACCCTTAGGTACAAAGTAATTAACTAACACTTGGCTTTGTACTATTTTATTCACAATAACGTTTCTACATTTTAAAATGTATAAAAATAAATGTTTCTGGTTTTAATTCCATTAATAACCTGTGGTGTGTTTTGTAGGATACAGACTATAGGCTGCCCAAATCCTTGGTTACAGAATTTCGTCGTGGAAAGTGGTTGTATGATTGTATCTAAAAACTGGCACTTAAAACTCTGTCGATGTATAAGCCTCTTCGCTCTGCACCGTACAGTGTACAGTACACATTATTTTAATTGCATATAATAAATTATCATTTTAGTAAACCATTTGAAATGGAACTTAAAAATAAAGATTTAAGTATAGATTTCCCAAATACATGACACCAAAAATAACCATAGAGGAAAATGCCATAAAATAATTTCAATTAAAAATAAAAATTAAAAATATAAATGTCAAATCGATTCAAATATCGAATGTTTTAACTGCATAATAAAATAATCGCAGCCCCTTTGTTCGCGCAGACAAAGAGTAAACGTGCGAGGTTGCACGTATGTGTGCACGTGTTACTTTTACGTTCAAACAGCCACACCCACACAACTGAATGTCAATGGAATTATGATGAAATTGTTCTACAAATAAAGAAATTAATTGTTACATGGAAGGTTTTTCTATGAATGAGTGACTGAAGGAAAAACGTGTGTAAGTAAATAGAATTGTTTATTATCGAATGAATAGAAAACGCTTTTTTTTCAAGATATCGCAAGCTTAATGTTTATTAGTTTGAACCGATTGTCTATGCCCAATAATCGAGGTTTTTTATGACCTTTTGTTCTTCTTTCGTGCGTGTGAATTGACAATGACAATAATATTTTTCTAAATAATGATGAAACTGCCAATGAAAATTAATTTTGAGTATAATACGTTTTTTTTAAATACGCTCCTAAACATTAGTTTAATCGAAATTTCGATATTATTCGGTACACTACTTTTACCTTTATAATTTTAGAAGCAATCATTGAATTGGGTACCTACCATTTTATAAAACATACACAACGACTGTAGGTACTATGTATTACGCTCAAATCAAAGGTCAATAACACATAGATCTATTTTTGACTGACTCTGGTACTGTTGCTACACATATTAAACATACTGAACATAATATAGCCATTGTAACAACTACTTTTCTAAATTTTTTTGTTGATTTAAATTATCGATTAATATATTACGTTTTTGTTTAATTTAATCTCTTGTAACACATTTTGTTATTTTTTTAAAGTCCAGCTAAAATCACTTTTATCTCAATTCTTTCGACCAAAATTAATTACATTCTGAAGAATGATTGGTCCACCTTAGTTTGCCATTGCAGTAGCTTCAGCTATATACTATACTATACTATACTTACGTATGTATGTATAATGTATGTTAATATTTAGGTATGTTGACAATGTAAATTCTCTGGAAGGGACTCAAACTACATTCCAATCCATTGTAGACTTTGCACAGGTACTGAAAAAATTACTTAAAATTTAAAAGTACAGTCTAATAACATAACATCACGCTTTTTATCCCCGAAGAGGTAGGCAGAGGTGCACACAGAAGTAACACCCACTTTTCACTATTTATGTTATGAGTCCCATGTAATAGGGGGTGAGCATATACAGTCTAATATATAATGTCAATAATAATATGTCCTTTATTGATGGAAACTCCATGTTTAAAAAGGCTCCTTTACTTTTGAATTCAAGCAGTTGATATTGATTTCAAATTCCTAGTCATAATTGTCACTAGAACTTAAATTTGGTAATCGCTCATAATATAGACAAAACCTCAGAAAACCGCCAATTGAGCTATTCGCATAGCTACCAAGGTAGAGCAGAAACAAATCTCCCTTTAATTTCCAAGTGTTTCATATGTAGATAATTTGTCTACTTGACTTAACATTCTTGATCATAAAACTCCGTATGTTATATGTACAGCAACCCGTACAAATAGCTACAGTACATATTAAAGTAATCAACAAAGTAAACTTTGCCAAAATCTTGTCCCTTCAGCGGATATTCTTGGATTGGTTTCCATTTTCTTCAAATGAATCGTCTTGTCAGAAGTCAGATCATATCCACGTGACGTCTGTCCTGAATTTATGTGGTGTGGTTTTATTTTACCTACCTATAAGCCTTTTTTAATCGAAACGTTAGTGAATATACTGAGAAAAGATCTAGTAGTGTCGAACCACAGAGGGGTCCTTCCTCATGAGCAGCGTGCGCGGTCGCGGCGACATCGTGCAGCTCACTTTATTTAGTAAGTCTCACGATAGTTATTATAAAAACAAATGTTAGTGAATTTTCCTGGCTTGGCACCCTGTCTTTTACGTTGAATTTGCATTTTTTTTCATTAATAACGAACTGGCCTCCAGGCTATAACGAACCCAGCAAAAAAGTAATTATCCAACTTTATGCAGTCGTTTCGGAGTTACGTGTGCACAGCAAATATTAAATACTACCATTTTTTTGATAGCTAAGCTGATATTTCAACTTATAGTAAGAGCTAGATATTATGTAATATCTCCTTTTAATCCTTTGTACACGGTAAATGAGCTTTATAACGGTTGAATTGATTAATATGTACAATATAGTACGATGACCTTCAATAACTTCCTTTATTTAGAAACTGAAATAAAACAAGCCACTGTTAATTACTATGCTATCTGTGTCTGCCGTATATACTTAAATAACTTTGTATGTGTGTATTGTACATAACATATGGTATACGTAAAATAATATTTCAATCGTTGTTGGTGGTCGTAGTGAATATTTATTTGTAATATTATTCATAAAGAGTAAATATTTAAATGATGTTCGATGCTTGTGGTGATTAAGAATGAGGTTTTCAATTCGGTCTTCTGGCAGTACTGCGAAGTTCTGTGTTTTTTTGGGTTGAAATGTTCCTTTCCTTTAGTCTAATTATTGTTCGTGTTTTTCAATAGTTCAGAGGCCTTAGTACGAGTTTGTTTTACGTTTAAAGTAATCGTAACGAGTTCGCGTTCGGCGCTCCGATTGGTTGCTTCATTGGCGCCGGCCAATCAGAGTGCCGAACGCGAACTCGTTACGAATACTTTAAACGTAAATGAAACTCATACTAAGGCCTCAGATCAGAGTTTCAGCAATTTCATAGTCTACTAGTCATATGACCTTAAAGGCCGCTACTTATCTTACATTTTTAGGCTTTTCTGTATGATCAGGCTCGTCCGTCATATCAGACGAGATAGGTAGCACTCAATATTATGATAGATCTCCAAATCTCTTTCTGTTCTCTTATAATCCTGATTTATGTTAAGATAGACCTCTCAATAGCCTTCGTACAGATATCAGATCTTATCTACATATTTTAACATAAACTATTTACCACTATCTCCTTTACAGAATTGTTTAGATGAAAACAACAACAATGCAAAAGAAAATAATAGAAACAAAAATGATTCAGGAAAAAAGACGAAAAGTTATAAGAAAAATGAGAATGTCTAATAAATGATAATAGTGAGAATGTCTAAAATGTCACACATACACTGTTACGTCAGATTTTTGACACGTTTTCCAAGTGGCAATTTTCCATCGTCAATGGGTAGCGGTTCTGCCGACAGATTGGTGCAATGGTGTCATGGAGCACCTGGTTTTTTACCCTTGTGAACCCTTCAACTGCAAAGTCACACAACATTAACTATAATAATAACTAAATCGCAATAAGGAATATTAGACTTTGCACGACTTTGTTATATTTCATTACTTTATAGAGATAAACTAACATCGAAACTTGGCTAGTTTTTTACAGAATGCTTTTGGTGGGATTTTATTCTACAGGAATTATCTGTTGATTGAAAAATCAGCCGTTACATGATAAAATAATGTCAAAGTTTATGAATATCAATCCAATCAACATTCAGTTCCACCAACTGAAATCATGGAGTAACTTTTTTTCAAATGACGGAATCTATTACACTACTGACTCTGGCCATCAACTTGTTGGGTAGCACAAATCAGCTTAATGTCAATCATGTTTGTGCCCATGGTTGAAGTAGTTCCATTTTTTTTAAATTATACAAACACCTGCCCTTTACTAAGCCACGAACACGATCTGGATCCCTTTACATAAAAAAAAAACACGTTGGAATGGATTTTCCCACAAAGTTATTTCGTATCGTTTACAAAATTCTCAGTAGTTGCGCGATTCCTGGTAATATTAAAAAATATGGTGAAATTATACCATAGGTAGATGCATCGCTGCTAACTCCTTCAAGGAATAAAATACACGTTTTTAAATATCTCAATTTTGTTACATTTTACCTTACTCTGTGTTTAAGTGACTTTATTATGTTAATCAATGACTACAATTTAAATAAGAAAGTATATATGAAAGAAATTTCTAGAAAAATATAATCAAACACAATAGAATGGCAGCTGTGTTAATGGGTACACCTCTTATTACTTTCACAGTCTTCATAATTTAAGACCTTGTTGATTTTATTTATTGCGCGGGTGTTTATATTACCAAATTATCCTAATAACTAGCTGGTAAGTAGTAGTAGTAGATGCTGCGCAATTTATCGCAGGCTTCGAAACAATACTTTATTTTAGACAGTTTTCACATACTGTTTTTCCGGCTACGAGTGTGATATATTTATTTGCTCGCTCGCGCCCGCCTCGTTGGCAGAGTGGTCGCAAGTGCGACGATTCGATTCGATTCCCGGGTCGGGCAAAGTATTACTGGGTTTTTAATAAATTCTTAGTAGTAGTACGGAGTCTGGAATTGCGCCCGGTATATGGCAAAAAGCTCACCCCCTATTACATGGGACTCATAACATAAATAGTGAAAAGTAAAAAGGAAAAAATCCTAATGCGGGCTTAGGGCAACAATATAAAATTGTCAGAGTACCTAAACTGGAAATTACAACACCTCTACTTCTGTTTGTCCTTGGTGTTGAAGTATGTTATAACTTGAACCACCTCTAAAATACCTTTCATATCATCGATTTTGCTACAATACAAAGTAATCGAATGTACAATGTTAAAACCACTACTTACGTTACCTAAGCATCAAGTATTTCTTGGAATAAGTATAAGCCATTTCTTGCAACCATAAGTGAAGATAGTGCAAGCATGAATTGTAACAATTGTAACCCACTTACAAACTCAAGCTGAGTTGCAACAAGTAGACGTACGTGACTAAAGGAACGAATTGGTTTTTCCAACTGCGTCGTTCATTCATTATAAGATTCTGTATTTATTGAATGCACCTTGCCAATAAGTGGTTCATGTTTCGTCATATCATTAAACTCAATGAAAATAGGAGAAAGTATCTATTATATTGTGTTTCCATTCTGCTGAATAGTGGTCGGTTCTAAATTGGCCGATCTTGAATTCATCGGCTGAGGATTTAATGTTCAGCAGTAGACGCCTGTAGTCTTTATAATACTGCTACATACCACCTAAGAATGTCCAATAATTGGGATGATGACAGGGTATGAAAATTAAAATATAATTAGACCGTAAGTTAGGTAATGAAAAAATATTACACACGTATTTTTTTAATTTGGTCGTATAATAAAACAATACTTAGATAAAACGAATCAAAATTTAGGAGTTTTTTTTTTTTTTTTAAGGGGGGAAAATCATCGAATGACTTCTCCCGCCTGGGTGAGGCGGGAGGGAGTGTCAGACTCTTACTGACTAAAAACCACCCCGTTCCTTCTCCTGCACGTCGAGCCGGAGCCCCGGTTACCCGTTAGGTTCTCCGCGACTCCGAATCGGCATCGGCCGTATTGGGCCCCATCTGTGGTGGTCTGATGGCTCTTTGAGGCGCGCGCGGAACGCGACGCGCCGTACGCTCGGGTCTGTTTCTGGTCGGACGGGGAGCCACCCATGCTCGCCGTCCGCAGGCCCGCGCTTACGGTGGCCGGAGATCGTCTCGCGATCCTTGTGCGCGTGTGTCCTTCGCGATGGCTGGGTTGCGAGGAGGCAGCGCTTCGCTGCCTCACGCGCCCCGCTTCCTCCTTAGCTAGCATGACTGCTTCGCAAAAGGAGGAGACGGCATCCCAGTCCCCCTCGCTCCGCATCATGGCCTGCACTAGGCCCGGACGCGAGAGGTCGCCATCGCCGATCACTTCCCTGAGGACACGGCGGTGCTCAGCCCACGAAGGGCATTCTCCCACCGTGTGTTCCACCGTGTCCTCAGGGCGGTCCTCGCAGTGATGACACCCGGGCGTTTCCTCCCGCCCCATCAGACACAGGTACCTCCCGAAACTTCCATGTCCGGTGAGGACCTGCGTCAGGCGGTAGGTGAGGACGCCGTAGCGTCTCTCAAGCCACTCCTCAAAGAGGGGACTTACCGCTGCGATGGCAGCGAGCCCAAAAATTTAGGAGTGGGGGGGGCCCAAAACGTCATTTCTACGTATAAAATGTACATAGAAGTGACGTTACGCGACATTTGAAATCAATATATCGTCGAAAGTATTCGTTTCTGTAAGAAAATAAAAAATACGTATCGAATGATTTAAAATAATCTATCAGACATACATTACAATAAAAATTAGGCATCTATCCTATTCTGGTTTGAACTTGGTTTTCAATTTAAAGTCCTTTTTGTCAATTACTAGTAGTGCCATATAATATTGGATGGATGGAGTGTGGTATTTTTCTCTACATTTTGCTTCAACTTTTTGGGCAAATAAAAGCAATCTTTAATTATTTCTGTTCCAAACGATCTACCGAATTTTTAGCAATCGACAAGCAAGACCAAATAGATTTCAAGATTTTGATAACAAGAGAATCACAATAACATCTGAATATAATGTAATGTCGTAACTGATAACCTACTTATTACAATGCAATACTGAGATGTTTTGAAACAAATTAGTGCTCCACAAGCTCCTAGGTACCTATATTATTACATTTATAACCTACATTCCTAATATCTCCGCTTAGCACTATTTATTATCTAAGTAGGTTAAATGGTCAGGCAGAGTAAACATGTTTTTGTTGCATTTTCGTATAAGGAAAATGTTAAGCATTTATTTTCAAACCCAATTTGAACCGCCACGAGTCCAATGTCCGTAATTTCCTGTCAAAATGCACACGGATACAGATAACAAAGAGATAAACAGTATAAATATCGGTAATTAGACGCAACCTTCTTTGACATAAAACTCCTTTGCATAATTACTTCGTTTTCCGACAAAGAAAGATGGCGACGAGTCAACGACTTCGCGCCAAAAATACAAGTTTTAAAAGAATGGTTCTCATCATTCTTTGTCAGTCCGATGAGGAACGCGATACGTACAGACGGACATCTAATTATTTGAACACATTCAGTCTCGTATTTCATTTTATTTCCCCCAAATGAAATGTAGATAGACGAATGTTTATTTTTGTTTGAAGTCTTACTGATGCGTTTCAGTCTGTTGTTTTATTGTCACATTGTCACGGAAATCCATGCGGCATGCGACGGCTTTCTTTTGTTATGGTTACTTCTGAAATTAATTATTATTTTAGTTTTTAGATACTCTCGTCGCGAAGATGGCCAGGTGGCAGATAGTTCCTAATTTTGTGTCTGTCAGTAGAATTTAATATTATTAATTTTGCTAACAGGCTGAAACACCGGCGGACTTATGTAAGAGACATATAATTATTTCTTTTAATTTATTTGTATTTTATTAGAAAAATAGCTTCAGTATTACAAGGACAAACATCCCCATTATAAATCTAGGCATATAATGATTGCTTGTTACAAATGGTTCAGCTTATTGAAATCCATGGTACTGAGGTATGTAGCTTTATTGTGACAGGTCCTGGCACAATGGATCAATTGACCATTCTACAAGCCAAGCCTCATACGTTCCACATCCAGCATTGAGCAGTTGGAGTACTGTTTATTGTAGCTAAGCTTATAAATTCTATATCTTCCTACCTATTAGCTACAGACAAATCAGTCCGACGTATTATGTACAAGTTTATTCCTCACTCTGATTTCAACGATTCACGTTGGCTGAACTATCTAATGTCCATATCCAACGCATTCAATGTTAATATCATCATAATCAGCCACTAGATAATAATCACGTCAATGCCTTATATAGCCTTACCCAATGACTTCCAGAAGTTCCAAATGAGTCGGTTAGTAGTAAGTAACCAGCATCCAGCGGCTCCCTTCGACTTTATCAGTTCGTCTGTTCACCACAATTGAACAATGAGTAAGGAATATTCTGGAAGCGACTAGTACCTACATGTTTATAAGTTAATTAAAATTGTAATTAATTTAATATCACCATATTTCGTTTCGTATCGAGCAATTACATCAATTGAAGGTTTTAACTCAATTGACCTTTGCTAATGTGGTAAACATATGCGTGTACTTATGTCAGTTGTATTAATTTTAAAGTTTTACTGCTTGTAATATAATATATTTTGTTGGTCTGTCGGTTTTGGGTTGCTTAAAGCTATACTGGGGCATGTATGTGGCCATTAAAAATCGCGGTACGGAATAACGTATCAAAAATGTCATCATGAGATATCTTTATTAGTGTATTAGGTATTCTTTCATTATTTTGTTCCTCATCCTCGTTCTGTTTCAATCTTACTCATCGATCGTCTGATCATCACCATACTTTACTTTATAATTTTTAGCCTGTCATCCATTTTATATTCACTTTTCTTTTGGTTTATCCTTCTCCAACTTGTGAGTTGTGACCATATTCGTCGCGTTTCTTGTTACAACTTACCTAGTCATACATTTGTACATCTTCACAACAGCAGTTTCCTTTTAGTAACTATGTAGCATGCCTGTTAGTAACTCGTTACATAAACGTTACAAAATACATATTGTATGTTTGGAGATTTTTTCCAATTCCAATCTAAATGCGACGTCGTTTCTCACTTTGTAAATAAAAATAAATAATAAGCGCACCGCGCCCATATTAATTACAATCTTTTAAATGTCTTTTGTTATAAAAACGATCCGCCCACTGGAGTCCTGATATACCTAGCAGAGATAATATAACAGTATCGTTTGTTATAATCCGTAGACTATAGAGTGGCGACAATGACGAGTGTGACGACCTCTCGTTCATTCCACCCGCATGTGCCGAAACTGTGTTTAATAGCCTGATAGCCGCTCACTTTGACAATAAACTGCTTATTGAAGCCATGTGCCATGCCACCATATGCCCTTTGTTCAGTATTTAAGCATACATTTAGTGTGTAAAAGCTGTATTTATACGGGAATTAAGGGGTACTTAGTTGGATCATAATCGGCTTTCAATGTGGTTATGGTCGCCACTGAGTTGTATGAGTTCTTTTAAGTTTACGGTTGATTTGTTCAAACAGAAATATAGTTAGTCTTTTTTATAATACGCATTATTTCGTGCCCTGTTTGTCCACCTTTAGTGTCTACTCAATGTGAGGGTACGAGGTCAAACTCAGAGGGCAAACAGGTCAAGGTCCGTCCCATCAAACCATCCCTGTTGCTCGTGTTACATTCACACGAATGAGGTCAGTGCCCGGCCCATCATTAGTCCCCCGCGTTTCCAATTTCATTTGCCAGATATTTTTGCCATCAGTTTTCACAAACCTGTAAAAATGTGGAAACGGACCATCTGTTATTTGACTTCAGAACGTTATACCTACATGCAGACTATTGGACATAGATATTTCTGTTCAAGATCAGAAGCGACATGTAGATCTTGATCCTATTCAAGTACTTAGCTGATTTGACTTTAATCCTATGGTGCACTTAAGAATTTAAGAACTTAGTTTCGAATACGAACTCTTGTTCAGGTTTGACACACTGGAGTCAAAAAACAAACAGGCAATTAAATGTATTTAGCACATTTACATACAATACAATATGTAATTATGTACATTCGTTTGTTGTTGTGAACATTGTATACATAGGAACAACTCCCACAGTCAATAAACTGCTCACATAACATTTAAAATATTGTATTGAAAAACATTGTCGTGTGAATAAACATTTTATTATTTTTGTCAACTAAGTATGTAGTTTTCATGATTGGTTTCATGGCATGCACTTGAAACTAAACTTTATAGTAACTGATCATAGATTGGAATCGTCCTAACTCCCATCTTTTGTCTTCTGTGTTGTCCTAATGATATCATTCTTAAATGAATTTATTACAAACACAAAGCAGGTAATTAGTTAGGCTACCTATTGCTAATTAGTAGTTAGTTGAGTTCAAATAAAGCGTTGTCCATGTAATTTGTCAGTGAGTTACAATCTTAAACGAGTGGCCACCGTGCCAACTGTTGGCGCCGTCGTATTGCCAAATAGTTATGAATTCTTGGAATGTACGACTATTTAATAAAGTAGTTCACATTTTGTACATTGTTGTTGTATGTCATTTGTTACTGTTTATACTGTAATTTTTCAGTTAAACTGGTCTTGAGCTTTTTTGCATTAAATATTGCATAAGTACCTATTTAGTTAGTATCTCACACATCTGAATGTCTCGATCGTATTTCCAACTCTTTAAAGCTAATCTGAAAAACTGGTGAATACCCTTTGTACCTCTACAATCACCAATGTTTCGCTAATCGCCTGCATGACGACTACAATAAGTTCTGCGTATAATCGCATTACTGATACCTTACGTAACACATCTCCAGATTATATCGACACAGATTACGACGCCATTCCACCTCAGCTTAAGATCCATGATTACTCGATAAACTACGTCACTATCGCAAGATCCTTTAATCTGTGAAGAGGGCCACATATCTACTGACAAAACAAAGATAAGCCTTTTCAGGAAAATGGACGGCCATTGTTTGTTGGGACTTGGTGAATGTCTAATCTAACGTGATAAGATTGCGCTGGCTAGGCAAACAGTTTTGGTAAACAGTCCGACGTCGTGGCGTCGCCTGTTTGCAGATTTGTGAGCACAAGATTTGCTTCGTGATTTGCTCCTCGTATACTTTAAAAATGGAATTTTCTTATTGAATAATAATATGTAGATTTACTCTTCGGGTTTATACGGCCAGTCTTGATTTGATCTAAATATCGTAGTCGTAATATTTGCATTAAGTACAATGTAACTTTGGTTATGTTATAAACTTAACTTTAGTTATGTTATATATATATATATGTCTTTCTGAAACAAAGGATTATAAAAAAAATAAATATTTGATTGGTGATGGACTGGTAGTTGCATACCTACTTTTCCACAGTTTCTATTCCCATTGCCGTTAGATAAAATTGTATCTCTTTAGTGTCTGTTGAGACACTCAAGAGATTCAATTCTGGAAATCTCTTTTGCTTCTTTAATTTATATTTGTCGATTTCGACAGCATTGGGTCCGCCTAGCTATAATAAAGTTTTAGTGCTCAATACCACTCTTTCAGTAGGACCATACTATATTTTTTTTTATAAATATCTTGTCTCTTAACATCAATTAGTCATCCAAGTAATAATCACTGCTGCAGTTTTCAAAATAGATTCGCATTATTTAATCAGCGATTCTTGTTCGATATAATTGTTTTAATCGATTTATCTAATCGTTTTCGTAGTTCGACAATTATACTTATACTGGATCTATTGCAAATAAAAGATAATAAACTGGTGTTAGGTATTGTTTGAATGTGGTTTGAATGGTAAAATAATAAACTAGTTACTTATAACCTTTCTTTCTTATTTCTTATCGTAAATGTTTGTCTAGTTTTATTTTGTAAAGATATGAGTGGGAGAGCCATCCTTCAGCACGAATGGGCCGGCTCGACCGGAGTGATACCACGGCCTCACAGAAAACCGACGTGAAGCAACGCTTGCGTTGTGTTTCGTCGTGTGAGTGAGGTTACCGGAAGCCCAATTACCCTCCCCTTCCCCAATCTCCCCAATCCCTGAATCCCCAACGATCCTCAAACCCCTAATCCCCAAAAAGCCGGTAACGCACTTATAACGCCTCTGGTGTTCCATGTGTCCATGGGCGACGCCGATTGCTTACCATCAGGTGATCTTTCTGCTCGTTTAACGGCTTATGTAATAAAAAAAAGAATAAGAACTTTTTTCAATAAAATAAACTTTTACTCTAGTTTTAGTTCTATGATCTTTAGCAGCAGTTTGGTCCTTATTGGCGTACTGATTATATTCATGCTTGATTCTTCGAAGATTTGAACATACCACAATAACGTTTGTTAGCTATATTCTCAGTATATTTTAATTAATTCTAATAAATAGTGATCAGGGTCTAATTTTCCTGTTTACAATGAAATTCAGTTGGATGGAAATACTGAAACAATGAAATATTGCTGATTTGTGGTTAATTTGGTTTACCTACCTCTACATGCCATCCTAACTGTATTCTGATCTGATATTGAGTGTAGGATAATTAGCTATCAGTAGTCATCATTGTCATCAGTCATGATCAGTCTATAAGAGCAAATTGCTGAGGAAAGGTATCTTCTCACACGGAGAAGATGAGTATGGCATATGAGTATGGCCTGATGGCCCTTTATTTTCTACCATTGAGTGGCTGTATGTACCTTAGAACGCCTTTGGCATGGCATTAAGTCCACTTACACTTAGTGTGTGTGACAAAAAGAAACCTGATATATAGACTGGCGATGTGAAAGGGTTAAAACTATCGCAAGACCTATTATAATCGTCGATATCCTTACTATTCGTACTAATTAGGTACTAAAATTTGACGTTTTTATTCATAAAAACAAGCAACTAAAAAATAAAGGTATTTAACTGATTAACCTGAGTACTAAAGGTTGATGAACTTTGATTACACAAAATAAACATTTTGTTTATCGTTTATCAAATTATATGACTAAAAAGGAAAGGGAGAATTTAAGTAAATTACCCAGATATTGTAACCAGTTCATACAGCCTTATATTTTATAATAATTGTCTTAGGATCGACTCAAAAATACTTGTCGACAGCGTGCTAAAACTGCGTCAGAAGTTGGTTTCGTTTTGTTCGTCAATATAGCTGACTTATATTATACTACATTATATCCAATAACTTACAAAGAAACATAAACTTATAATAATGCCGTGAATCGTGATGCAGTTAAATCACGTCCGTCAGACTGAAGTCCCCCCCTATGCACGTCCTTAACTGTATACTATAGATATATTAAATTCTCTTTTACCTAATAACGTTCTGTAAACCACCGTACAATAAAATCTAAGTGCTAAAACAATATTCGCAACATATATTGTAGTAGTAGGTATTTATGATCTTGTCCAATGTTCTTCAAAGCTATAAGGAAAATCGTACAAGAAAAACAAAACAATAAAATGTGTAGTCTGCACGTTCGTTAAGGAGTTGTGGGCGACATGCACCGGTATGGAAACTTGCAGGGTAATGGCGGGCGCGGCTACTTTCTCTCAGGGTCCAGCCGTCACGTAGACCTCTGTAAAAGGTAAAGAAAGATTTTGAATAAAAGTATTAAACATAATTTTGTGTTATGCTGAGTTTTCGAAATCTTAAGTAAGAGCAAAAGTTATTGCACAGGCTTGCGGGGGACAAGCCTGGTGAAATGAATGGATACTTGCCAACCAGTCAAATTTAATTCTTTTTCGAACTGTAAAAAACGACAGTTTTCTATGAATTTTGTACGAGATAGTGTGTTGTGACGTCACGTTTTTTATGGTCAAACAGCATTCTTATTTCTTAAAAAAATGTTGGAAAAATATTAAAATTAAGTTGGTCATAAAATAAATAAATGAAAGTGTGATTATTTTTTAATATTTTATTGTATTCAATAGTTGGCTGCCTCGATGGCCGAGTGGTCGCAAGTGCGACTGCCGGGCAAGGGGTCTCGGGTTCGATTCCCGGGTCGGGCAAAGTATTACTGGGTTTTTTTAAAAAAATCTCAGTAGTAGCACGGAGTCTGGAAATGTGCCCGGTATATAGCAATAGGCTCACCCCCTATTACATGGGACTCATAACATAAATAGTGAAAAGTGGGTGTTACTTCTGTGTGCACCTCTGCCTACCCTTCCAGGGATAAAAGGCGTGATGTTGTGTTGTGTGTGTTGTAATAGTTGAAATACATTAAACGCTGTTTGCTGAACTTGGCTGACGCGCGGCCGCGCGTCTCGATTTGATTAAGGATAGTACCCAATTATTACATGTACTAAGTACTCACTTTCACATGAAAGTGGCTGCTATAATTGTTATATGCGTTAAATGTGTAGGTACCTATTGTGCTCTTCTGAAAACACATTAAATAGTAAACATGGAAACGTGCTGATTTGGAAGATCACCATATTTCCTATTGCTTGTAAAATGATGATTCACTATGCTGTGTAAGTCTGTATGTCTACTGAGTTGTTTATGAAAATTTATTATGACACAACATTATTTAGAATTTTCAACTATTTTGATAACAAAATGATATGTTTGGAGTTCTGAGAGAGTCGGATTAGTGCTCGATGGGGGATAGGCTGTTGTTTTCGCCAGGAAGAGTCAATTTATTTTATCTAATGCGTCATTTAGTATCAACACTGTGATTCGATACTTCCTCGCGATATAAATAAAGTACTGGAAAGTGGATTATTATCTGATTATACTGAAGTTTACGATTCATAGGAAATGAAACTGTTGCGAATTTAGTGTTAGAACCAATATCTTGACCAGGCTTCCTAGTAACACTCGAGGAAAATAAACATAATGGTCTATTGGAAAATGTTTTTTTTAACCACTTTGGAAATCCCGTTAGACGATGTAAATCTAGTATCGTCAATGTTATTAATTTTAACAAGCTGAACATGTTAGAAGATGTAAAATTATGTTTAGACAGAATGTGGGCGAAGTCTTTGCAAAATGGGCGTGAAATACTGGCAGAATGACTGGTTTGATGGAGACCAGACCATGTACTACCGCGGGCGGCAAATAACTTAAAAACATTTCTAGGAAGGGGAGGTTGAAGTGATTGCAATGAATTCGCACCGTTTTAACACCAACTTGCCCAATTTGAAAAAATAATTCAATGTCCTGTATAAATGTTCTTTAATCAAAATAAAAACGTTACACATTTGCCGTGAATCCAATCTGGGTCTTTATGCGTTATAGTCCAAAAATTTTCCAAATCTGTCTAGAACGATCATACGATCGGTTGCTGGAATGGTATCTGATAAGTGGAACAGTCTGTGAAAGAACTCGTCCTAGCAGTACTCTTAAATCAGATACCGAAGAAGTTATTAATTAAGCAAAAGCCCGATGTTTGGACTGAAATCTACCAAATGGAATTACGAGAATGTTTTCTTACGTGGATCGTTTATTAATTGTTTATTTTCATATTATTTAGAAGCGAAATATGTTTGGATATCGTGGTGGCCCGAAGGTTTGAGACGCCTGCTTCTCATGCATGACTGTGCGCCGTGCGGGTTCAAAACCTACCAACGGCAACTACCATTGTGACTATTTCCGAGTTATATGGTACTTTCTAAGATTGTCAAGACACCACTGACAAAAGGTAAAGGAAATCATCGTAAACCTTTGCTTATAATTTCTAATTATAAGTTTGTAATCGCCAACTCGCTTTGAGCACGTGTGGTGATTAATGCTCAAACCTTCTAAGTGCGAGAAGAGGTCTTTGGTCGGCAGTGTACCTCTATTATAGGCTGTTGATGATGATATAGACGTCTAGTCTAGGTATATTCATAGTACCATTACCAATATATAATGGATGTATCATCATATAAAGAACATTTGAATAACGATGATGAGGACAATCAGTATTTACGGTTGACTTTCCTTCAGCTTTTTGTCTTCGAGGACCTTGTTTGGAAATCCTGATTTGACCTGAATATGTTTAGTAAGTGTGACTATAGCATTCGTATAACATCTTCATTGAGATATTTTTCTCGTCACAATGAACCAGCACCTAGTTGTTTCGGTACTATACTTATTACTTAACCTGTGGTCTGCCGTGGATGGTCTAAAAGAGCCAGACATTGTATATTGTACGGTGCGTCGAGTTCCGCGCGCGCCTCAAAGAGCCATCAGACCACCACGGATGGGGCCCAATAGAGCTGATGCCGATACGGAGCCACGGAGAACCTAACGGGTTACCGGGGCTCCGGCTCGAAGTGCAGGAATAGGAACGGGGTGGTTTTTAGTCAGTAAGAGTCTGACACTCCCGCCTCACCCAGGCGGTAGCAGCCATTCGATGATTATCCCCTCTTAAAAAAAAGACATCATTATATATTTTCGACTAGTCTCGTATCTCCCTACTTCTTGAAAGTGTTGTAACATCTATTATCGTTGATTACAACAAACCTAATTTTACAATACTAGTATTCATGTTTACACAAACATCTATGCGCCAATAGAGACTGTGTTTTGGCACATGGCAACCATAAGTCATAGGCGACGCTATCGGTCATTTGGTACCAAAAACATTATGAACTTTGAAGAAAATTTGTTTTAAATGATTCGGATTATTTATATGATTACTTTGATCTTTGTGTTTTAGAAAAAAAACTTCAAGGTCTTTTACTGAGGACTTATAGTAGGGCAATAAGTGGGACGACATACCTATATCTGTCAATATTTTATGCACTTTTTGAAAAACGCGTCAATGATGTGGCATCTTATTCTATGTAGGTAATTGTGGTAATCATGCTTACTTAGTTTTTTTTTCAATTTTAGAGTTATCTGAGATCATATAATGGTGCTTAACGAATTATTTTATTTAACTAAAGATACCTATCGTAGTAAGGTTTCAACTGCAAAAAAGTTGAAAGTAAATACATGACCTCTTTTGAGTGTCTGCTTTCAAGACCGAAGTTTATTATATCAAGATGCTGATCGCATCTCGAGAACGTATCAACTGATGCCGGTCTTGACATCGTGATTGAGACCTATTTATTAATACGGGCCTAGGTCTTATAGTTAATAAGGTCTACCTAGATTTGTTTAATTTTCGATTGATATTATAATAACATAGTAATGATTCTGGTCTTTATTTGTACCTTATTGTTATTTTATCATATAAGCCAATCAGTGTCAGACTCTTGCTGACTGAAAACCACCCCGTTGAGTCACCTACTCCAATCAGCCAATATTTAGAAATGTAATATCAATACTTAGCTATTGTTTTTGCATAGAATAAGTTGGTCTTTTATTTAAATTAAGAATTCATTTGCATCATACATAAGCATTACGCGTTAGAACAAATAAATTCGTAATACTTTCTCAGAAAACTAACGAATATTTATTTTTTAAATCATTAATGTATGTACATTATTCTTAGTGATGTATCAAATCGACTTAGGTATAGTATAGAGGTAGATTGAAAATTGAAATGAACACATTATGTAACAATTCGTTTGATGTAAGTTTCTACACATGTAATAGGTACACGTGTCACTTGTTATAAGGCCGTACATGTGCCGCGACTTCTTGCATAATAAATATGGAAAACTATGCAATAGGTGAGCAGATCTATGCAAACCGAACTTGTCCGCAATTAGTAGCAAAATGCAACAAACTACTCTATCCTTTAGTATCCGATCAAACTTTTGCAAACCGGTGTTTGGACTAGAGTCTCGTTACATATTCAAATAAAAATCAACTTTAAATCTTCAAGTATAAGTCTCAATATTCACCATCCCTGCCTACTTCGGAAATGACCCCATTCCGGGTAGTCGGTCCGCATTGCACAATCTCTTGTTCTTATGACAGCCTTGATTTGAGAGAAATTGTACCTACTCATATGGGGCTTATGTTATAGTGCATAAGGTACACAATTGTGTAGTTATTAAGATACGGCAAATTAATTTGTTAATCGAAGAATTATTGCCATTTATCAAACGTTTTGCTTCCTATATGAATTTGTAATATGTTAGGATTAAATTAACGGACGTTTGTGAAATAAAGAGTCAGCCATTTTGTCCAAATAAAGGATAATATGACATCTGTGAATACTTATGAATAACAGTCGATTTCCAATTTTAAATGCGCATTTCTCTCTAACGGATATTCAAAATGGCCACTATTCCTTTTATGCCAAAAACAATTTTAACAGCTTTTGGACAATATGACAAACTTTTTAAACAATTAATTTCGTACATTAATAATAAAAAGTAAGTACCTACATAATTTAATTTATTAAACAGTGTACTAATTTATAGCGTGTAATTAAATTAGGCTCGTGTTTGTAGCAGTTTAGGGTGTGTTTTTGTGCGTAGCCATGAGAACATGGGGAGTGTCACCTGCCAGTACGCTAGCATGTAAAATAAGGTTTGTTGACACGTAGTAGTTAGGTAGCAATGTAAAGGACAATAGGGCACAGCTCTTAGGCAGGTTCTTAATGGACCCAATATGGACATTATGGGTAAAGAATTGTAGGTATTAGGTACTAAATATTAAACTTGTTGTAATGCAGTTGAAATACCGCGTTATTCGTAGTTATATTGCAGTAGAATTTTCGCGTTAGTACCATAAACTAGGTTAGGTCTTATGTACCTAATCGATCGATCTTTTTACCCGCACATTCGTCTTAGCAACAAGTACTAAATAATTACATTTGATTGAACACCTAAAATTCCAAAGATAGCACTTCCCCCGCGTCGTAATTATATTATCAGAAATGTTTCAGATAAGCAACTTTATTTTCTTTATTGAACACTGGCTGTTGCCCGCGACTTTATCCGCGTAGAATATGATTCCTGTTTTATCTCATGGGAGTATTACATCGGAATAAAAAGTACCCTATCACCCAAGTCAGCCGATACCCTGTACCTATACTAAATTTAATCAAAATCCGTTCAGTAGTTTCAGCGCGATCATCCAAACAAAGAAACTTACTTTGTCATAAATATTAGTATGATATCGACCGAGTTATATGGAGATTCCGATTTTCTATTTTTCTTTCGACCTGAAAGTGTCGTTCCATTAATTTTCTTCCTTGCCAAAACAGCTCAACAGACCTGCCGCGCTGTCCGTGTATGATTGATCTATTAAATTAGAATAAGTATTTTATTTATTAAGTTTAAATTCGCCGATTACTTATGTACTAAACCCTCTAATTATAAACCAATTTTAATCCAAAATCTGTAGACGGATCCAATTTTTTTTAAGACGTCCATACGTCCGTATAAATTATGAATTAAGATCGATTAATAATTTCGTCCGATAACCACCATGAAACTAGAGTATCGATTTAATATTATTGTACCTTTTCAATCTATAGTAAATGAAATATAATACATATCGAATGTAATATTGACAGCTGTAGCAGGCAAAGTTGTCCTGCTGAAACTAGGCCAAGGCGCAATGGGCAATGGAACACGGTCAAGCCAAGCCTATAAAATTATCTGTCAGACTGGCCACTGGGAAAATACCAGGCTGTATTTTTTTTTTCATTTTTAATAAACAATTTCGGAATTAGCACACGTTATAATTATTATTGTTTTAAAAAAATCAAATTGTTTTTGCTTTTTGTAAATTAATGTGTTATTAATGTTAAGAAAAATAAATTCGAACGTTCTCGAAAAAGATGGCCGTATGGACTATTATCTATTTTATAAAAAGAAATTGTATTATATTCTTAGGTAACAAAAATACTTTTGTTTGTTATTCACTGAGCCGTTAGATAGGTAGGTATACGATTTTTCCTCTTTAAATTAGGTATGGGAACTCACAAATACCAACACCTAATACCAAGTTAGGCATTATGATGTTATTTCTTAGTGCACAATTAAAAATAGAACACACCGTCAAAATAAAGAATTACTCATAAAAATATTATTTTGTATTTATTTTAGTTATCGTTCCTATTACTCAAAATGTATTTGTATTCGTCTTAACAATACGAAAAACCGATTAAATTGTCACGTTCATCATGATTAGATAGCGAAACTGGTATTATTTATTACAATAATATTATTAGGTTGCTCTTAATACATTAATCATTGTTATGTTCAGATAATTTAATAACAGATAGCGTTCTGAATTCAAATACCTATGACTCACGTAATACCTGGGCAAACTTACAGCGACAGTCGCGGAACTTAATTTGGTCCTTATATTTTACTTTTCTAATAGGAATAAGGTCGAGAGTTGTGTAGCAAGGTGTTTTGTGAATAGTAAAAATGATTATTAGGTGTCGTGTAGATTGAAATTTGTATCGTTTGACCTCATTGTAGTGGCTCCCTCGCGTACTTAGTTGATTTATTTTATCCGTCGTCTGTGTGAATATTCACTAATTCATAACATAGTTATCTGGGTGTATTTCGTATTGTTAATTTTGGGTCTATTGTTGGTTATTTAGTAGGTAATTTTGTAGGAAGTTTATTGTAAAGCTTTTTGTATAAAAGCAAATCCTTTACAAAAATATAGGTAATAATTCATGTAACATATAGGCTATGCTACAATCTACAATGCATGCGGTCATGACAATTTCGACGTTGTTACCGAAGAATGTCGCCAATTCTTCTTATTTCAAGTTGTAAAGAACTTGCCAATTTAAATAACAGAAATATACTATCTACTTACAAGCCTACGAAATCAGCTTCCTTTTCCAACTAGGTATCTAAAAACAGACAATAGGTAGATTGTTTTTCAAGTTCCACACGATTTATGTCTATTCAAAGCCGATCAGACCAGTTATAAATAATTTTAATTTCAAAAGTAGGGCGCCTCTCAAGGTTAGCTTGCCAGAAATAAATTGGATTCTATCAAAATGCAACACACTGTATTTATCGAAAGTAGTTTCAGAAATTCCTAATATTACATTATAGCTCTGACGTTTAACAAAGCGCGATTTGACAGATGACAACAAAAAAGCAGCTAACACCAACATGGCTGAAGAACAATGGCGACAGGATTGTCAAAATGTCAATGACCCCAGAGTTTATGAGTGTTATAAAGATTAAGAATTCAGAACACGAACAATTCTGTTCAACCGTTCAAAATTTGGAACAACTAATATGAATGTATCATTTTAAACACCGTTGTGAAAAATCATATAATTTATTTTTTGTTAAAGCTGTCATAAAAACGCTGCATTCATGCGTAACTCTGGCTGGTCAAAGATTTAGGAGTATTTTATTTTTTCTATTGCCACACTAAAAAGTCAGCATAGCGGAGCTTCTTGTTGTTATTATACTCTTTTGATTGATCTGTTCTACGATCGAACGACGAAAACGATCCATAACTTAGACGAAAATGTGATCATACCAAAAATAAAGTTGTCGATTTAAAAAAATGATGGAAATAAACAAAACGTTTCAGTAGTAAAATTATTTCGATGTCTTTTATAGCAACTCATATAATTTATTGCTCTCTCACGAGTAAATTACTTGAACAACAAAATTGTTATTACTGTCGGTTATAAAACTGAAATCGTAAAAATTATTAGAACTATTATTTATTAGGTACTTGTGCATTTTATGGAATATTTTCCTATTTCTATAAATCTATGTATTAAAAATACGTTAAACTTTAATAAGAGTTGTGAATAAATGTTCGTGCTTTTCCCGTTGCAATTTTCCGGCATTGCGTTGACTGACACAGCCGATCCACTTGTATAAAGAAAACAAAAAAAAAATTGTGACTCCATTTATCTTTGTTGACGGAGAGATACTTTTTTTGCCTAAGACAGAACTACCTCGGTTGGTCAGTAAAGCCGGGTCCAGACGAGTGTAACGTGTAATGTAAGATTACGTGTAATTTAGCATCAACAGTGTGGACGGCACACGAACTCAAAGCGAATTGTGAACGCGAAAATATTTCAAATGCCGAATAGGAAGGTTAGGTTAGGTATAGTGTATAATCTATGGTCGTGATAGCTGGTGCGGCTTTTATTTTGTCGGAAGCGTCGATGGTGGAAAACTAATTTGAATCAAAGAAGATCTTCTTTACTTGTTGAACTAAAACCTCAACATATAAGTGGTCAATATAAAAACTTTACCCGGATGTCACCTACTGACTTCGAATATTTGTTAACAATCATTGCGCCTAAAATATCAAGACAAGACACTATAATGAGATCTGCAATTTCGCCGCAAGATAGACTGGCTGTAACACTAAGATTTTTGGCAACAGGAGATTCATTTACAAGCCTTCAATACACCTTCAGAATTTCAAAACAGTCAATGTCTTGCATTGTACCAGAAGTTTGTGAAGCGATTATAAAATTTTTGGATTGTGGATCCCAAATAACAGGTTTTTCTTGATACAAACTAATAAGTTCAAGCGATTGTTCGTCACTCCACATCATGAACGTAAGTACATACGACACAACCGTCACGAACGCCGTCCAAACGAACACTGCGAGCGTCTTTGTGTTCGCGCGAAAAACCGACAGCTGATGGATCAACCCCGAGCGCCGCGCGAGCGTCACATGTAATGCTCGTAGTGCCGTCCACACGTAGAATTCGTGTTACATTACACGTTACACTCGTCTGGACCCGGCTTAAGATACGCATCATAACATACAATGTAAACGTTGCCCTTGAAGTTTACTACCCAATTGATGGAACTAGCCGCTACGTATAACGATGACCAAGCTACAATGATACGGAAAAACGTCTATAAAATGTAAAAGCACTAGGATGTTGTAGGACATAGGAGCAATAGGATCTAAGTAAAATAGTAGTTAGTCATATTTATGTTTTCATTTTTCAACGACAGATAAATTTAACTGAGGAATAACTTTGAATATTTCACAATTATTCCGTACTAAAAACTGTCAAATGCCAATTTTATTCTTCAGTTAGGAATTAACTGATGATTATCATTAATAATCGGCCCTTAGGATGACAATATAGGTAGAGGGTTCGACACTAATAATTCTATATTGATACTTGTATTATCTAAAATAATTCACGTCCTTTAATCTGTAAAAACATCTTCAAAAACAAACAAACTATTTGTATCTTCAATGCTATCAAGTTAATACTACTAGTTTAATTAGTATTTTTACATCTGAATGCTGTTTCATTACCATACCGTCGCGTGAGAAACGTGCCTGACGAGATTTTATCTAACGATATGTACTTACCTACCTAACATATACATTATAATATTAGTTGTGTATGTATGTTTGTTTGTATGGAAGACTGTTATACCATAAATAGCTTCCTACTTTGGACTCGCGATTTATTGCGTTTTCGTACGAGAATCAGTAATAAATAAAATTATTTAGATCAATTAAGTACGTAATGCCATTGTAATGATAGAGTTTGACAGTTAACCTGTATGTGATTATATAAGTCGGATTTCAAAATTTTCAGCGCCATTTGGTCAAAACATGCTTTAAGATTGTAAAAAGTCAAAGTCAAAGCAATTATTTCAACTAAACCATATTTTGGTACTTTTGAAACGTCAACAAATACAAAATAAATAATAGGCTGTCAGTCAGTCCGTTACTGAAGCTAGGTGAAGCTAGGTGCTCATTCCAAAATGTAGATTCGAATGGAGAGGAACGAGCAAGAAACTCCATTCGTTACTCTTTTTAGAAAAGTAGGTATGTTATACATGTCTCTGATACAATTACAATCTTATTGACTTAGATGAATTATCCTTATTACACATGAGACAAACGCCCTTGAAATACAGTATTGTAAACCTAAATCAAAAGTTAGACACAACACTACAAAAAGGCAACAATGAATTATAAAAAAAATCATTTTGTATGAAGCTGCTCTGCCTTCTAACATCCATTAATCAATTGCAAGGATATAAATAGACAGGTACATGTCTATGGTCGTTAGTATTCAAGGCGGGAGGCTGTGTTGCATCACCAGCTTGTTTTCACAGAACCTACAACCTCGACCACTCGACTAATGCTTCCGGATTCAACTGACTATACAGACTCCAGCAGATAAACATACTGGCAATATTCTTAATCACATTTTCAGCTTTATTGTTTTGATGTAAAGCTGAAAATACATTGACAAATTGATACTGCTGGTACGCAAAGATGAATATGGGCATTGATTGATTAAGAGCACTCCTATAGAGGTATATCTATTGATAAATGTTATTCTTTATGATTAGATTTTTCTTATTTAGTTGTTTGTGATGAATCGTTTTATTTCGTCCGTGGTTTGATATCCTTACTTTAATTATTATAACGGCCTTTGCTGCATCTGTTTGTCTGTTTATTCATAACTAATTAAACAGTTCTAAAATTTTTATGCGGATGGTTTAAAATTGTGTAAGCAATAATGATTTCCAGTTTCAAACCATAATGCTACCGAATTTTATTATTTGGTTCAACAATAACTAACAAAATGTAATGAGATCAAGTATCTAAACATTGTACCTAATTATAATGGGCCTGTTGTTTCGACATAAGGCCAGGCCAGTTTTCGATCAACATTCAAATTTCGAAACAGACGCTAATTTGTTCAGCCCCGTTCTGCCTAGACTGGCAAACAGACGATGTCTAGAATACAGATGAGGCCAACCTGCTTTATACACAACCTCCTTTTTCGATGAATCATCCAGTACTTATCGGATCGGAATACACCGATTCAGGGGCTTTCAAAATGCGTATAGATTTATTTTGTTTTTGCAATTTTCAACTTTGACAATGACAAAATTGGAGACTGTAGAATAAGTAATTGATAGTGTATTTTAGTTTCAAAATTATTTTTACAATATAGTGTTTTAGACTTGAGTAATTTAGAGTGAAATGCAGAGTTTTATTAGACGCTTCAACGTATAAAATTAAACTAAGAAACCATTATTGTTTGCCAAACGTATAAGCAATTATCATCTTTTCAACCTTGATTAGACTGATTATAGAGGTAATAGCTTGAACATTTTTTGTGTATTTGCCTAGCACTTAGAGCATGTGGGTGCTAATTAACAAATTCGATTACTTGGACTGTTGTTTAGATTTGTAGCGATAAAATAACAATGGAAGTATTCTTGTACTCATTACTATATACCAGATAGACGCACACTTCTTTGCGTCTTTTATACATAACTTAAAGCTTGATATTATGTAGATGGAAGTACTGGCATCGGTTGAATATAAAGAGGTGACGGCTTAGTACTACTTTGTTTTGCATTTAAAGTAATCAAAAAGAGACCGCGTTCGTTGCTCCGATTGGTTGATTTACTAGATTCGACCAATCAAAGCACCGAACGCGGTTTCGTTTCGATTACTTGATACACGAAGATGGGACTCAGTCGAGCTCTACAGGAGACTGGAGAGATCTACGTCCAGCAGTGGACGATAATAGCCTGATTATAACTGTGATGATGATGACGACGATAATGGTGAAAAAGAAAACAGAATTTTAAAGTTCTGTCATGATTTCATGATTTTCATTAATGTGAAAGACTTTCTTATTTACTTACTGCAAAATAGATAAACTGATTGTGGTAACATCGTAGGTATTTGAGGATGAGGAAAAACGTATCTTATCATCAATGGATGTTTATTTGCGTCGAAAGTCCACGCAAACGAAGCCACGATACAAAGTACCTAGTTACTTTATTAATGCCTACCTATAATGACTTATCCCTTACCTACCTACGCGAGTTAAAAATATTGCCAAAAGTCTAAAAATAATCACTATGACTCAACGATAAAAACATTGACTTACAACTTAGATAGATATCGCTATTTTTACACAAAAACATCGAATCAGGCTATCTAATGAATAAGCAAACAATATTTAAAATGTCCCTGAAATTATCAATATTGTGATATTTGTACTTAATATCGAATATTCTACAATCTACACGGAAGTTTGTTCTAGAACTGCGTCGTTTGTGAAATATAAGGATTTATCGCTAATGAAATTTTAAAAACAAAACGCCTTGTTTGGTTTGTCTATGATTTCCTATATTGCCCAATTAGTTGCAGACTAAGTTTTGCGAGATTCAAAACTTCCTTCAATAAATGTGGCGGTAATTTTTCGTGTTGTAAATACATAAAATGTTTGAAAAGTGTTCGTAATTATGGTGGAAACGGTGTATTTCACGGAAAAGTTACATTTACATATTTTCTTTTTGCTGAAAAAAAAAGCAAAAGAAATATAAAAGTTAAAATGTAATTCATCTTGAAGTCTTAAAGACTTCTCAAAAAAAATCTAGGCTGTGATAACCATGAAACATAAGCAAAACACATTTATCTTCAACTTATTTGTCAGCCATGATAATCTCGTAGCAATCAAGAGTCGTGCACAAAATCAACATGTAAGGTTCTTGTAAAAAAAAACCAAAAAAAAAACGTGGTTGTCGGGTCACCTTGTCATTAATATCGTATTTTATGTTCATTGCTGAGTACAACTATAGTACAGACATAAGCATATCGACCTACCTCTTTTTGTAAAATTCCTTTATTAGACTTTCGCCTTAATCCTTTTGATATTAAGTCGAAAATCCAATGAAAGAATAGACAGTACGGAGTAGGTTGGTTGCTGGCGTTTGTACAAACGTACACCTTACCTACGCTACGTTTATGATTCATCCAACTTCAGAGAACTGCTAACTCGGCGAGAATTCACTCTCGATCCACATCCGGTCACGTGCTTTCAAAGAGTATGGTCTTCCAGAAAAAAAAAGGTTTTATTAAAAAAATATACGACCTCCTTGAATCTTGTAGAGGGCGTTCGAGTAGTTTTAGTGTTTTTGTAGTTTTTAAGGTCGTCAGTTATTAATATAAGGTTTGGTGTGAGTGTGAGGATAATCTTATTGTTTTTGTAATTTACCTTTTTAGAAAAACCCAGTTCGGTAGTTTTTAGGAATGTTTTACCCACCTATAAATTATTTTAGTCACAATATACTTAAATGTTTATGTTAAGGAAAAATAATTTTCATTTACGTATGCATATGTATTTCCAATGCATTTTAATATGTGACCTATTTTTGACAGTACCATAATGCCAAGTAAGCACAATTCAGTACAACACTCCTTATAACACTCACCACAACCATAAATATGTACTAAAACACACAAGTAGTACAATTTTTATTCATAATTTAATTTGGAAATGGACATACTGACTAGTGGTTATAATTAGTGCGACAGTCAATCACGGAGTTGCCAATTTCAGTTTCAGCAAAGTATTTAAGTTTTACAAAGGATCTAACAACGATTTCAGGAGACTACTGAATGCAGGCGGTCCATCTGGCCAATCTACATAGAAACTTATGTTCAGAAAATGATGGTATGTGGTTTAGTGATGAAAGGCATTCATTACTCTACTAAGAACAGATACTACTAAATAATATAACTGGCTAAAACCGGTTAAATGGTGTGCTACGTGCTGTCACGTTATGTAATAAAGTAACGTTTACTTTATCTTCTGTAATATAACAGTTAGTTCCAAGAAACGAGTGGTACGGTCAAACAACGATATCTCAAGTCTAAATAGTCTATTACTTGTTTACTTTTTTATCAATAAACCGAGTTTTATAACCATTACAACTGTTGTAATACTTTATCATTTTACTGACGATGCCGACGTTTTATGGTACGTTTACATAGGTCGATATAAAATATTAAAATTGTTATTTCTTGGTAAGGACTTTGTGGAATAAGTAGTCCATTATTATGCTTGGCGTACGGCAAATATGAGACAAATATGAGTTGAACAAATACATACATACATACATAACTTCACGCCTGTCTCCCATGCTACGATTCTTACATACTTACCTCTTTCGCTTCAATAACAGTCATCAATCTTTTCATGCATGCTCGTCGGTTAAGGGTACTTTTAATTTGGCCCTTCTTTAATATATCGCCAATCTGGTCACTATATATATGTCCGTCTAGGGCGCCCTCTACCGACGGCCCCATTCATATCCGCTCTGTATACTTCTTTCGTTACTCTACTTTCATCCATCCTTTCAACATGTCATTGAAGAGAGGTAGGGCACAGTGGGTATACCCCACTCAATTTGGAGCAGCCCGACTGGGGAAGGACCTCCACCTTACAGAAGACCGCAGCCAAATAACACTGTTGCGGCAGTGTTGTGTTCCTGCGGTAAGTAAGGTATCCAGTTCTCCAGAGGATTTTTTGTGTTGATAGCGGGGGACCGGTGAAGCAAATGATGCGGTCGCATGTTAGTGCAGGCGCGGTTGTGGACGCAGCGGTCAGTGAGACCCAGTGAAACGGTTCGTCGCTGGCCGCCCGCGGGTCAGTAGAGTTCCCGAACCCAGGGATCACATTATCTCCGCCCTGGGAGGCTGAACTGCCAACCCGTGAAAAATCCCTATTGTAGTCGTCGTGCCGGAGAAGGAGACCGGAGTGGACCCGGCTACTGCAGTGGGGGGGGACTGGGGGCCCTCTCGTACGCTGCGTCGATAAACTGCACCCCTGTGCTGGCCTGTGGCAGGTCGGCATTACAATTTTGTCTCCTAGACTATCAACACAATAAATCCTCATCAAACCTATTCAAACCCCTCCATAAAAAATAAAATGAAAAAGAAGACAAAAACAAAAAAAACACGATTTACAGCGGCACCTCTATCCACCCAAGTGGACTATTGCAATATTAGGGGACTTCATGGAAATCTTAACGCAGTCCACCAACACCTTGAGACTGCGAAGCCGACTCTACTCTTTCTCACGGAGACGCAGATATCCTGCCCGGCCGATATATCGTACCTCAATTATCCTGGCTACAAACTCGAACATAATTTTCTGAGACGTGCCCGTGTATGTCTGTACGTTCGGGAGGATGTCTGTTGTCGGCGTCTTCGCCATGTTGAAGACAGGGACCTGTCGATATTGTGGGTGCGCGTAGACTATGGTGGCCACACCCGTATATACGCGTGCCTATACAGGTCTTATAGCGGTGACAGGGAAACAACGCGACTTTTCGAGCACTTGCAATTGACGACTGATAGAATTATTGAGCAATACCCTTTTGCGGAGTTAGTGATCTTAGGAGACTTCAACGCCCACCACACCGAATGGCTTAGTTCTCGGTCCACTGACTACGCTGGGAGGTGTGCTCACGAATTCGCTCTGGCCTATGGTTTTTCACAACTGGTACATTCTCCAACAAGAATACCGGATATTGAGAACCATACAAGTTCCATATTGGACCTTCTGCTGACCCAACGTCCGGATGGATATTCCATATCAGTGGATGCACCACTCGGATCTTCTGACCACTGTCTTATCCGGACTCTAGCACCATGCGCACGACAGAATCCACCTCGACCAACTATGCTGTCTCTGAGGCTATACTGGCGGGTATGGAAAACTTTATTCCAAACTCGCTGGTCGCTGCAGGGACGAAGAAGCGACCGTGGTTTAATAGGTCCTGTAAAATTGCTAGACAACTCAAGCAAGTCGCGTACAGGGCTTGGACCACGGCTCGTAACAATCGCGATCCCGATCTTTCTGATGTGAAACGCGAACTTAATGCTGCCTCGAGGTCCACGAAAAGGAAAATTGCCAGAGCAAAATTCGATTTCATCGGCAGAATTGGCGAGAAGCTAATAGGCTATCCCTCTGGGAGTCGTGCTTTCTGGTCACTTGCCAAAGCTGCCGAGGGTAACTTCTGTCAGTCGTCCTTACCGCCACTGCAAAATACCGATGGCAACCTGGCCCACAGTGCAAAGGAGAAAGCCGATCTGTTAGGCACTCTTTTTGCCTCTAACTCGACTTTGAACGTCGACGAAAGCACCATACCACCTACCATCCCGCATTGCGGCCACTTTATGGCGGAGGTTCGCTTCTCACAAAGAGACATTCGGCGGGAGTTGCTAAGTCTTGATGTTCATAAGTCGAGCGGGCCCGACGGCATACCGGCAGTGGTTCTAAAGCAGTGTGCTCCTGAATTGTGCCCTGTTCTAACGCGTCTTTTCGCTTTTTCTTACCACACTAGGCAAGTACCGTCTTCGTGGAAGACCGCCTACGTGCATCCGGTGCCCAAAAAGGGCGATAGAACAGACCCGACGAATTACAGGCCTATCGCTATTACCTCCCTTCTTTCCAAGGTGATGGAGCGAGTAATCAATACCAAACTCCTTCGATACCTAGAGGAGCACGACCTGCTCAGCGACCGTCAATACGGTTTTCGCCACGGTCGCTCGACTGGTGATCTTCTAGTGTATCTCACACATCGCTGGGCCTCGGCCATTGAAAGTCAAGGTGAGGCATTGGCAGTTAGCCTAGATATAGCGAAGGCGTTCGATAGGGTCTGGCACCGGAGTCTTCTGACGAAGTTGCCATCATACGGACTGCCCGAGGAATTGTGCAAATGGATTGGTAGCTTTTTGTCCGGCCGACGCATAAGAGCCGTCGTAGACGGTAGTTACTCTGAAAGCATGGACATAAACGCTGGCGTCCCACAAGGCTCCGTACTTTCTCCGACGCTGTTTCTTCTGCATATCAATGATTTGCTGTCTGTTGAGGGTATTCATTGTTATGCTGATGATAGCACTGGGGACGCATTTTACACGGGCCGTGCAAACATCCCTCGTTCCGTTGTGGAAGAAAACCGCGTAAAACTTGTGTCTCAAATCGAGAGGACCTTATGTCGAGTCTCCGATTGGGGTCGGGACCATATGGTCCGGTTCAACCCCTCCAAGACACAAGTTTGTGCGTTTACCGCTAAAAAAACCCCATTCGTTGTGGCCCCTAAATTCCAAGACACTACCCTTAACATCTCCAAAAGTATAGGTATCCTTGGTGTCGACATATCTAGTGACGTCCAGTTCCGTAGTCACTTAGAAGATAAGGCCAAGCTGGCATCTAAAAAACTCGGTGTACTAAACAGAGCGAAGCGGTACTTCACGCCGGGACAAAGACTGCTTTTATATAAATCGCAAGTTCGCCCCCATATGGAGTACTGCTCTCATCTCTGGGCAGGAGCGCCAGCATACCAGCTTGGACCTTTTGACGCGGTCCAAAGGAGAGCTGTCAGACTTGTTGATGATCCTATACTTACGAGCGGTATCGAGCACTTAAGTCTAAGGAGAGATTTTGCCTCCTTGTGCGTGTTCTACCGCTTGTATAATGGGTTATGTTCTGCGGAATTATTTGATACGATGCCCACGGCCACTTTTTATCATCGCACCGCTCGCCATCGACAGGGGGTTCACGCTCACTCATTGGAGCCAAAATGGTCCCGTACAGTTCGGTTTCAGAGGAATTTTCTCCCACGGACCCTCCGATTGTGGAATGAGCTCCCTGCCGTGGTTTTCCCAGTGGGCTACAACATGAGGTTCTTCAAGAGGGCGGTGAATAGGTTTTTTAAGGGTCGGCAAGACGCATGTAATGCCCCAAGTGTTGCAGGCGTACATAGGCCACGGTAACCGCTTACCATCAGGTGGGCCGTGTGCTTTTTTGCCACCGTCGTGGTATAAAAAAAAAAAAAAAAAAAAAAATGTCCAAACCAGCGTAACATTCCCTTTTCAATCCTTGTCACTACATCATCTTTCAATCCACACCTTTCTCTAATGACACTAGTTTTCACTCGATCACTCAATTTTAGTCCATTTTAGTTTTGAACAAATCTATAGGGTTATTAAGTACAATATTTGCATACTTGGAGATTACGACAAGTTTTGTTTGGTTCATTATAAAAATATGCAATTATGAAATCAATGTTATGTAATTTTACAACTATTATATTTACTACTACTAGCAGATTAAGGCCACTGATGGATGGGTTATTGAAAATTAGTCGTTAGAGGATAACATCGGTGGATTTTAAAGCAGTCTGTAGAAAAAATATAAGTGCCACAGATAACTAAATTGCATCCTCAATTAAGTCTAGATTCCTACCATAACACTTTAATTACATCAATGTCTGTGTTTGGGAGCCTGAGAAGATATTGTATAAGGTAGACTTTAATTATTTTCCTTACATTATTACGTATTATTATGGATATAAATGTAACTACTTATTGACTTTTGCAATACTGTAAATTATACTAACTATAACACGTGGCTTCACTGGTAATTTATTTGAAAAATACATATCGTTAAACTCGAATTTCACTAATCTACTGTAGTGGTTTGAGCAAGGCATATACTAAAGTAGAGGAAAAGTAGGTTCACCGTTTGGTAACCAAATTGAACCTACTGCCAATGGAAGATGTAACCTAAATTCAGAAGTCAAATGAACCATCTACTGAAGCTATCTTTTAATAAAATTTTATCACAATTAACCGAGCAGTTAAGCAGTAAGAAACCTAACAGACAGACCAACAAACAGACTTGCTTTCGTATTCCATAATACTGTAGCACACACCTGCGTATTCCATTCATGCGGGGAAACAACTTGCCTTGTGAGGCACTATAGCTGCGCACGCACATGGTACACACAGTTGGTATTTACTTAATTGTGTGCCAACTGTATTGTCTGTATTTTGTATTAAATTACTTTGTTTAATGTGTTGATGGACCTCATTATATGACTAGAATACAAGTAAACTATGACTGAATTTAAACTCCAAATATTCTTCCTTCAAAAACGAAGTGGGAGGATTAAGAATAATTTGTCGATGGATTCAAGTGCAGGATTAATTTCAGTTTTCTCGAACCGTAAATTAGTTTCTGTCTCTTCAGCTACACACCAGATGAATCAGTACAGATTTACAAGACTATGACTATTTCTGATATGACAGTCACATGAGGCCAGTATGTACAAGTATCTATAACATCAACATTAAAAACAAAGAATACTCGTAGGTAATACTAACTACACAAAGCATAAAAAGAAGAGTAACCTAACATTGACTTGCACCTATAAATACATGAAGTGCATTGAATTGATCACCCTGTGGTTCCACGTTTACCTTCACTGAACAACGTGTAAACTTGTGAATAGATACAATCTATGTAGGCAAAAGTAATAGCTTTTTTTAAGGGGGGAAAATCATCGAATGACTTCTCCCGCCTGGGTGAGGCGGGAGGGAATGTCAGACTCTTACTGACTAAAAACCACCCCGTTCCAACTCCTGCCCTTCGAGCCGGAGCCCCGGCAACCCGTTAAGTCCTCCGCGGCTCCGTATCGGCATCAGCCCAATTTTTTTTTTTTTAAGGGGGGAAAATCATCGAATGACTGCTCCCGCCTGGGTGAGGCGGGAGGGAGAGTCAGACTCTTACTGACTAAAAACCACCCCGTTCCTTCTCCTGCACGTCGAGCCGGAGCCCCGGTTACCCGTTAGGTTCTCCGCGACTCCGAATCGGCATCGGCCGTATTGGGCCCCATCTGTGGTGGTCTGATGGCTCTTTGAGGCGCGCGCGGAACGCGACGCGCCGTACGCTCGGGTCTGTTTCTGGTCGGACGGGGAGCCACCCATGCTCGCCGTCCGCAGGCTTACGGTGGCCGGAGGTCGTCTCGCGATCCCCGACGCCCGGTGTGTCCTTCGCGATGGCTGGGTTGCGAGGAGGCAGCGCTTCGCTGCCTCACGCGTCCCGCCTCCTCCTTAGCTAGCATGACTGCTTCGCAAAAGGAGGAGACGGCATCCCAGTCCCCCTCGCTCCGCATCATGGCCTGCACTAGGCCCGGACGCGAGAGGTCGCCATCGCCGATCACTTCCCTGAGGACACGGCGGTGCTCAGCCCACGAAGGGCATTCTCCCACCGTGTGTTCCACCGTGTCCTCAGGGCGGTCCTCGCAGTGATGACACCCGGGCGTTTCCTCCCGCCTCATCAGACACAGGTACCTCCCGAAACTTACATGTCCGGTGAGGACCTGCGTCAGGCGGTAGGTGAGGACGCCGTAGCATCTCTCAAGCCACTCCTCGAAGAGGGGACTTACCGCTGCGATGGCAGCGAGCCCAGCCCTCGGTTGCGACAGTCGTTGCTGCCATTCCGCCATGAGATCGCGCCGGAGCTCATCCCGCCACGCACTTATCTGGCGCGGCAACGGAGTTTCGCCCCGGCGACGTGCCTCCGCGCGCATGCTGTACACGCGCGCGAGTACCTTCGCCTCCAGATCCCACGGCGGTAATCCGGCAAGGAGGTTCGCCGACTCCCCAGAGATCGTGCGTTATCCGCGGATCATTCGGATCGCCATGACCCTCTGTGCCATGAGCAGCGTCCGAGCGGGACGCCGCAACAGGTTTGGTGCCCAAACAGAGGCGCCGTAGAGGGCTATGGACCGCACGACCCCGGCGTATAACCTCCGGCAGGAGGCGTTTGGCCCGCTGAGGTTGGGGAGGATGCGTTTAAACGCAGCCCCCGTCCTCTCCAACTTTGGAGCGAAACGTCGGAAGTGCTCAATGAAGTTCCACCGACTGTCGAGGACGACTCCTAGGTACTTCATCGTCGTCTCGACGCCGATGGTAACTCCTCTCGCCGTTATTTGGGACCCACCCGGAGGTGGCGCGTTCCCGCGGCCATGAAAACACATGGCCTCGGACTTGTGGAGCGCCACCTCGAGTCCCAACTGCCGGATTCTCTCAACGACTGTCGCAACCGCTGTCGCCATTAAGTCGGCCGCCGCCTGGTGTGACCTCCCGTGCGCTAGCACCAGCGTATCGTCGGCGTAGCATATTGTGCTAACGCCGTTCGGGAGGTCGGTGCGCAGCACCCAGTCATAACCGATGTTCCACAGGAGCGGCCCCAGAACCGAACCCTGTGGAACACCGCGTGACATCTCTCGCCGGTTCCACTCGCCCCGGTGACCGGGGTAAATGATGGATCTGTCCGTCAGGTATGCCTCGATTACACGACGGAGGTAGGTAGACACCCGATGATATCGGAGTGCCTCCAGGATGCAGCTCCAGGGCAGGGAGTTGAAGGCGTTGGCGATGTCCAGAGACACCGCCACTACGACCCTCGGTCGTATGCTGGCGTCCACCGTGGAGCGCCCTCTGCGGAAGCCGAACTGGCCGTCCGACAGGTCCGGCCCAATATCCGTCAGGTGCGCGACGAGACGGTTCGAAATGATTCTTTCGAAGACTTTCCCCACCTCGTCTAGCAGCACTATGGGCCGGTATGCGGACGGAGAATCCGCAGGGCGCCCCGTCTTCCGCAAGAGGACCAGTTTTCCTGCTTTCCGGCAGAGACGTCGAACCGGATATACCGGTGGTCGGAGTACGTCTCCACCTCCTCCATGACGCGCCAGTCAACAATACGCGGTGACAGAGCAGGGCTGGCGAACGAAATGTCCACCACCGACTCGCCCTGCATCCGCACGCACGTGGGGGCAGTACCCCGGTTCAGGACGACTAGGCCTGTCTCCAGGGCCCAGTCTTCCACCATCCTACCCCGGACGTCGGTGAACCGGGAACTTGGGGTGCCAAGTTTTTGGCATTGAAGTCCCCGAGGACGAGCACGGGGAGGGAACGGAACCCGACGACGACGGTGACCAACTCCCTCAAGGAGTTGTGGAACTCGGCGAGAGTTCGGTTCGGAGAGAAGTACACGACCACCACAGCGAGCTCTCCGAACCGTGCTGCGACACAACCCCGGCCTCTTTGAGCAGCCTCAAGAGTCGGGGTACCGGCGGCGGCCGACGAGATGATGGTCACCGAGCCGTCCAGGTCTACCACCCAGTGATCCCTGGGCGGGACAAAGTACGGCTCGGAGACCACGGCGACATTGATCGACCACTGCGCCATGCTCTGGAGCAGGAGATCCTGAGCGGCGGCGCAGTGGTTAATATTCGCCTGGAGGAGGCGGAATGGAGCCATTATTGGCAGTCCATCCTAACCTCCTCAGTGGCGGCAGCGGCGACTGCGGCGGCAGTGGCGGCGGCGGCGGAAACGACGGGGGCGGCGTGCTCCCTCACGTGACATCGGTAGCTGCTCAGAGGCCAGGTCTCGAGCGGCTTGACCTGCGCCGAGACCCATCCCACCAAGAGCCTTTTGCCCTCCTTCAGCTTCTTGGCCGCTGTGACGGGGCAGCTGACCACAACCGTGCGCAGCCCCGAGTTGTCCGGACGGATAGTGCCCGCCTTGACCTGGTCAGCAGGGCGGGTGCCCGTCCTGGCCACAGCGGCCACCACCTCACTCTCCGTGACGGACTCCTCCAGGCCCAAAATCCTGACATCCAGGCATTTGGTGGGCCTGGACACGCGGGCCTCGTCCGCACCGAGGCACGTCCTAAGCCTTTCAGCCAGGGCGTCAGCCGATGGGCCGCTGGTCGCGCCGGGGACCTCGAGAAGACGGGCTCCGGTAGCGGTCACCTTGACCGCGAACCCGTCCGGGGCCCGAACTCCGCAGGAGTCACCGCCCCCTTTAATTTGGCGAGGACGTCGCTATATGTAACACCCCTGTTGACCGCCTCGGGCTGCAGTGTAATTACTACAGCCGCGGTCTTAGGGGCGAGGAGCAAGGCAGCAGCGCGTTTGAAATGAAATGAAATGAAATGAAATGAAAAATGTTTATTCGGCATAAGACATGCACGCCAGAAAAGACATATAAATATAAAAAAAGCATAAAAACAGAAAAATTAAAAGATAAAAGTTAAATTATAAAACTAAAACTAAAACAAGCCAATAAGCCATTCAAGTGCGCGGTGTTGACGGACATGTCCAATCCGAACGGGTCACTAACTCAGCATAAAGCTGGGCACAATGAGCACCCAACACTGATTTTCAGTTGGCACCCCTGCAGTGACGCACGGACGAGAGCAACACATACTTGTACAACACACACGTTTCTCCCTGCGCTGCTGCTGCCGTCGCTGCCGCTGCGCTTTTTTGCGGCGCTTTCGGCCCTCCCTGGCGACTCTCCTCGCCTCGCCGGCGATCTGCCAACCGCCGCCGTCCTCCACTCGTGGGGCGGGTTCCGCCGCCGCTGTTGCAACTCCAGCTTGCCGGGCTGGAGTGCCCCTCCTCTTTTTGCGCCTCGCGGGCGCAGGTGCTGTCGGCGCAGCCGGGGTCTGCGCCGGCGGGGGCACCGAGGGCCTCGCGGGAGGAGGCGCTCGTACCTTTGCCGGCGATTGGGGGCCGCGGCCAGCCTGACCAGTGGAGGTCGGAGGCTTGGCCGCAGCAGCCGCGTATGAGCCCGATGTCGCGGGCGGGGAGGCCCGGCTTGATGCCAGCGGGGGGCGCAGAAGCCTGCCCTCCAGCACGTCAAAACGTCGCTGGAAGACGGCCATCTCCCTCCGCAACATCCCGACTACGTTGGCATCCATTGAGGGCTGGGGCTGGGGATGACTACCCCGGGCCGCGGCGAGCTCGGCCCTGGCCGAGCGCAGTTCAGCCTCCAGAGCGGCGTTGGAGGCCGTCAAGCACGCCAACTCCCGCCGCATCTCAGCCAGCTCCTCGTGCACCCCGCCAGCGGTGGGCAGCGTGCACTGCTCCAAGGCCGCCGACAAGATGCTGGCTCCCGCATTCTTCATGAGGGCTTGCCTGGCCTGCTGGGACTTCTTCCCAGCCACCCTACGTAGCTCCTCCCGAACGGTCTGGCGAAGGCCCTCGGAGCCGCGCTCACTCTCGGAGCCGGGCTCGCCCTCCGACACCTCCATGGCGGAAGATTCCGAGGGGGCAGCGCTCAAGAGAGCCCTGCCCTCCGCAGCCAGTTGCCCGGCTGGCTCCGCGCAGGCGGCGGTTCCCGGTTTCCGGCGACCGTCGCCCTTGCCACCCCTACCCCTCGCCGCCGTGGGGACCTTAGGGGGAGGCGCCTCCTGTGCGCCAGTGGACGGGGACAGAACGTCCTCCTCCAGTCTGGGACGCTTACACGTCCCCGTCACGCGACGGCGTGAGCTCTTCGAGCTCACGCTCAATCGCTCCGCCAGCGATGTGTCGGACTCAGAGTCCGACCCCCTCCGACTAGACTCCCGTGTGTGGGGCCTGCTGGACGAGTCCAGCGCCTCACCACGAGTCCCGGAGCCACTAGGGCTCCCTTCACCCGCTACGGCAGGCGAGCCGAGCTCACCCGCAATCTCCTTCTTCAATGTGGTTTTTTTGGTTTTGTTTTTAATATTCTCCATTTGAATCCCACGAGTATGGGGGAAATATTCGGTCCACCCAGGCAGTGCCCCCTGTACCTGGGTAAGTGTTCATTTGTTTCCCAACTAGAGGTTCCACTGGTCCCCTAGGTGGGGGTGCGCTCGCGACTGACACTACTCCTCAGCCATGCATACTCTCGCCGCGCACCAGAACTTAGTATTGGAGGAATTTTTTATAGAGGTTATCTTCCTCGCGGTCCGGGCGACCAAGCCAAGACCCTCGTCCCGTTCAGAGTCACAAAACATGACCGTGACCTCCTTACGGATTACGATATCGACGGCTGCAATCGGGGACAGCTTGTGTCCCGATGCTGCTTGCTGGCAGGGCAAGTGCACAACGAGCACCGCCCTTGCCTCTCCGCCACGCTCTCTGCTAAGTTCAGAGAGACAGGCGGAGAAACGCCCCACGGAAGCGCGGGCTATGAGCACACAGCCCGCCACCTCCAGAACCCTATCGGGTTCGCCCGCCCAGTCCAGAAGTCTGCTGCGGGCGACAGTCACTCCAACCCTATCACCCCCGCTAGGGAGACTGTCGCCCGCACCCAGGGTGCACCACGGGGAGGTCTTCTGGCACCGCACCCCGGCATCAGCCCTATAGGGCCCCATCTGCGGTGGTCTCACGGCTCTTTGAGTACGCTACATACGCTCGGGTCTGGTTCTGGCCGGAGATTAACCGCGATCCCCGACGCCCGGACTGTCCTTCGCGACGGCTGGGTCGTGAGGAGGCAGCACTTCGCTGCCTCACGCGCCCCACCTCCTCCTTAGCTAGCATGATTGCTTCGCAAAAGGAGGAGGTCGCATCCCAGTCCCCCTCGGCCGAACGAGAGAGGTCGCCGTCAATAAGTAATAGCTATGATCATATCTAGAACTACAATAGTAAAATTATATAAGAATTCAGGATTCAGTCTTGGATTACAATTTGGTTAATCTCGTAGCGATAAATAAGAAAAAACAAATCGGAAAGGATGATAAAAATACTGATGTGATGCAATGAAAGAAAAGAAGCCATTACGAAACCTTGTGACCTGGCTAGTCTAATTTTTTGATACCCTTTCCAGCCTTTTGTTGATATAAAAATGGTGTTGAAAACCTAATTTACTAATTGATGCCTTCGACATCCAAATTTCATCTTTGCGAGCACAAACTTATGCTCTCAAAGATGAAGTTTAAACTGAGCGTATCGGTTTTTATCATTTCTTTCATCTTCTTCCTGTGATTTACAATATTCATTATTGTAAATATCGTAGCTCTAAGCACAATCATGTACTTCATTCGCCTTCACTGGTCAGCCTTAGGTATCTCTATTGTCCTTATTTGTGTTATCTGCAACAAAGCCGAGGGCAGCCGCGTTGTGGTCAAGTTACAAATTACCATGTTCTATGCGAAACAAAAGCTTTTTTAAACCCTTTATTATTATCTATTGCTTTTTAATGAGTTCAGGAAGTTCAAAGTTTAAAACTAAGAAAAAGGTGCCGAAATATTATTTTTAAATTAGTTTACCTTTACAAATTGTATTTTGCATTTTTTTTTTCTTTCCTATTTTCCGTAATGAACTCTTTATGTTTCATTTCTCACTGAACTATTCTTTAACAACAAAAGCACTTCGAAAAAATCATTCACTCTTAATAACGGGATCACCGTCTATTTACAAAAACTATCTTACAGGCTATTTACTAGACGACTAAGATACTTTAGGAGAGTAATTCCAGTAATGAGTTAGTTAATATTGACTCGGCCTATAAAGCAAATGTTGTAAACGAACCAGGCCAACGAGCAACGTGGCAACTTTCTTGGAATTTGCAAAAATTCGATAAGATTACTAGATTGCCTAGTTCGAATTCGTTTTACTTTAACGCGATGGACACGTTGATGACGTTCGGCGCTCTGATTGGCTGCTACAAGTTAACCAACCAATCAGTGGGCTAAACGCGAAAACGTTTCGATCGCGTTGACGTAAAACAAACTCGTGCTACACTCAGAGGCCTTAGTATGAGTTTCATTTACGTTTAAAGTATTCGTAACGAGTTCGCGTTCGGCACTCTGAGGCCTTAGTACGAGTTTCATTTACGTTAAAAGTATTCGAAACGAGTACGCGTTCGGCAATCTGATTGGCCGGCGCCAATGAAACAACCAATCAGAGCGCCGAACGCGTACTCGTTACGATTACTTTAAACGTAAAACAAACTTGTACTAAGGCCTCTGATTGGCCGGCGCCAATGAAGCAACCAATCGGAGCGCCGAACGCGAACTCGTTACGATTACTTTAAACGTAAAACAAACTCGTACTAAGGCCTCAGTTCTAGTAGAAACGTGTCTGTTTGTTCGTCCTGTCGAGATAATGTTCTTTGTTCTACGCGCCGTCGAATAGTTTTAATGATAACTTCGTGATAACACTATCTTTAGAATTCTTGCAAGTAGCGCTTACTGCAAAATCTTGTTGCATTTTTGTTTTTGTATGTAGGTCGGTGAAATTTTATCTGCATACCAATGTGCACATAATTTTTAAAAACTAAACGTAAACCAGATTCTCTATGTTGGTGTTCTTCAGTATTTCTTTTTTCTGTAATTTTCTCAATTAATTGGTAGTAAATAGTCTAACTAAACTGGAAATTGACTCCAATGCAGTTGGTAAGAAAGTAAATAATGCAACTGCATTATTATACTATTATAGTATATTGAATAACTGGTACGATATGATATATTGAATGATGATGATGATGATGAGAGTTCCATTGAGATAAACCACAAAAACAATTTCGAAATTCAAATTGAATTTGACGCGTAAATAGGAAGCACGTGTTTGTTTGAGCTTTACTAACAATTATCAAGGATTTTTAGCACAGACATGAGATGTTTCTGGTTTTAATAATCAAATTAACATTTTCCCATTTGAAAACGTTAGATATTAAAATTATTTGTATTTGGTCGGACAGGCTGTCTGCTAATACATAGGAAACGTACAAACTTGTTTATGGTCATTTTTTTTAATTAAATTGGCGCGCTATTTCAACGCGATGTTATCTGTGACGCAAATGTTAAAATGTTGCATCATTATTAAATTTATTATATGTAATTTGAAAGAAATATATGTAATAAATAACATTATAGAAATCATCGCTGGAACAACATTACAAACAGGATAATAATATCAGCGTAAAATAGCCATGCACCGTGCTTTGTTTCGCAGAAAATTACGTCAATTACTTTGAAAAGCCAATTGACTGTGATAATTTGTTGTGACTTGTGATTTAATTTCTGACATAACGAGTTATGTTTTTTATTAAACCATACATGAAATGATTCATACTTTGTTGTGTAATAAGTATTTATGAATACATTATCTATTATAAGAATGTATGACAGAATTAAAATAACTTGAGTTACGCTACAAAAGGCTACTCAAGTTTTTTTACGAGTTTGTAATATCGGTGCGAAGTCACAAATAAGCACTAATTTATATTTTGGCAGGCAAATGTAGCTTCCACGCATACGTGTGTATGTTTTGTGTAATTGCAAACTTGTGTCCGTTTATTAATTGCTATTACGCTTCAAATTGCCGCCAAGGACAAGGCTTTTAGTCCACCAGACTATCTACTTTTTGTTAAGTTAATATTAACTGCAACTGTTAACAATTTAATATTGGACAGTTATTATTATTCGACTTATCTCTCTATGAGCGCCATCTAGTGAGCACAATAATTTATGTTTCATAATAAGAAAAAGATTTGACTTATGATTTGGATTTTGACTCGCAAGCATCACTAACACTAAAATTTTATTAACCTCTTTTGATAGACAAGCGTGCCATTCTGAATTAAAAATATATATTTTTTTTTCCCTCAGATCTACAATCAGCCGATACACGGCTTTAATCAGATGAGATGACGTGCTTTTGGGACTTTGGAGAGTTGCACATCCTGTGACATGCTAACTCTATTTCTTTTTTCCCTAAAAATGGGTTTATGTAGACGCTAGTTGCTTTCTTTTCAGTCGAGATAAGCAGTTGTCTGAGTTTATGAGCTGTGAAGCCAGATGGTTAATGTGTCGCCCAAGGCGTTGTTTGTAAGACACAGATGAACTCTTTATTTCTTCCTTGACTGTCGGAATCTGCAGATATTCGTGCACCTCCGCGTTTCGTGTGAACCATGGTGCATTAACCAGTACCTTTAGCACTTTGTTCTGGTAGCGAATTAAAAATATATATAAAAAAAAAAAAAAAATTAACAAATTTGAAGTTAAAGTCACACCTACTATTTCCTTTGTCTATATTTTTGTATTTTTATTCATTTGTAGTTTCATAAACTTTATTGTAATTGCAATAAGAACCAAAAATCCATTATGCAGTGTCGTTAATATTGTTTTTCGGTACGCTATTGTAATAAACGATTATCAATCCTAATCTCTTTGAAAAAAGGTTGAAAATACCACAGCCGTGGACGAGTTTTACTGAAAAAATCGATTAAGGTAATTTCGTCAGTATGGCATATAGCTTTAAGTTCCTTTTGCTATTAATGTAAAGTTTGCTATCACATTGGCTTGGATTTGTTTGGCATTGGTGTCGAGGTCGCTTTGGGTACTTTGATAGATAAAATTATTGACTATAAGTCAATGTCAAGTTTGGGTTTAGTTTGTGTTAATCTGTTTCCCACTGAAATAAGAAACAATGGACGCTAGTTTTTTTCTTTTTAAGTGCTTCATTGTGTTTAGTAAGTTTGTACCTACCTACATACATAAGTACACTTTATATTAGTCGAATTATTATCTACCAGAAATAAGGATAAGGATCTAAGGATCACATCACATCATGTTGATATTCGACCGAGTTTCTTGTTCGTTCTTCTCCATACGAATCTAATTATGTAATTTGGAACGAGCACCTAGCGTCACTGACAGAGAGACTGACAGACTATTCTATTTTTCGTGAATGGAAAATAGATAAATGCTTTATTGACTGTAGCTATGTTATTTCCTAAAATAATAGAGTACCTAGAGAAGGTAGGTGATTTATTGGCTACATAACATAACATCACGCCTTTTATTCCCGAAGGGTTAGGCAGAGGTGCACATTATGGCACCTAATGCCACTGTACAATGTAACACCCACTTTTCACTATTTATGTTATGAGTCCCATGTAATAGGGGGTGAGCCTATTGCCAATACCGGACACGTTTCCAGACTCCGTGCTACTACTGAAATTTTTAAAAACCCTGAAGTAATTTGCTCGACCCGGGAATCGAACCCGAGACCCCTGGCCCGGCAGTCGCACTTGCGACCACTCGGCTAACGAGGCAGTTATAGGGTACATCTATATTATTAATACATTTCAAATAAACTTTATTAATTAATACTTATCCGTATAAGTCTTGAATACCTAAATAAAATCCGCGCAATACATCATCAATATTACATTGTGCGCAATAACACTGCTACCATATATGCCATAATATCATAACCAAAAGCTTTGTGGTTTTCTTAAATGTGTACCTATGTAAAATAAAGGTTTATATAATTAATGCATTTTGTACAAGAATAGCTACAACCTTCTTAGAAAGATGTATGTACCTAGGTACCAGTATATAGTTATTTTGTATGTACGTACCTACTTACCTAGCTAACTATAATGTAGGTAAGTGTAGCATGGATGTGTGGGTGTATGGATCACGTGTTACTCTGCCATTCATATTAATTATTTTACCACAATTATACTTCAATAATCTCTTAGGTACATACCCACTCATTCAATAGTAAATACTTATTTATAATGTAGAGGTAGAATGTTTTTAATAAAGTCATGCAATATACAGTGCGTAAATGACAATGTGTAAACCTTACATTGACTAACAGATTTGAATTGAAATACCCCAATTATTTTTCTTTTTAACATAACATCACACCTTTTATCCCCGAAGGGGTAGGCAGAGGTGTACATTACGGCACTTAATGCCACTTTACAATGTAACACCCACTTTTCATTATTTAAGTCATGAGTCCCATTTATTAGGGGGTGAGCCTATTGCCATATACCGGGCACGACTCCAGACTCCGTGCTAATACTGAAAATTTTAAAAACTCAGTAGTACTTTGCCCGACTAGGGAATTGAACCCGAGACCCCTTGCCCGGCAGTCGCACTTGCGACTACTCGGCCAATGAGGCAGTCTTTTTATTACAAATTATTTTTGTTTTTGTCACAAGATTACGGTCTTCTAATTTAGGAAGCAGTTGCACTTCTGTTATGTATGACCAAAACTGTCAAGTGAAACAGGTGAATTTATTTCTGCAAATAAGCTACAAGGCAGCACTTTTACACGTCAATATTTTTCACGTCAACACTTTTACACGTAAATAATTGTCAGAGATACAAATAAAATATTTAGGATAAGTATTGTTGCTGGTAGCTGAAATATTCCTATTAATCTATTATGCAAGCGTGCGTTTAGTTCGCGAGATTTATTTATTGTAGGTAAGTACAACGACGACTCGAGCACACTCGTGTCACGCTGAGCTCTGGCCTTTTTGCGCCGTCTTTACTATATTGTTTTATATTTTACTTTTTTGTGTTATTGTACCTTGTGACAGTGTGCAAGTAAACGATTTTTCTTTCTTTCTTCTTTCTATTGATCCAAAATATTATCCAATAAAATTATTTCTATTAATCCAAACCGAAAATTTGCCAACGTTCGGTTCAGAACCGCTCTACATATAAAGCCAAATCCATGACACTATTCTAAATATAACCGTGAATAACAATATTTGCAGCTTCACATAATATAAGCTACTGAATTAATTAAGCAAACATGTCTTACTATGAACACAGTATCAGTGCTGTGTCTGAGTCATAGACAACGCGACCACTTGTGCTACCTCGTGATAAAACCTTTTGTTTGGCTTATTACCTACTTCTTCCGCGGTTCCAGGAATTAGTGATAATTTTATCTGGTTACTTAGAATAAACTAATTAATGTCCGGTTTCCTCAGAATTTATATTGATTTTGCACATCATTATGTTCGAAGTTAACATTATTGCACAAAAAAGGAAGTCCTCATTTGTACACCCTTTCCATGACGACTGCTAAACCGACTTTTTTGTTATGTAATAGAAGGCAAACGAGCAGACGGATCACCTGATGGTAAGCGATCAGCGCCGACCATAGACACTAGCAACACCATAGGAGTCACGGGTGCGTTACTGACCTTTTAAAAAGAAATACGCTATTTTCTTGAAGGTTTAAAGGTCTTATAAGTTCTTAAGATTTTTGCGTTATATGTAAATTAAACTCACGCTGTATTATTCGATGAAGTGGAAGATGAATGAGTACATCATACGTTCGTTCATCCGACGACGATGGTCCTTTGAAGCAGTAAAATATTTTTATTACTTTAATTGCTTCTTTCTCTTTCTTTAAATCTGTACAAAACATCCAACTCATTAGTCTTATTAAAAGAATTCAACAACAATTTCAAGTAAAAACAAAACAACATAAAGGCGTTACTGCTCATACGTTTTGTAACAAATAAATCCATCATCGTAATGAAACCTTCACGGTATACGTCGTTAAAACGACAGACATGTTTGTTTTGGAATAGCTGGCCGTAAATTCTTTAACAATAATAGACACCCTTAACTATATCTATCAGTTAAAAAAAATAACACGAAACGCAAACGATTATAAACCGTAACACTCCGAATTAAGAATTGAAATCCATTATGAAGGTGATGAAAATTTAAGTAGCGCGAGTTTGAGTTGATGCATTCCGAAGTGGCATGATGCATTCCTTGCCTTTGCTCATATATCACTGTGAAAAAAAAGTCGCATTCCTTTACAAGCAAAGTGATCGTAAGAGTTACATATTTCACGGTTTGTGAGGTCATTATGTTCTGAGTGAATGAGTTACGAAAAAAGTTCATTGTTAATTTCACACTCGAGTGGAAACGATACCACGAACTGCTGAGGACTTTGTAAATACAACTTTGTATTTCTTTGTTATTTTCTTGTGAAATATCAGTTGATTAATGCGTAAAAAGTTTTTAATACCGACCGTTTTTAATGCGCATTTAGTCGGATGTCTCAAATGCGCACTTGAGATGATTTGAGCATATTTATTTACTTATGCACAAGTTAGCTTGTAGCTTAGGTATAAAATGTAACAAACTAAAATCTAGATAGAAGTATGCCACTCCTTACAACATCTGGCACATGCCCTAATTAATTTAATCGAAAACCGTGGCCCTCCCAGTATACACTTATTTCGACGACCACACATTTTAGCATTTAGCTCAATTAGGTAGGGCAGGGAGATATACCTACTATCATCAAATCTAGATTATGCATCGTTAATTATAGAGCACTCACTCAATGAATCCATCAACTGTATAGTTGGCGAGTATTCGCCAGTGTGCAAAATGAACATAAAATCAAAAAGGTTACATTACCCGTAACGAACGTTCCAGTGATCAAGGGAACTTGATGTAAAGTTGCCTCGGGTCAAGGCGAGTAGGCACTTCACACATGCGAGTACGTGTAAACACTGCTTAGCATTGAGCTTTGACAGGTTTGACGTTTTTAAATTAGGAAACAATTTGAAAAACGAACGTTCTTCTCATTAATTTTGTTTACTGGAAATCTGTGTTGGTAATTTTATTTGATACCTACTTCATTTTATTACGATACGTCTGTCGTTTCTAGAAGTAATTGGTACAGAATTTGACCCAAATAAACACGTGTTTTATTTGCTCCCAATATTACGTCTTATCCTTGGCAGACCTTGTTGTATTGCCCTGTGTACCTAGAGTAAAGTGTAGATTTGTATATAGGTCAGAACAGAAAAGGTCTTTATCCTTTCTTTCAACATTAACTAATCCTTTTTACACGCATGGTGGTGGTTGTTGCTGATATCACTTTGATTCTCTATTAAAATAAGAGAAAAACTCACTTAATATCAACCATAAAGCCTTTGTCTTTAACCATACCTACTAACAATATTTAAAAAAAGAAAAAATTAGGTAATGTTATCGCCAAGATATAAAGAACAAGGTTTTCTCTCAATATAGCCTATCCTGCAAAAGGACACTGACCCTGAACAAATATCCTTTAAATACAATACAAATTCACATATAAACGCAAATGCATCCGTAACTTTCACCAGCCACGCAACATTGTTGAGTAAACTGCACATGTCCAATTTAACCTGATCTCTAATGCTTTAGAATCTTTCTCTTTCCCTCCAATTCGTGGGTCAAGGATTACTGGTCGTAAAGAAATATGGCGGCAATGGGTTTTTCCGATGGTCATTGTAAAATGTGTTTGTTATTGGCGACGTTAATCTTTGCGGTTAGTTTGTTATGTAGAATATTTAAAAGCTGATAACGTTGTTTTGACTTGCAAGTCTTAGTTATCATGTTCTAGGCGTTTAATTAGTTAATTATAACAAAAAAGTAATTTGTTCAACTGGATGGTCCCCGGTCTATTTATACTTTTATTTATTTTTTTCGACGCTTAACTATTGACTAGGTACCTGTATCAAAGTCAAAGTCAATATACAATAGACATAACTAAAAATGTTAAGGTGTTAGTAGCTATATAACATAACATAAAATCACGCTTTTTATTCCCGAAGGGGTAGGCAGAGGTGCACATTATGCCACTGTACAATGTAACACCCACTTTTCACTATTTATGTTATGAGTCCCATGTAATAGGAGGTGAGCCTATTGCCATATACCGGGCACGATTCCAGACTCCGTGCTACTACTGAGATTTTTTTTTAAAAACCCAGTAATACTTTGCCCGACACCTGAATCGGACCCGAGACCCCTTGTCCGGCAGTCGCAATTGCGACCACTCGGCCAACGAGGCAGATAGTAGCTATATATGTTGGTACTTACTTAAATGCATTTCTATCACGATAATAATATTCTATTTATAGATAATAATAACTATTATCTATAAATAGAATAACGAAACAAATAACAGATAAAGTTTTATAACAAGGATAACATTAAGGAAAATCCACGAAAAATCTTAACATGGTGTTGTTTGAAAAACAATTCAAGTTCAAATATTTCCTCTTTATATTAATTGTCACCTAAATATATTATTGACATAGCAAGTCAACTTACACCCATCTGTTGTGTTGTGTTGTGTGTATCTGTTGAGTATTTTCAACGCTATTGCCTACTGATAAAGTTTAAATTAATTGTACAGAGATTGGGTAAGCTTGATTTGCTGGTGCCGAGTGGTGCAGACGTAAATAATTTAGGAATAATAGATGACAGATTTTTCCCACAAGGAAAAAGTACAATCAACTAAAATAATTAATTGTACTTAATGCTATTTTTTATAATATGGTTCGTTTTATTAGATTTCAAACCTTGTTAGTTTGTAATACAGTTAATAATCATTTGATATCAAATAATTAGGTACATACTAAGTAGGTCTTATAACTTATTGCTTGAATTGAAGTACGAAAACACATTTCTGTTATCAGTTTTCGAGTATAGTGGTTACTGTTGCAACTATATATTCTGAAGTTCACACTGACAGTGGAAACTACTTATAAGTGATATGGTTTTCTACTACATTTATTAATTTATTAACCTCAGTCATTAAACACTTGGCAAGTACCTATGTTTCATTTATCTCATTATCAAGTACCTATGTATACTTAGAGGTATATAAATTCTTCATATTTGAAGTTACGAAACCCTATTTAAATCTCGATACTGGAAAATGCATCGTTAACGTGATTGCAAAAAGTATTTTCTATATTTTTGAACCCCGTGGGGGTCCAGATTTTGTCATAAAACAAAAAAACCTTTGTATATATGTAATTAGCATTTTTAAGAGGGGAAAATCATCTAATGACTGCTCCCGCCTGGGTGAGGAGGGAGGAAGTGTCAGACTCTTACTGACTAAAAACCACCCCATTCCTTCTCCTGTACGTCGAGCCGGAGCCCCGGTAACCCGTTAGGTTCTCCGCGACTCCGAATCGGCATCGGCCCTGTTGGGCTCCATCTGTGAATTAGCTTAGAATAAGTTTTTAGCTAAAACTAAGTAAGTATTTAATATTAAAATAAATAAAATACCTTGCATCACATCAAACATGGCATAGATCACTTGTATTGCACTTGAGTATAACTTTACGACCGCGCCGAGGACACATAAGTACTAAAATCTTTATTACTACGCAGTAACCATGGAATTCATGGACATTCCATTATGAACACATTAAACTGTCAAACACCAAGCGGTCACCGGTGACCGCAACCTATTGTTCTATAATTGTGTCTACAAAACCGGTATTCGACGAGTTAAACAGATTACTGATACTGGTCGGCCATATTCTTTTTTCACTGACAGATTTATCCTTTGTTTTGACTAAGAGAGTGCAGGTGTACTTAGGCTACGGTGGCTGTTTATCATCAGGAGACCTGTTAACTTTACTAGACAACAATAGAAAATCACTCTGTTCTGTGTACGTATGCCCAGATAGATTTTGAAGCATTTTTTTCCACTTTGTTCACCTGGGCCATATTAAATGACAGCATCAATACGTAGCATCTTTAAAGCATAAGTGGAGATTATAGGTACTCTTAATCCCAATGCAAGAACGTGTACCTACCGGTTTAGAGCGAGCACCGGAATGCACTTGCCTCTAAATATCCTCTTTCTAAAAACAAACTGTAGTAACTATGTAGTTTTTTTTAAAGTGGGAAATGTCACCAAATGACTTCTTCCGCTTGGGTGAGGAGGGAGAAGTCTGTGATAGTTAGAACATAAAAAGGTAAAAGAAAAAAGTAAGAAAAATTCACATCATGTTATGATTTTTTTCTTGTCCTACCAGACGAATGCATCTATTGGAAACACCGCGTTCTTGTACATTATATTGGTTAGCCTTACCCTACCGCAATCACTTCTATATAAGTACACTAGCTTTTGCCCGCGACTTCGTTCACGTGGACTTCAGGTTCGTCCCGTCTAGTCTAGTCTAGTAATAAGTAAGAAATACGGTAACTAAGCACTTTTTAAATCTGTGATATCTTCGAAAATATTTTTTTTAATTTACATGCTGTAAAAAGCCATATTGATCTTTATTAAATGTACAATGTATTTAAGATACTTAATTGGATAAGGATTAATACTGTATTGCTTAAAATCGCTTCGTAAATAAGCCATTATTTCTCGTACAAAGTAAAGGATAAAAAATGGTTATTGTGGGTTATTCCTAAGAGATAAACATATACCATCACGGACTTTTTTGTAGACCTTTTTAAGTTGTACAATACTGTAGTACATTGTTTTGATCTATTTTGTAGGATTCAGTCAGCGTTTGCAATGTAAGCGCAAAAAATGTGTTTTTTTACGACCTCACATTAGAAACCTCAAAAATTGTAGCCTATGTGTTATTCTGATGTATAAGCTATAGCCTATGTGTTATTCTGATGTATAAGCTATATTGTGGTAAAGTTTCATTCAAATCCATTCAGTAGTTTTTACGTGAAAGAGTAACAAACATCCATACATCCATACTTACAAACTTTCGCCTTTATAATAGTAGTAGGATATATTGACTGCATTTAGAGGAGTCTGGACAAGAACGTGGCAGATAGACTAGACGAACAACGCACAAATGACATATAGATTCTGGACAGTAAAACAAAGTAGATGGTTGTAATTTTATTTATTTATTTAAGCTTTATCCACAAAATGTACATAATGAGGACTTAATGCCGCATGCCGCAGGCATTTTCTCCCAGTCTGACCTTTGCTGCAGAGAAGAGTTAATGGTGTGAGAAAGAAGCAAGCAACAGTTTAATAAAGCAAATAAAATAGATACACTTACATATTACAGAGATAAACATTAACATTATTATTACTAGATAACGTAATTTTACTCACCGCTATTGGTCCTTAAGTCCGTATGAGAAGGTAGTTTGAATTTTAATGGCTGAGTACTTGAGTAGTGTGTTCAGGGATTCTAAACCTTTTCATAGTGAAAAATATCGTACCTGTAGATAAAGAAAAACTACAACAGATCAAATCATAAGAGAACGTCTGATAATTCTCGAGATTATCAGAACCAGAGAAATAATTGTCTAAAGATTTTCACCTGTTATAGGTATTATTACATTAAGATTCGTTTCAAATTGAGACTCTATGTAATTAAGGATAATTTATAAAATTGCCATAACACATTACATTGCGCGTCCCGAAGATCGATATAAGACACAATAGCAATATATCCATAAGAAGACTGTAATTCAATATCAAATCAGCAAATGTTCCAGTATTTTATGATCAAAGACCTTGTTCATTGAAGTGGATTCCTACGTCCAGGTTGGTGAACCCTACTCGACCAATCATCCTAATTGTATCAGATTGCTACTGATGAGCAGCTGAACGAAACTCTTAATAAATTCTTCTAGGAAACCCTGAGTCATTGAAATATACCAATAGAAGAATTTGTCTTTGAACAAAAGTTTGTTGAATTGATTGATATTGATGGTCATCATATATTTTGAGATGGCCAAAGTTTCTGCATTTTGTATAGCAAAAATGATTTAATTTATACATCGTGGAATCAACCAAGAAAATGTTATATCTGTTAAAACTACTACACTTTCCACAGGTACATTATGGTCCTATGGACCTGTTAATGTGGCTAATCAATGATTATTAACTAAATGCAAACAAAAGTGTCTAGCTACTACCTCTATACGCCATTATTCTTTTTCTTAACCACACGTTAGAAGCCTAGCCCTGGGCTAACTCATGAACCCAATTTCAATGTCAATACAATTTCAATCTCAATAATTACTCAATAACACTATACAACCCTAATCATAGCTATTAAAATAGCATTCAGAGTACGGAATATAAAGCCAACCACAATACCACTTATCTAGTTCATTCAATGTTCCATGCAATACGGATGCAATGGGCGCTAGTGTTGCAACTGAAAAGGACGAAGTTATCAATGTCGATCGATCGGAATTGGATCTAAGAGTAAGCCCCTTGATTTGACATCAACGCATTAATACAGCTTGATATTCTTTCATCATCAAAATATATCAAAGACCTTTAAAAAGGGTGCCACCTGAAAACCAGCGTTGGGCAGAAACGTCCAACTATATGCTGAGGTGGAGGCCCTTTTGGCATGAGCACGCGCAAATTAATATTATTGTTTTGTTTAAATATTCGATTTTTTTTATTTCGTTTATTCAAAATTCTGTTATTATCGTATTACTAGCATTTACCCGCGGCTTCGCTCGCGTCACAAAAGGATAAAAAGTATGTATAATGCGACATATACCAATACACACAGCGCCATCTATACCAATACTTTTGTTTTCCCTTGGGAACATCAAATTTTTCCGGGATAAAAAGTACCCTATTATTTAATCCGGACTTCCAACTTTACGTCTGCAAAAATTCAAAGCTAATCGGTTTAGTAGTTACGGCGTGAAAGCAGAACAAACAAACAAACTCACTTTCCGATTTACATATTATATAGTAAGGATTATTTTGTTACACTGTGATGTTTTTTGTTCTGATCTCTATTCTTTTTATTTTTTTTTATTAGTTTATTATTAGTATTTTGTTTATGTATCTGTATTTTTATTATTTTTATTATCTTTGTTTTGTGTGCTAATTGTCAAATAAATGTTTTTTCTTTCTTTGTTTCTTTCTAAAACACAATCGATACCTAGGTGCAAACAACTCACATTCGTTGAGACTATTGGGTGCAACTAATGATGCGTCGGAACATGGGAGTGTCATTCACTCACTTTCCACAATTAACTACTGACACGGCGTAATGACTTGGAGATTATGGACGTGACAGCGCACACGTGTTACGTGAGCTTCGTTTACTATACATACATGATTCTATTTTCTTATGACAGCCGTATTAAATAATCTACATCTGTTTAGTATGCTTATTTTCCTAATCAAGACAATTCAAATGCATACTTATATTAATGTCAATATTGTCGTGGATCGCACAGAGTTGTTCCGTGCGGGAATCGAACCCGCGACACGTTGAGCGGCAGCCAGTTGCCCAGCCACCGCACCAGCCGTGCAGTCAAATTATATAGAATCAATTTTGGTGAAATTACTAAATTCTACAAAGATGGCTCAAGTTCTCTTCTTTTACGAAAGAAGTAGAGGTAAGCTGCGAATTTCAGATTAGTTTTAGTTTAGCACTCCTAGTTTAACGGCAACTATTCGTATGCACAAAGTGACCACAATTCCAGCCCGTTAGTATGCCATCTTTGCAATCTTTTAGAAACAATCGCACCTTTGTGCAAGCTTCATATACTCATCATTTATCTCACGTACTCATTTATTGCTGGTCCCATATGTATTAGTTGCAGTAGCCATTAAAGTTTATAGGTGTTGTTCTGTGTTCTGAGGACCTAGTACCGGTTTGATATACGTTTAACGTGATCGACACGTTTATGACAGTCGGCGCTCTGATTGGCCAGTTCCAATAAAGCAACCAATCAAATGGCAAAACGCAGCAACGTTTCGATTATTTTAAACGTATATAAAATGTAAAGCCGTCAGTCTATTTATAGATTTATTTACAACAATACTGATATCTGAAGGCTGATCTTACGCACGCGTGATGAACTGCTGATTTATGATGCTGATTCGGAAATGTGATTGTAATACATGACTCGGTTGATGATTGTAAAGACTGTCGCCTGTTGATGTCTGGCTGGGATCTAGTTCTTCAAATGGAACTGATGGTCTGACTGCTCCGGCCGTAACAATGGTGTTACAAAAAGTATTTAATCTGATATTCTGCTGATAAAACAGATACTAGATTGGTCAAAACTATCATAAAGTTCTATGTGTTAAATTATCTTTACATGGAATTGTAATCGAAAATAAAATTTGACCTCATAGTGGAATATATCTGTACGTATGAATAACATAATACAGGTAACTTTCAATTTCATCCTCTGGTTTAGTCATGAAAGGACCTAAAACTCCTTTACTTTTTACTAAAGAACCTGAAAGTACACTCTTACCGAGTCTATTCAAAACTATTTCAAAAGAACTATAGAAAACTAGTTACTGCCTACAGAAGGACTTCATCGAATGACTTCTCCCGCCTGGGTGAGGCGGGAGGGAGTGTCAGACTCTTACTGACTAAAAACCACCCCGTTCCTTCTCCTGCACGTCGAGCCGGAGCCCCGGTTACCCGTTAGGTTCTCCGCAACTCCGAATCGGCATCGGCCGTATTGGGCCCCATCTGTGGTGGTCTGATGGCTCTTTGAGGCGCGCGCGGAACGCTCGGCGCCGTACGCTCGGGTCTGTTTCTGGTCGGACGGGGAGCCACCCATGCTCGCCGTCCGCAGGCCCGCGCTTACGGTGGCCGGAGATCGTCTCGCGATCCCCGACGCCCGGTGTGTCCTTCGCGATGGCTGGGTTGCGAGGAGGCAGCGCTTCGCTGCGCCTACAGAAGGACTTGCGCTTTTGTTACAAGTGGGTGTGGGGACATTCCGGCCTCTATTGGCTCAAACATTTCAATGGCCTATGATAACAGACGCTTATCTTTAGAAAACATATCGTTATCGCGTACTTGTGGACCATAAAAATACCCCATTATCATAATGGCTATAATACCTGTTAGTATTGTACCAACAAACAATTGTTTAAAGCTAATCTAATGAAAAACACAAAAGATAACAGTTATCTAAATATTTTATGAAATAATGCCCCTTTTCGAGAAGATACCGAACCATTTTTAGGTTACATGAGCAGAAAGAATGGAAATTCTTTTATGACAACAATAGAGAGCGAAGCTGTCGGACAACATTTTATAAAAATTCGTTCACATAATTTTTGAAGTGTTTCACGGCCACACAGAAATCCGAAGTGAAACAACGTCGTTGTGTGAGTGAGGTTACTGGCGGCCCAATTATCCAATAATCCTCCTTCCTCAATCTCCCCAATCCTAGAATCCCAAGAATCTTCAAATTCCTAATCCCCAAAAGAACTTCCACATCACTCGTAACGCCTCTGGTATTCCAGGTGTCCATGGGCGACGCCGATTGCTTACTATCAGGTGACCCGTGTGTTCGTCTACCGGCTTATCCCATGAATTAAAAATCAAATAATATAATATGTTAATTATTATTAACAATGTACTGTTTAAGTATCCCAAAAAACCTAGGTCTAGATTTAATAATCAAGCTTTTATTCTAACTTACGCTACTCTCCGTTGACCTAGAAACATTTTTGGCAAGACAATAAGTCCCAAAGAAAAACATCTGTCATTTTTTATGGTTACTTGTAAAAAGCATCCTATTGTTTGCTACTGGCCACGATACTTTATGGACTAGACTTAAAATAAGAACATTCAATTTATTTCGGTGAACATAATAATCGCTTATATTTCATAATTGACATCAATAAAATAAAAAAATGAAATAAAATTTCTGTTTCTGTTAATATCTGAATAAGATACGATTCCATAATAGAAAAGTTCATGAAAATCGTTCAAGTCGTTCGAAAATCAAAAGTGGAGTAACTGACACGATGCTGACACGCCTTTGTTTCAAATTTCGAAACTTACAACAGTACCTTCGAAATTTAAATGCGTCGAAATTGGAATTGCCAGTTTATATCACAAGTTTTTATTTTACCGTACCGCAACAGTGTTTTCACCACACCTCAATACCAGGAACGATACCACAGTACCGTTCAAAAACTGATGAATAAATAACTAACAAAGAGGGAAGTTTTTGAAGTAGCACAGACTATAATATGCGTCGTTTATTTGGCGGGGCGGCGCCCGACCGGCGGGAGCTACGCGCCGCCGTGGCGCCCTACGCCTTCGCCCCCGACGCGCCGGGAATTACTATTGCAACTCGACTTCTTTTTAGAACAATGAGTTCAATGGCCGTATTGTTGCACGGTATTTAATTGTCGAATGTTATTGTTAAAAGGAATGTCGATATTTGATCTCTTTTAAAAATGCGCCAAAGTTATAATGTTTAGGCAGGTGGAAAAAGGTGACTTAGATGCGAGTTAGATATGCAAAATAAATACATATCTATTAAAAGTAAATTGTATTCCTGCATACTATAGTTTAGCTGTCTAGTCTACTTACTATTTGTTAGGATTTATATTTGGTAGGTATTATCTTTTCCCTAACATTGATAATTTTAACTACTTATATGTACCTAACTCAAATAATATTTCCTAAAACCAGGAAAATTATTCATACATTTATTTTCCCATTGAATGTTTTTGGGACATACCCACGTGAATTTATTGCAATAATGCACATCATTCATCACAAATTTTATAAGAGAGAGTTGCCTTTAAAATTAAATAAGTGAAATAAATCGAAACCAAAATACATAAATGGTAGGGGAAAGTAACCCTATACAGACGCCGCACGTACTTTATATCCGTACATGTAGGGGTAGGAACGCAATGGATTTTAGCTTAGCGTTTCATTAGAAGTGACAGGTTAACCGGATAACGGCCAGTAATTTATGTACATAATTATTAAGAGCTCTATTTGTTTTACTTAATTAAAAATGAGAAGGAGTAATATTGTTTTAGTTTTTTAATAACATTAACGTTGGTCTTCATATAGATGGATGACCTTATTTTCAAGGATAGCTATGGCTGTATAAGCTTTTAGGATAATTAAAATATGTCACCTAATACCTACCTTGACATGTCTCTGTACCACCCTAAGGTAGACTGGCAGAGAATGCCCTAGGCATTAAGTGCCTTGTGCTAATTATGTGCAGAAATATTCACTTAAGCAATGAAAAAGTATATAAGCCCCTACGTCTAAAAAGTTTTCTACGTAATATGAAATTATTTAACTCATTACATAAGGCGACTCAAAAACTAGCTAGGCTGTTCTGTAACTGACAATTCGAAATTCCGAAGTGATCTCGATCGCATTCTTGCCCGTCATTGGTCGAAATATTCTCGCAACCAATGGCATGGGCCATAGCGGACCACTGTCGATTTCACTTCGATCTTTCGAATCGAAAGTTATAGAATCGCCTAACAGGTCGAAATTCACAAGTAAGGCAGGAATGTATTATTAAAAATTTCTTATTCTACACAAAACTTCAATAACAGCACGGGGCCTGAAATAAGTCCCAGTGATAGGCAATAGGTTAATTTCTGATGATTGGTAAAAAAGTGTTATGGAAATATGCACATCTGTTAGGCTTAATGTTGAATGATAATTATTAACCATAACCAAACCATAGATCTGATGTCATGATATTGTGCTCCAGGTAACAGATTGATATAACCTGGGTATCTTCAAGGCCCCAGTGAATAGGTTGCTTATGGGTCGACGTGCTCCATCGTAGACCGCATCATCGATTACTAACAGGCGAGATAGTGGTCAAACGTCGGCCCATCAAATATAGAACAAGATGTTTGACAGTTAATATTTATACAGGGTGTAGCCTTAGTCCCCAAAGGTAATAAACTGCTGTGTAGTCTAATCCTACTTTCAACCAGACATTAACTTGGTGACGTTTAGGCTTAGCTTACATTTCATTAGGTAGTAGAAGCAATTCAACTGTTTAAATTATTATGTTTTCGGCTTACTCACGTAGTAATTCGACGAGGAACTCGACTAGCAGCATTTCGCGACCCGCGACGCGGCGACTGTCGCGCTGCTACTTACTGCTGCTGCTACGCTACGTAGCAGCGCGACAGTCGCCGCGTCGCGGGTCGCGAAATGCTGCTCATGAATATGAGCCTCTAGAGGTAGCATGGCTTGAAACTAGTCGAGTTCCTCGTCGAATTACTACGTGAGTAAGCCGAAAACATAATAATTTATTTAGTATGTCTCACGAAAGTTACAATACAAATTCAACTGTTACTATGAAATGAACTGTAGCATATGACCGATACGACCTTTTTATATCTACTGTTACAGATTAATTCTCCACGGACTCTTGGCCCGTGTCCTTGTCATAGATACGACCTTCAAGAAAAGAGGTTTTTAAAAGGCCACCAACGTACCTGTGACTCCTTAGGTGTTGCGGGTGTCCATAACCGGCGTTCGCTTACTATCCGTCTGGTCGTTTGCCTCCTACTCCATATAAAAATAAGGACCTTTTAAATATTATGTTATGTTATGTTATGTTTCTATATCTACGTAAATTATGGTTTTAGAACAACCACGAGCCAGAAGATTTTTTTAGAATAGGACCTCGTTTCCAAATACAGACAAAATAATTAATTAATTACTTATCATCTTTTACCCACGGCTTTGCTCACGTCACAAAAGGATAAAAAGTAGCCTATGTGACATACACCAATACAAACAGCGCCATCTATACCAATAATTTCGTTTTCCCTCGAGAATATCAAATATTTCCGGGATAAAAAGTATCCTATTATTAATTAATCCAGACTTCTAACTTTACGTTTGCAAAAATTCAAAGCAATCGGTTTAGTAGTTACGGCTTGAAAGCGGAAAAAACAAACAAACTCACTTTCCGATTTATAATATAAGTAAGGATTAATGATTACGACTAATTACTTAAATTTAAGCTTTACAGCAATTATACATTATTAAGATTTCTATACACAAATATCTAACATTTCTAGCGGCAAAAAGATTTGCAGTTTTCAAAACATATCTTATGTCTTAAAACAAACTATTCAATAACACGTGTAAACTAACTCAGATGATTATTATAATTATTTATATGTAAGTACATCTATCTACTTCTAGAAATAATATAATTGTCTGCACCAACTTCCTTTCAGCTTCGTTAATTATATTTATTTTATCAAGCACAACTCGATTGTTACTGGACGGACTAAGTGAGTAATTAATAATTCAGTCTGAAAATAGAATTAGCTGAAAAATAGTAGGTACGGCTGCGCCTGCGTCGCCGTCGTCGATCCGTGACTCACGACTCACTGGCGCCACTTGATTTATGGCGGACACTTGCAGAACTAAGGGACTTAGAAGATCATTAACTTAAATATTAATTACTTATTCGTCAGTTGACGCTTTAGTCAGTCATATCTTACTTTCTGCACTAATCTGTTTGAAGTTGGCGATGGAAATGATGAATTACGAATAATTCTGTATTTATATCTGTTAGTCACTATCAAAAATTGGCGCCTAGCTAGCTTCTTGCGCAAATAATGATAGCTTCGAATAAACTATTTTTGTCATTGTCTTTTAAACCATTTTCTTTTGCCTTAAACGGTACTTTTGAAATGTGCGAACTCGATTACGAGGTGGACAAAAGACAAAAAAAAACTTAAAAAGTGTTAAAAGATTAATGAAGATACCATTTAGCATTTACATTTTTGTGCTACTGAGAAGACAACATCACAAATGTCAATCTCCAAGAGTCAGCAGAAGTGAAGAAGAACCGACTTTGGATGTTACAATTAAGTACCATAGTATTAACATCAATTATAATTCTCATATAATAGCTGCCGAGCATATTGCCATGTCATTAGAGTTATCAAAGAGGTAAAACGATGAGCTAAAGTCCTTGAATCCGACCACCAATTTGTAAGATACACATATTGTGTACATAAATTTACAAAAATTAATATCAGCTTCAACTACATCGCGGTTTTCTTGCAGGAAAACGTATATTGAGGAAATAACAACATTATTAATGTATTGTTATTTTATTTATTCCTTAAGAACAGGCGTTAATAGTCTGGTCACGTTTCATAAAATACCAATAATGTGAATCAATTGGGTTTGGTCTATCACATGACCTGAACACTTTTAAACTTACAACAGTACCTTCATCTTTAACTCGTCGAGTACCGGTTTTGCAGACACAATTATAGAACAATAGGTTGCGGTCACCGGTGACCGCTTGGTATTTGACAGTTTAATTTAAATATTCCTCTTATCTAAATTCAATTGTTTTAGAAATCCTTTTTGTTTAGAAGTATTGAACCCGTGTGGTGTGAGTCAATGCTTCTTGCATTGTATTTCGTCGTGTGTCGGTTACTGGAGTCCTAATAAAACTTCTTCCCCTCAGACCAGCAATACTGTTTTGATGTTGCGGATATTCATAGACGACATTGATTTCTTTCTAGATGACCCCTTTACTCATATACCCCTGGTCCCAAATAAAAATTGGTATATAACTACGATGTAGACTTGAACTTCAACCAACTATTACAAAGTGGGCAGCAGCATCTTTGTAAGTTTTTGATGACACAACAACGGTATCCAAATTATCAAGCATGGGGATAGCATGGGTATTATAGGAAAGCATTGTGGACGAATTCCGACTGGTGATGATCATGATCAATGGATGGAGTATGTAGTTCTTTTCGCATTTGATAAATGTTTCGTTAGTTTATACACCCATCTTCATGCCTACTGAGGTGACTGGTTCTTTGAGCGTTAGTTGCAAGCATTACGAACGAAATTAAAGTTCACCCACAAAGTCTACCTACCCATTTCTTCTAGTAGGCACAAATCAATGTTTTACGTCTTATAAGCAATAGAAAACTTCCCTTTTACAGGTTAGCATTGATAACCGCAAATTTTCCTACGAAGTTCATGCAATGATGACAAATGTTTCAAAGTTCCATTCTCACCTGGCTGACCCTTCCACTGGCATTGACGCACAGTTGACAAGTGACAAATAGCGGTCGGTTCACGGAATTTGCCGGCATTTTATAAATCAAAACGCTACACTATTTATAATAATTAATGCTTCAATTAAGATAGTTAACCACCGTTAGGTACTTAGGTCTTAATTAGTCCTGTTTTCGTCCTCCTGATTAATATGTTCTCAAAATTAAAATTATCAACTATGAGAAGTACCTATGTAAAATAGCTTTCATTGAATCACTGAAACCTACATCCTCTCCTATTACGTCTAGTACATGCTACACTTCTTCAGTCGTGTCTTTATATGTCAGCCTCATGCCGCAGTATTAACAATATTAGTGGAAATTTTCGATGGTCTTAGTTGTATTTCCAATCCTTTTGCACAGCGTAAGAATTGTGACAATCTTAAAAGGGAAGCCTCGGTTTAGCAGAGAACTTTCATAAATGCCGACTATGACGACCTGATTAATAAAGTGACATATGTTTAAAATTGAAATACACTTTGTCTTTGTTTATATCATAACTTTCGTGAGACATACTAAATTAATTATTATTTATTCAGCTTACTCGCGTAACTGTTTGACGAGGAACTCGACTAGTTTCAAGCCATGCTAGAGGTTCATATTCATGCGCATCATTCCGTGACGCACGACGCGGCGGATGTGGCGCTGCTCTAACATGGCTTGAAACTAGTCGAGTTCCTCATCAAAGTTACGAAAACATAATAATTAAACTTTGTCTTTAAATCTCTATATTCATCCGGCCAACTGAATCGTATACACGTACCCGACTCTTCCTCTATTCTGAAGCCAATACATTAAGCTGTCGAGCTACACGGTGGAACACACGGTGGGAGAATGCCCTACGTGGGCTGAGCACCGCCGTGTCCTCAGGGAAGTGATCGGTGATGGCGACCTCTCGCGTCCGGGCCTAGTGCAGGCCATGATGCGGAGCGAGGGGGATTGGGATGCCGTCTTCTCCTTTTGCGAAGCAGTCATGCTAGCTAAGGAGGAGGCGGGACGCGTGAGGCAGCGAAGCGCTGCCTCCTCGCAACCCAGCCATCGCGAAGGACACACCGGGCGTCGGGGATCGCGAGACGATCTCCGGCCACCGTAAGCGCGGGCCTGCGGACGGCGAGCATGGGTGGCTCCCCGTCCGACCAGAAACAGACCCGAGCGTACGGCGCGTCGCGTTCCGCGCGCGCCTCAAAGAGCCATCAGACCACCACAGATGGGGCCCAATAGGGCCGATGCCGATCCGGAGTCGCGGAGAACCTAACGGGTAACCGGGGCTCCGGCTCGACGTGCAGGAGAAGGAACGGGGTGGTTTTTAGTCAGTAAGAGTCTGACACTCCCTTCCGCCTCACCCAGGCGGGAGCAGTCATTCGATGATTTTCCCCCCTTAAAAAAAAAAAAAAGCTGTCGAGCTATGCTGATATATTTACTACAATTTTCTTTGCACTGACAAATTAATAGGAAGCTTTTAAAATTTACATTTCGCGAAAAAATAGTACCTATACATTACCCACAGGGAAGGAAGTACAATGTAATTGGATATTCCCAGAGAACATTGAATTGATAGATTTACTACAAGTACAGTGGATTTCATTTATAACGACCTCGGTTGTAACGACTTTTTGGTTATAGCGACGTCAAACTTACGTCCCTTGAATTTAAAGCATACTTTCTTACAAAACTCTTTCGGTAATAGCGACTTCAGATGTAGCGTCAATTTCGGGAATAGCGACTTGTTTTTATGAACCATTTATGACAGATTCCTAGAAAACCCTTGCGGATATTGAGACGTACTCGACAAAGTAACAAAAACTCAATTATAAAACTATTAAGCTTTCTTATCCTTTGTTTACAATCACATGGGGCCAAACAAATGCTTTGAATATTTACTGTTAAAGAATTACGAAAATGAAGTACACCTTACAGCGTACACAAAAAACTAAACTTCAACAGGGCTGGCACCGAAACAAGTTTTTTCAATAACACCCGTGTACGACATAATCAAATAAATGACAAGTAAATACAACATAATTACATGACTTTTTATTATTTCGGATATAGAGACCTCCGGATATAGCGACGACATTAAAGTTGTCCCTCCACCGTCGTTATAACCGAAATTCACTGTATATTTTTTAACCTTTTAATTTTCCTTATTGAAGAAAATTCTTAATTTTTTATACATTGCAGGATTTGATATGATGAACTAAGTACATATAGAATGCAACACGAAACTGAGAAATGGATATTTAGACAAAGAATATTTCAAATGATATTGAAGATGGAAAAACAGACAAAATATTCTGGTAAGATTGACAGTCTGGTTTATATTACAAATCCATATGTGGAAAATATTGACGAATTCGACGCCGAGTCTTACCAAACAATGAGGCCGACGAAGTACCTATTTAATTATTACCTACCTTTCTAGATCGCCACGATGTTCTCGAGGACCAAGCTAACAAATCAGTCTGTCCTTTACCAGTATTTTCCTTAGTAATTTTCAATCGTATCCATTCTAAGCAGATGGCGCTGCGGTTTTGTGACCCAAAAGAATGATGGCTGCCACAAATGCATAGTCATAAATCAATTGAATATAAAGACAACCTATTGTCTTCTAATATTATTATCAGGCAAGTGCCAAATGCATCCTTATTCGACCTTCATTATCATTTATGTATTTACAATTCATGAGCATTCAATCACGTAGTATTTGAATTTATTTTCTATGTAACTGAGAAACAACGAAGCACCTTGTATTACAATGTCATAGCTGCCATTTGCATTGGTGCATGATCTTGGAGTGACATTCGTGCAGTTTTGCAGAACTTGGACACATTTGCACTAAACGATTCTTTATTTGAACACATAACATACATAACATCACGCCTTTTATCCCCGAAGGGATAGGCAGAGGTGCACATTATGCCACTGTACACTATTTATGTTATGAGTCCCATGTAATAGGGGGTGAGCCTATTGCCATACACCGGGCACAATTCCAGCCTCTGTGCTAATAATGCCCGGGAATCGAACCCGAGACCCCTTGCCCGGTAGTCGCACTTGCGACCACTCGGCCAACGAGGCAGTCTTTATTTGAATTTTTGCACAATATTTCATCTCATATCACAGCACTTCTTTTGCATAACACGCTTCTTGTGTGGTTTTGAAAATAAGGCAATACATTCTTAATTTATAATGGAACTTATTATTGTATTTATGTCGGAGCACCGATCCGTGACTGGGAAGTTAACGTCAATTAATTTTGAGTACACCACTAATGGAGGCGCTCCTAAAATCCTACAAGGTCACATAAATTCTGGGCTCAAATGATAATAAATTGTGATAAAAACAATAGAAAATTGGCAGCATGAAGATGGAGGCAGCACTGCAGCCATGAATAACGAAGTCAGAGTGATTCAGAGTCCTCTTTTAGTTTTAAGATCAGTCCGGCAATTCTAGCTCGTCTTAGCTCTTCGACGAATCGTGTGTATCCGAAAATAAATTGGGCCAATAAGAAGGATGGTGACAGTTGATTCCAGATGGACACCACCGCTTTTAGACTGGTAATTTGGGCTTGAATGATGCCTGCTTGCTTTTTGTTAGTGGCTTATTGTTCGTACATTTAATCAATTTGCAATTTAGAACTTATTTTTTTATATATTAGGGTCTTTTTCTTGAAACCTCATCAAAAGACTTAAGTGGAATAGACTGTCCTCATCACCTCAAGTAAGTTTTATAAGGATTCGTGTGTTATTCGTTTTCGATGTTTAGCATATCGCACAAATTACTTATTTGACGTATAACGATTACAATTGAATATGATCCTATTTAAAGAAACTTCTAATTTGGGGACATGTTTTCGAACCACTTCCGGAACTCTCTAGAGGTCCTTAAAACTACGTAATCCACACGTTCCTAGAGAAAAGCGAATAATTAACCTTTAAGTAATCTAAGTACACGCTGACTATGGTTTTACTGCAACTTCATATTACGGATATACCCATAGAAATATTTGTAACTCTATTATATCTATGGATATACCGATCCCATCTCTCATAGATCAAACCAAATTATCCAAAGAAACATTATCATCATAACATCACGCTATTATCCCCAAAGGTGTAGGCAGAGGTGCACACAGAGGCAGAGGTATTTTTTTTACTTTATGTTATGAGTTCTATGTAATAGGGGATCAATCATTTAAGAAACTCATCATTAAACATTTAACAATAACAACAGTCGATTGATAAATTAATGTCTATTACTCATGAACACAGATGAATATGAAGATAAATATACTTAAATTGTATAAAATAGATAAATTCTCGGTAAATCGCACTGTCGGAGAGTACGTGAAGGTCGTTCAGGTCGTAACAAGGCCAAGGCGACTCACATTAATAGTATTTTAATGTAAACATATCCATATATGATATTAATAAGTTATTAAAGAATGCGCAATAGTTTATGGTCTCGTGTCTAGGAGCTGGAGGTTAATACAGCCTGTTAACTGTCAGGTAAGCTAGGAAGAACTTAAAGTTACCAGATTTTCTTGTTAATGGAACAGCTTCCAAATTATTCCACCTAGTCAAGTTCTTAAATTTTAAAGACAATTTTTTAAGATTTTTTTACACATTTAACGCATTATAGTTTGTGGTGTTATATAATTTTTTGCATAAACTAGAAACATGTCAATCATCAAATAAATTAAATTTAAGCATGGATAGTGATAATTTTATATATTTTTATGTATTAATTATACATAATAATTATTAAATAAAATTTATTTCGACTGCCTCGTTGGCCAAATCGCAATTGCGACTGCCGGGAGAGGATTTTATCAAAAAATCTCAGTAGTAGCACGGAGTCTGGAATTATGACCGGTATATAGCAATAGGCTAAATAGTGAAAAGTGGGTGTTACATTGTACACACGGCTACACATCGAGCTTTACATAACCAGTATAAAATGAACGTTAAATGTGCGGAAAGATGATGCGACGTGACACCAGGATAAACTGGTTTTGTATAGATTGATGTGTGGCCATGTGTACAGTGGCATTAAGTGCCGTAATGTGCACCTCTGCCTACCCCTTCAGGGATAAAAGGCGTGATGTTAAGGATAAAATTTATTTTTTACTAAGGACACATCCCGATCACTGACGCATTCTGCTTACTTGCACACACGTCTTTCAGCACACAATTAGTCGAATATTTATTTAAAATGAAAAAAAATAAAGAAAATTATTCTTCGCTGACGAAAAATTGTATTCTTTTTTTAAATATGCCTGTAAAATCCCATTGCCGTGTAATTCCCGTCGTTCTGAACATCTCAAATTCCCGAAACAAAATCAAGAACGTTATTTTTCGTCTGCAATATTTTAAATGCAACGAAAATACGTAATATTTAAAATACATTTTCTAGAAGTTTCCACTGGTGCGTTGCGTCATATTTATTTATTTTGTGTTTTCATCCGTTTCGACAAACTACTGGCACTTGTCCCATTGAGGTGTAGGCCGAATAAATTGACCCAAAATATAATTTATTAGAAAAACTATATTTTTAATTACTTAATGGAAGTTGAGTGTAAACAATAAAATTGCTTACAAATAACGGTAGATGCTTTTATAGAAATGAGACTTAATTTGGTTTACAAAAAAAAGTCATCTGATATTTCACACAAACTGGAAGCCATGATTTTCAAAATCTAAATGCACTATATAATAAAGCAAACTTTCCTCAGGCAGGAAATAGCCAACGAAGCAGTCATATTAGTCTATTTATCCTCATACACCAGACATATGTATTTTTTTTAAGGGGGGAAAATCATCGAATTACTGCTCCCGCCTGGGTGAGGCGGGAGGGAGTGTCAGACTCTTACTGACTAGAAACCACCCCGTTCCTGCTCCTGCACGTCGAGCCGGAGCCCCGGTAACCCGTTAGGTTCTCCGCGACAGGCATACATAATTATGTATAGGTAGCGAACACCCATAGTTTAGCACAACATCCATAAATAAAACAGTTAGTCAATATTTTTATTGAGTGTGCCAATAATTCTGCTCGGGTTGTACTACCAAAACGGATCTTACGCAATTTTTACCGGGAACTGATGTCAGGAAGATTTCATTCATCACTGGCTTTTGGCTCCATTCATATCATTACGATGTTTGGGGGGTGCGAATCTAGTGACTAATCTCTTTGGTAGTTTAAATACAAAGTTTACTGGTACAGTTTTTAATGTGTCTTCGAATGATAACGCGTAAGGAGATATCTGTTGTTTACTTTTTTTGATAACCCTAATGTCGGCTCTAAATTCTTGAACGAGTCATCTACTCATTTAGGAATGTAGGTTTTCATGGATAATAATGTACGGGCTTCAGTAGTAAAAAGTTTCTCTTTTTAAAATAAAAAATTATAAGGTTGAAAACCATAAATAATTTTTGTAACTTGCACCCTCGTGCCCACGTGCGCTGTGCGAGCATAGCCATCAGACTTCATCAGGGTCATTTTGCTCAGGGATACTGAAAGGCTACTGAATTTTAAGTCATCATACTTAAATATCGTGCCATCTCTACATTGTCATTTTCCAAGGAATTTGTAGCGACAGAACTATATTTAAGAGCGACTTTAAATTGAGTGCCGTTAAGTATTTTATTAATGAACATTTTCATGAAAAGATCAGCAAGGTACTACCTTAGTCACCACCTTATTACTTAGTTACAATTGCATTGTGTAGGTACCTATAAGAGGGCGCGGCCATCACACGTGTTTTACTACGAAGACCCCACTTTAGTTGATATTTAAATTGTAGTAAGATTATGTTAGTCATCAGATCTTAATATACATTCATATAGGACACGTTCCGACACGATCTTCAATTGCAGCTTCTAGATAGGTATTGCACAATTCCAACTAATTATTGTACTAACTCGTCCAGACCTTGCGAGAAATAATTAAATACCTATTAGATATTGAAAATGGTTTTGTTTGCCTAGTCATTTCATGACAAACTTCTTTTCTGAAAAGATTTAGTTTGTTTTCACAACAACAGCTAAATTACGACTTCACACTTCCCAAGAGTCACGCAGAGAGGAAACGAACAAGACTCACAACACAGGCATGTCCGCTATTTTTATAAAACCAAAGGAAATAAGAAAATATTTATCAGCATCGCATTAATTTACTTTATAACAGCTTTATTACGACTTTCGGAAGTCAATAAACTCCGTCCAATTCTTAGATATGAGATATTAATCTTTTACAATCCCACACCTACACGTTAGCCTTCACTCATGGGAAAAACAAACAATAATAAATAACCATAAACTCGTTTTTCCATGAAAAACCGACCCATAACATGTACAGGGCTGGATTTTGTGAGAGTTTGCCAAAATTGCGATCGTTTCGCGTCGAGACAGTGAAATCTTTGATTTATGAGGATTTCCCAAAAGTTTTTCGTGGAATGTTGGTTGGTAAGTAAAGATTTTCTTTTCAAAGATTAAATGTTTTTAGGTTTAATGTTACTGATAAAGTATTTTATTAATGGGTAACGTATGTTGTATAAAACGGCAATTATACTAGTACAGCTATAAATATACCTATATGATTAAACTAATATTATAAAAAACTAAATAATTTAAATTAAAATGTATAAAAACTTTACATTAAAATGTTAATGCTACTTAAATGAGAGTACACAAATATTCCACATGCGAGTTACTCAAAGAAGGGAAGCAGCCTCTTAATGCCGGGTGTGGTGATTCCGTAAGGGCAACCCGGGTCCCAGTCACAGGCAGTGGAGGAACTGTTTTGGCCGGTAAGAATCCGGCATGCCCCCGTCGTCCTCACGGCGTTCATGAGGATTTTCATCACGATAGAAAAAAAAGTACACAAATAAAAATATACAGAATTCAGCCGATTAATATTCCTGCATAAGATAGGCAAGTACTGTAAGTAGATAACTTTAAACTATGTACAAGTTATGCATAAATTAGCAGTTTGTAGACGTAGCATATTCTAGCTAGCAAAACTTCAAACGATAATTTTTGGTGACGCCTTTTGCTCAACAATAGCTACGAGTTATAATTTCTTGTTCAATATTTTTAATGTTAATCCCAAAACCAAGTACGTATCTAGTTAAATCCATATGATGTACGTAGTGATTATAAAAGATTCCCCCTTTTTAAAGGTTGTTTAAAATGAAAGTCATTTCTCTCTTTTGCATCATCTACGTTTATACCTGGTTCCTTTTAGCAGTAGATAATATTATTACGTACGGCAAGCGACAGGGAGTCTGTATCCCGTTGGCAGTGCTCCAAAGATCAGCTCGGTAGCTCCTACTGTTGCTACCCGCCGTGCGGTGCGTTGACTGTTGACTCATAAACACTTGCTCCATCGAAGGTCATCTCACTCCAGCTTGAGTGATAGATCGTTAACAATCATTATATCAATCTACGATTTCTTTTAAGAATAAGCCTACATGAATATTGAAGTCTATAATCTGTAGTACTAGAACTACTACTATCTAATTTAATTAATTTTTAATTACTACTAATAAATTTTTCTTAGTAATTAATTTAAGTTTCAGGTTTTCATCATATTTCCAGCTACGTGTTACCTATGGCTGTCAGTCTATCAAAAAGGTAATTTTTAACCTGTCGCCAAGCCTATCCGTTAATTCACGTGAAGCAGGTCTGTATATAAATTATTATTATCGTGGGCTCCACACTCCACTCCTGACCTTGTCGAAATGATAATAAGTTAAAAAAAGTGAGTACAGTAAAAACATTGTTCATACGAGCACGATAATTAATGTAGAGGTACATTAGTTCTATTATAGTATCTCTTGCAGCTATCATTATGTTACATGTTAATACATGGATCCTTTATATTTCTTTGTTTGATAAAATAAATAATGTAAGTAACATTGCAATTATCTCGTTGGTCAGGTGGTAAGCAACCGTGAATGTCGAACACGAGGACCAAGGATCTTAAATATTTTGATTTGATTGATTTCATTTGATTCGTATCAAGTTTTTTGGATTAGGTACGTTGATTAGAGATGTACCCACACAAATCAACAAACACAAGCTTAAAAAAATTATTATCAAACAGATTTGTTACCAATATGTTTATTATTCCCGTGAGTACGAGCTACGTGCTGGGATTTTCGACCGCGGGAAAACCCAATACTACACTAACGGAAAACACGGACAAAACGGAGCCATCACTAGCATTTTTATTATTTTATCGAACCCTCTATAACCTAAAAGAAACCATTCCTTTTACAACAAAATGCTCTCATTTTAAAGGTAACTCAATTTCCTTTTATACGACATACGATACCAATTAATGAAATACTTGTATCAGAAAATATTTATCAAGAAATGAAAAAGGGAAAACGTCTGTGGCTTTGTCTCCTTGCTCCCATGTGTACATGACCTGGTAGAAGTCAAAGTCAAAGCATTTATTTCAATTAAACCATAATTTGGTACTTTTGAAACGTCAACAAATTTAAAATAAATAATAGTCTGTCAGTCAGTCCGTCAGTGAAGCTAGGTGAAGCTAGGTGCTCATTCCAAAATGTAGATTCGAATGGAGAAGAACAAGCAAGAAACTCCATTCGTTATTCTTTTAAAAAAAAGTATGTTCTACAATGTCTCTGATACATATTCCAATACTGTACGTATATGTGAGAACAATGCAAAGTTAAGGTTAAAATTAAAGGTTATATCAATACAGAGCCAATGGTATTCCCTCTCAGTACTGGAACGCTGACATAATTGATTGGAGGAAATTGTCTGGCCAGTCGCAATCAATGAATTAATGGCTACGGAACTGAATGACCTCTGAACAGGACTCGTTTAGAACCTTAAACTAATAGAGAATTTCTGTAGTTATTTTAGAAATAAATGGTTTTGATTGAACTGTTTAAATTGATTACCCAATTAAGGGATCGAACTTTAAAAACGACTAATGAAGCTCATCTTCATCGTCAGCATATAATTGCCCAATGCTGAGCAAAGGACACTCACTCTCCTCACATGAGAAGGATATATCTTCTGCATGCAAAGATAGTGAGTGTCCTTTGAGTGAGTATTGGTATGAGTATTAATAACCACACTTGCTCAAACTTGTAGGTAATGTCGGTATGTATAAGTATTTTTCATTAGTTTCAGTGCTACATTACAATAATTACTTTTTGTACTTTTACAGATTCAACATATTTCAGGGATGTTATCTTCAAGGAAGAACATTAAGGCTTTGACTGCCAATAAAAAACTGTTGAAGGCAAACCCTCCGCTAATGTCGGTCACCAGTGACTGCCATGGCGTTTAACGTGTTAATGACAAGGTTAAAAAAAATAAAAACATAATTAATTCATATCTTTAAAATCGACATTAATTATAAACTATCACAAAATCTTACTTATGTACAAATGTAAGTATTTACTCATCTATACACACGTATAAATAAAATTGGAGTGTCTGCTTGTACCTAATGTTGAAATAACCGCTTTGAACGGTTTTCTTTAGCTGGGTTTTCGCCTAGCTTCACTGACAGACAGACTACCAGACTATTATTTATTTTATGTTTGTTGACGTTTCAAAAGTACCAAATTAAGGTTTAATTGAAATAAATACTTTTGAGTTTCAGTTTCTACACTTTCCAAATTCAATTAAGTACTGCCTTATTTAAAGACATTTAATACAATGGGGTTGACATATCCACGAGGATAAAAAGGATAAATAAAGATTAAAAAAAGACATTTAATAATTATTAAAACTATTCCGTAGTAACAAAAGTTTATTAAAAAAAAAAGTAGGGTCAAAGTTAATTTCAATAAAAAACGATTTTGGTCCGTAAACAAAGTTAAGTAACCATTAAATGAATCATGATTATCATGATTACGGCAGTAGACACGTTTATTTTTGATAATTACGTTGCTCACATTAATTTACCCCTGGAATAAACGGTACAATATTTAGTACAGTCTTCCTATAGTTGTCCTGTTCGTGGATGTGCAGTGTTCGGAAATAGCCAGCTTATATTTACTGCGGGTCTATTATTACGCCTGCGCCGAGCTAATTGCACGGCGTAGTAACGTATTTACAACATCTAGTAAGTCATAAAGGTTACCTACATTAAGTGGTTTATGACGAATTAACTAGGTTCTAGATCATCAGCGAGATATTTGGATGCTAGATTATCAACGGCACATTAGATATAAGTCGACGTAGATAAAAGACTACACTCAGTTTCAGTTTTCCTGATTCGAGGAAAAAACCCTTCGGGTTTTTCTCAAAATGTTTTCAAATTACTCCATATTGAGTTTGGAATTTGACAATAACGATAGGTGACAAAAAACATCCTTCCTTCCTGTAGGAAATACAACCGACGTACGTAACAAACATGTCAACCGACCTAAAATATTATCATCTATCTCTTTATTAAATTCATTAAAATCATTACTATTTTCAGGAGGCGACTAGCCATTTTCAATGTTATTACAATTCAATTCAATAAGTGTCAGTTTTGAACCGTAGGTATACTTACCACGTAAACAAGTGAAACAATGGCACTAGCTAACTATTTATATTTTCAAATAAGATCGGTCGACTTCATAAATTAATGTTAACCGGGGACTTGATTAAATTATTCATAAGCTCGTGTATGATTGAGTTGGCTCTGAATGGCAAATGTAGCGATACTTCCGCGGCGTTACCGCCAACGCACTCCTAGCTATATGCTTTCCTCTATAACAGTGTGGTTCGAATAATAAGCAACTGTAGCTGCTTATTGATAACTTGTGAATAGGTGAATTGTTATTACTTATCTGAGCTTTGTATTACGCAACTAATTGTTTTTCCTTCCAATTCTTAACAAAAAAGTCAGGTTATCATAGTTTGCACAAAAAAGAATCTTAGAAAATAACACCTGTTCCAACTTAGAGCAGCACCCACTAAAAAATATAATCTAACATTAATAAAGAAATAAAGGTTCATACAGCTGGCTAAAAAAATCAAATGCAAAAAAGCTTTTGTATTCGACATTAAAAAAAAGTTGAAAATAAATCGATTTCTTTTATGTAAAATGCAATAACAGAGGTGTAATTTATTCGGACACGCACCCACGGTATCGGACGAGCAATTTTGTCCAAATTTATGTAATCTGTCGACCTTGGCGTCTCCCCTACGAACCGGTGGAACAGGGTTGCCCGATGCAAATATTTATTAGTATTGCCATCATTTTTTTCTTTATTATTAGATATTTTGAATATCTGAGTTGCAGTTTTTATTGCTCTTTTTGTGACTTAAATCACCTATCACAAACAATAAAGGTAAGAAGTGGCTGCTACTAATAACCTTGGACCAGCACTTAGTAGATAGTTTTTTGTACCTAAGTCAAGTAAATCAGGAATATTTATGTACTCTGTTAAAAATACTTAAAGAACAAATTCCTTCCTAGCTCAATAACTCTTTTGTTTTTTAACTTTTTAGATAAGAGACGCTACTCCGACGCGCCACGCTTGGTGTCGGAAGCATTTAAAAACCTTTTAAAGCAATTTGTCAGTAGGCAACCGAGGCCGTGGTAAATTGGCCATTATAACATTAACCAGTTGAGATTTTTTCTAGAAAACAAAAGACAGGAAGGAGTTATTGGATTCGTCGCAACTTTGTTACCTATTTTTACGATTTTAAGAATGTCGAAGTCAGACTCCATGCTTTTCGATATTGTCTACGAAGCACTCATAGTGTCTCATGTTCGTGGATGCCAGAAATTTTTTACCACCGAAGCTGTGGAGCAACTTGAGTAGGGTAAGTAGAGGTCCTACTTAAAGCTTAAACAAATAGGTGCTTCTAAATATTTGTATGTTATACACCGAGAAACTTTGTACAGACAAACAGAGAGATTTGCACAATTAATGCAATATCCACTTTTTAGTATTCTTACCAAAATTTGGCCTATTGCCATAATTCAGACAATACCAACTATCTAAAAAATAAAAAAATATATACTATAAAGTGCGTACGTAAAAAATTCGGGCCAACCCTATAGCATGAGCCCTCGTAACGTAATAATGCAATGTCCACCCTCACCCCACTGCCCTTGCCCCTGCATTACAAACCTTTATAGATACTATACCTACCTCTATAATGTAGCAAGCTAGTCGTTAAATTAGACTTGTCATAGTCTTCCTAGACATGCTTTTATTAGTAGGCAGTAAACGGTTCACCAGATAATAAATATAATCAGGGACGTAGCACCAGAGGAGTCGAGGATGCGTTGCCAGCCTTTGGAGGCCGGATGCTCCCCGTAACCTCATTCATATGGCGAATAATTGTTTCATGCCGACTTTCAGTAGAACTAAGTTCTACCTTTATAAACTGCTTGAACAAACAATGATATATCGACAATATGATTCTCTTACGATTAAGTCTCCAAGATTAGAAAATGGAGATAGTATAATCTGTAATACATAACGTTGCATAACACAGGCGTATCACAATATGTCTAATTTCATGATCAGCCGCAAACACAATTTGTAGGTATACAGTATACAGAATCTGATTTATACATTAATTGCTATACAAACATAACAGCTGTTTTTGTATTTATCATGCCACCTTTTGTTAGGTTAGGCAGTAAAATAACAAACAAATAATTAAGTTTTATTCGAGTAGGTATAAAAACTAATTTGCGAATAAATTACAGCAATTTGCTTATTAATGACAAAAACGAAAAACAAAAATTTAAATTATTTACTTTAGACAATAACGATAGAAGTAATACTTCAATAAGTGGCTAGCTACACGAGTGTACAAAAAGATACGAAGTTATTAAAACTTGCCGAAAAGTTATTTGTTTACGTTGTGTAGTTAAATTTAAAATGTGGTTATCAACGCCTTCTCGCGCCGAGTAGCTCTACTGTTAAGACAAGTGTAAACAAGAATGGCGGCACTGAGCACTTTAGCAGTGTTACAATTACGCCATCTAGTGTTGAAAAGGTATAAAATAATAACTCGCTGTAAAAACATGAAAAAAAATTTGCCACACCCAAAATAGATACATCTTTTCGATTACATTCCAAATTCTAAACGATCAATACGAATAATATGCAGTCAGTACATCTGATTACAATCACTAACCAATAATTAAATATTTATTGATTAAATATTTGGCAATATAACCATTTTGTATTAATTAATGCTTGCGCGTGCGGCAATCTCCACGTTGTACACGTTGTCATGAAACCAAACAATAATAATCCACGTTGGAAGACCATTTAGGCACTGTAAACATTTTATATAAACATGATAATAATTTAATTATATTTTATAGCTATATTTTAGTTACATTTAAAAAAATTGTGACCAATTTTTAATTTTATGAACATTTTTGAAATAATCTTGAAAAAACTAACTATATTTTTTACATTTTTTTTTTACATTAGTCTAATTATAATATTATTTTCATAATAAGTCTAACAAAAGTTTAATTTAATTTATCATCTTGAATATAATAATTTGTGAATCTTGTAATGTACATACCAGACCACTTATAGGCAAAGAGTATAATGATAATTATATTTTTAATAATAAACAATACTATTAAAATTCTGCGCGATAGGGTGAGATAGGAGTGTTGTAAAGTGTTTTGAAAATATAATATAAAATTACTTTATTTAAGGATTTGTTGATGTGTGAAAATAAGATGTAAGAAATAAAAAGTAGTTTTACTTTTATCGAATACTCGATTACAATGTATTCGATACTATACTAAAAATATACGAAAAGACAAAACCAAAACCAAAACTCAACTTCGTGCCTCGAAGTTTAATAGCTCGAAGTATATTATTTATTTAACCTTAAACGTAAAACTTTACTATTTTAGACAAAAAATACTTGTTTAATTTGAAATGCAATTAGTCGAATAACGAAATTCTTGAAATATCACAATCGAATAAAATATTTTATTTAGTAACCCTCGCTATGCTAAAAATTATAAATATAGGTTGTCTATGGAATGACTTTCATTTGACGGCTGTCTGCCACATCCGGCCCTCGCACGAAAGGGTCCTTCTTTTTGAAGCGTACGCCATAGCTGGCGTATCGTAGTTTATTTTATTGAACGAAAAATCTATAACCATCCAAAATGGTGAGTATTTAATATGATAAATTTGTGCCAAAAAGTGTTCCCAAGTGACTGTGCTATAGTTTCGCGTTTATATTTTACGAGTTTCGGGTATTTGAAGAAAATAAAATACTACATTCTTCACGACGACCGTCTTTGTGATCGGATGACGTTTCCAAGTGTTGCGGTGATTGATCGGTGTCGGTTTAGAATCGTGTAAAACGGACTAGAATAGCATAAAATCATCGCAATTAGGCAGCAGAAGCTGAACGAATCGTTATAAATATGAAACGTGCGTGTTTAAAGTGTTCCATCTGTGTTATGATGTTGGATATGTTGACGAGCTGTTTTCTGGTTTGTGCAGGTGAATTTCACCGTAGACGAAATCCGTCAGATGATGGACAAGAAGCGGAACATCCGCAACATGTCCGTCATCGCTCACGTCGACCACGGCAAGTCCACCCTGACGGACTCGCTGGTCTCCAAGGCCGGTATCATTGCTGGCGCCCGTGCCGGAGAGACACGCTTCACGGACACGCGCAAAGACGAGCAGGACAGATGCATCACCATCAAGTCAACGTGAGTACTTGCGTCACCACATGGTGCAACCGGCGCCCTTTGTTTGCTTGTCTAGCATTACGCCCAGTCGGCAATTATGTCTCCTTGAACTTGACTGCGGCGGTTTTATGTTATAACAAGTCGCAATTTGAGGTTATGCAATGTTCAAAATGGGTTGTAAGATCACCCCACTTGAAACTAACCTTATTGTTAAAGTTACTGTTGAGTTATTTTGAAAATGGACAGATAAACTTCACAGCATCCATATAGACATGGCTGCCCATGCCTTTCCCATTGTTATGACAACATTGTGATGTCAAGGCACTAGGTATCAAAATCAGCTGATAGTTGTCTAAAATTGCAATTAACTATGATTAATGCACTACTATCCTAGAAATACTTAAGTTGTATTAATATTTTGCATATCAATGCATATTCATTGTTTTGCTAGGATTTCACAAAATGATGACTTGTGAAATATGTTGCTAACATTTGCTATTTCAAATGATGATTGTTCTCTACCATTGAAAACTGAATATCACTGAAGATCTTCAGAACGGCCATCTGACGTTTTAAATAAGATTATTAGGTACTTAATCATGTAAAAGACTTTGTGTAACTTTGAAAATTGTTTCCCAGCGCTATCTCTATGTTCTTCGAGCTCGAAGAGAAAGACTTGGTGTTCATCACCAACCCCGACCAGCGTGAGAAGAGTGAAAAGGGTTTTTTGATTAACCTTATTGACTCACCTGGGCACGTTGACTTCTCATCTGAAGTAACTGCTGCTCTCCGTGTAACTGATGGAGCTCTTGTGGTCGTAGACTGCGTCTCAGGTTTGTAACTTTTGATAACACCTTAAGATATTAATAAATATAGGTCATTTGGCAAGGCATGGCATTTTCTATAAATGTGTGCCATATGGAAAAAATAGAGCATCTATCGAGCCTTTGTTCCTTTTCTCTTGTAGAATATTAGGGCATTGAATTGTCTCTCAGACAACAATAGACTTGCAAGGGACTAGCAAACAGATGGAAAGTTATTGTGATATTCAGAAGAATGTAACAATAACTTTCCATCTGTAAATGTGCTCTATTCTTAGTGCACATCTGCCTGCTCCTTTGAAGAATTGAAAATTTGAATTGTTTCTTCTAACAAAAACATTTTCTCTCTATAACACTCAAAATAGTTTCTTTAGCCTAATTCTTTTTGTTTTCAAAAGTTATGCAATATGCATTGAGTAGCATTGATTGCACAATTTCATACTTTTCAATGCAATTGCAGAAGTTATGAAAGTTCCAAATATTTGCAAATCATGTGTCTATGAATCGTAATGACATTGTCATTGATTAACATTTAAACTTTTACCCTTATCAATATCACTAGTTAACACAAGGCTTTGTGTTTATCTTGTAAAAACAATTTATTGATTACATTATACTTATTATTATTGTAAGCAACCTATTATAGACCTTTGGAATAGTCAACACATCAAATAGATACAAATATATTAAAATTAATTGAATCTACATAAATATGGTAAACAGTACAATAAGGCTAAAAATATTACCTTTGCATAGGTGTTTGCGTACAAACCGAGACTGTACTGCGTCAGGCTATTGCCGAGCGTATCAAGCCCATCCTGTTCATGAACAAGATGGACCGTGCTCTGCTGGAGCTGCAACTGGAAGCTGAAGAACTGTACCAGACCTTCCAGCGTATTGTTGAAAACGTGAACGTCATCATCGCCACTTACAACGACGATGGTGGTCCCATGGGTAAGTCTATTTTGTATGTTTTTTTAACAATTTTACAGATAAGATTATTTAGCCGGACCTATCTCCCTTCCTGCTGATTTGTATTTTTTTCGTGCGTGATGGATGCGTGTTTTATTGTTGTAGAGTTATCAAGTCATGTTACACTTTGGTGAAAGTATGTTTTACTTGTGTATGTTGTACGAATTTCTGCTAAATCTGATATAACCCTTGTGAATAAAATTTATAAACTCAGTTTTATACACTTAATAATACCATTAATGTGTCATCATCTGATTGTTACATTCACGTGTTTTGAATAGGTGCCCATACGAAAGTTAGTTTCTGAAGTTAGTTTCTTCAAGAAAAAATTCTTGAAAGAATTAGTTTTATGGGTAGGTAAACCCATAAAACTAATTCTTTCAAGAATTTTTTTCTTGAAATGTTGCTTAGTTATTATTTCGAACAAACACTAAGAATAAAAAGGTTATTATACAAGTTAGAATCCAATTTATAAAGTTATTGTAGACAGAACACCCACGTAACTTCAATGCCCTTCGCTAGTTGAGTGGGACTGGATCAATAATGTATTTCAGTCGTATTCAACCTACTACCTGCCCACGCTTTATTCCCCTGTGCCAGTGACGTAATAGCACTCGCGAAATTAGTCGGGAACCTCCAACTATAACAAACGTAGTAATACTGGGTCGGATTAAGATCGACCCGGGGTGCAAAACGGCCAGGGTCCCGGTATAATCTCGTTTTTACAACAAGGCACAAACTCCAATCAGCGGGCCCGGGGCTTAGAAAATCTCCCATCGAAAAAGAATTTGAATGCCATTCTTGTACTTAGCTATCCGTTCCCATGCAACATTGATTGCATTAATTGTTAATTAAGTAGGTAGACGCTGAATCACATGGCATCCGGTATTTTTATAAACCGGTTCTTCCTCAATTTTTTTACCAAACAATGTCGTAAGTAGACGCGTTTGTACGAAACAAACTTCGTTGATTTGTTGTAAATCGTACCCTTAGTAAAACTATGCGGTAATTTATAGAACTCTGTAAAATAATGTATTCGGTAGATCAACAATATAAGTAAATAGTTTGAATACAAATGTCACGTTATCATGAGGCGAGTGTGTTCGTCACGTGTGGGTAAATCGGGCGATCATTGATAAACAGCGTCAAGGTCATGCCGCGGTCTTTTCGAATACATACAATCATTGTGTAATTTTTACGTCATTAACGCTAAATAATGCGGATTATCTGAAATGTTCGATTTCATGACTCGCGTTTTTATATCGTAGCCTGTAGCTACTGAAAATTGAACCCTATTTTAATAAAGCTTTACAAAGTTATTGAACTTCGACCTTTTGTATTGTAGTTGTTAAAGAAAAATCGATTTACTGGCCAGTTCATATAATTTATTACTTATCTTGCCACAATAGATAATAATAATAATAGCTGTTCATTAGTGCAATGAAGGTTGCCAGGTTCAACGATCTTGAGGTTACGACTTCTTCGCAGACACGAACGATTTTATATTTTATTTTACAGTTATGTCATGCAAGGATAATGCAGTAAAACTACTTTTAGCGAAAAAGCATTTTCTAGAGTATGTAGATCTGTTTTCTATGAAATCTTAATTCCGATCGTATTCTCGAATTAAATTTGAAATGGAATGAAATTAGGACTCCATTATACTATTTATTCAGAAATTGCAAAGTTGGTATTTAGGACGGGTCTTATTAATCGTCCCATTGATACTGGGTAAAGTACCTGTGCTATACACCAGCGGCAGACCGGGACGAATATTAACTTCTCAATATAAGTCAATGAATTTGTTCATAGTTTTGACAATTTCAACGTTTCTTGTGATACATTTGTTAACGAACTTAGATGTCGCTACAACTTTTAATCGTTTAGCCGAAATGTGAATTAGACCTTTTAAACCACCGTAGTGTACTCAAAATTCCTTGTAATTTGATCAGGTGAGGTCCGTGTTGACCCCAGCAAGGGTTCCGTCGGTTTCGGATCCGGTCTCCACGGCTGGGCCTTCACCCTCAAGCAGTTCTCTGAGATGTACGCCGACAAGTTCAAGATCGACCTTGTCAAGCTCATGAACAGGTAAGTCGAATAAGGATACAAATTTTTTGGTTGTTTAGCTACGTTCGATTTGGGTATGAAATGTTACCTGCAGACGCCGAACCTTTTTTTTTTCACTTTAAAGCCACATAGGTAACATCCACATGGAATATTGCCGACGTCTAAACGGGCTTAAAAAATTAACTGTGTAGTTTCTACAGTAGTATACATTTTGAGGTTATATTCAGTTGTACACGTGTTGCGATTTACGAATGACCCCAAATGGGGTTACTTCCTAAAATATGTTCTGGTTAAAAATAGATAGTTATTTTGTAGTTTGTAGCACATTACACATTTTCTGACTTATGTATACGTATCAGAGTTTTCCTTTTAACGTGTAGGCTATCTAAGTTCCAAAATGCAGCATTGCAGATGCACCGAATGACGTGTAGCGCGCATTGATTTGTGAACACGTGACCTCGTCTGGTAACGGTTATACACTAGCCATCGACATCACTCTCAGATTCTAAACCTAATGCGCTCAACATAGAAGTCATTTTCCACTATACTTCCAAGCTTTGATGATTAGTTAATGATTGACGCCATTTTCCCGTATATGTTAGCTTCGAAGCCTAAGCTACGTTCTAGTTTCAACTTCATCAATAATCGCTTAGCGCGACATGTGTTCGCCGTACCGCCATAATTACTCCGATCCAAGAATTACATGCAACATGACGATGTCTAATAAAGTTTAATTATTAGTTAAACTGTCAAACACCAAGCGGTCACCGGTGACCGCAACCTATTGTTCTATAATTGTGTCTACAAAACCGGTACTCGACGAGTTAATGGACTAACTAATATTTTATTACTAAGTTAACGATGTTTATTATTTGCGTCCTTATTCAGTTTATTTGGTAATTAAACTACAAATAGTTGATGATTAATTCTCAGACTTCTAAGATTTAAGTATTCCTTAGTATATACTAATATTTAGGTTATTTTGTCCCATTGATACTGGGTAAAGTTATATGCTATACACCAGCGGCAGACCGGGACAAACATTAAATCTCAATTGGGATTGGTGAACTGCTCATATATTGACTTTTTACAACGATTATTGAGAAACATTTTGTTGCTATCTAGAATATCAAGTACCTATGGCACGGCGATGACGTAATCACGGCGAAATACATTTAGAAAAAATTTGTAGCAAGGTTTCAAGGCTTTGAATTGTTAGTAGTACTTTAGTAGGTACACAGCTGCTTTTTAGGAAATACCGAGTCAGTGTACAATCAATTTCGGTAAAATTAGGTAATTCATTAATTTCACGCAAATCTTATTCCTACTCCTCTCTCTTAGACTGTGGGGAGAGAACTTCTTCAACGCCAAGACCAAGAAGTGGGCGAAACAGAAGGACAATGACAACAAGCGTTCCTTCTGCATGTACGTGCTGGACCCCATCTACAAGGTGTTCGACGCCATCATGAACTTCAAGAAGGAGGAGATCGACGGTCTCCTCACCAAGATCGGAGTCACCATCAAGCACGAGGATGCTGACAAGGACGGAAAGGCTCTGCTCAAGGTATGGAACTTACTTTTTTATAAAGTAACATGATTGTGTACTAAAAAAATTTGTATAGTAAGAAAATCATGAGTTTTGTTTTTTATAAATTTTGAAGGCTGGGAGTAAAATTTAACCCTGATAAAGTTGATTAAAATATGAAGTAATATTAATTTGAACTCTGAATTTTGACCAATTGAAAGTATATTATTTCATAATAGAAAATAATTTTTGAGACTGAGTCCCAAGTGTTGCCAGTTACTTACAATGAGGATCTGGGTGTCAAAGTGGACTAACATTGTACTTCATACCGGAATTGGTTGTAAGACTACATAGCTTGTGACCCCATAAATGTGTGAGACATTTACATTGCAATTATTAACTTCTTACCTTTAAACATTTTACTTAAAATAAATAAATATGATTGTAAACTAAATACATATTGTTTGTTTATTGCACAGGTGGTTATGCGTAGCTGGCTGCCTGCTGGTGAAGCTCTGCTTCAGATGATTGCCATCCACCTGCCTTCCCCCGTGGTTGCCCAGAAGTACCGTATGGAGATGTTGTACGAAGGACCCCACGATGATGAGGCTGCTATTGGTATCAAGGTAAATAATTTTTGTTTCAATAACGGAAACTTACCTTTGACATACTTTGGCTTTGTTTTTTATGGCCATTATCATAGATTCACTATTTTTACTATTATGCTAATGTTGTTCATGTGTTGTTTAGAACTGTGACCCCGAAGCTCCCCTCATGATGTACGTGAGCAAGATGGTACCGACCTCCGACAAGGGTCGTTTCTACGCCTTCGGACGTGTCTTCTCCGGAAAGGTCGTCACTGGACAGAAGGCCCGTATCATGGGACCCAACTTCACCCCTGGCAAGAAGGAGGTAATTCGACATCAAAGTATTTACTTGAAAATTGTAAAAGAAAAATTAATTCTAGTTTTTTCATTTTAAAGATCACATTCCGACAGTTATTTACAACTAAATAGTCTTATGTAATCACCATAATATTCATATGTTTCCTTTTTTATAGGATCTGTATGAGAAGACCATCCAGCGTACCATCCTCATGATGGGACGTTACGTTGAAGCCATTGAGGATGTGCCCAGCGGTAACATCTGTGGTCTGGTCGGAGTTGACCAGTTCCTCGTCAAGACCGGAACCATCACCACCTTCAAGAACGCGCACAACATGAAGGTAAATATACTTTTATTTGTTAATATTACTCAAAAAATTAAAATATATTCTTTATATGAACAATTTATTTTTACATAGCATATCATAAATGTGATTGTTCTCCTCAGGTCATGAAGTTCAGTGTATCGCCTGTCGTGCGTGTGGCCGTCGAGCCTAAGAACCCTGCTGACCTGCCCAAGCTGGTGGAAGGTCTTAAGCGTCTGGCCAAGTCAGACCCTATGGTACAATGTATCAATGAGGAGTCTGGAGAGCACATCGTCGCTGGTGCTGGAGAGCTCCATCTTGAGATCTGTCTTAAGGTAAGTTTTACCATCTACTTGTGTTTTAAATATTAAATGTGAGTCCCAAGTGTTGCCAGTTACTTACAATAAGGATCTGGGTGTCAAAGTGGACTAACATTGTACTTCATACCGGAATTGGTTGTAAGACTCCATAGCTTGTGACCCCATAAATGTGTGAGACATTTTTATAGTCTGTAAGTACTTTACTTTGAAAAGCTGTATATTTATAATTAAGACAACTTTGTTAACAATATTGAATCTGTTTACACAGGACTTGGAGGAGGACCATGCTTGCATTCCAATCAAGAAATCCGACCCTGTCGTATCTTACCGTGAGACTGTCAACGAGATGTCCGACCAGATGTGTCTCTCGAAGTCGCCCAACAAGCATAACCGTCTCTTCATGAAGGCGCAACCCATGCCTGACGGTCTGCCCGAGGACATTGACGACGTAAGAACCAGTTCATTCAAATTTATCTATTAAAATTCCCTTCCGGCACACCGTGTCGCGCCGTAGCGAGACAGTTGCTTGTCGGCTGCTTCGCAAAGATGGCTGCGGCGTGCAAACGAAGCATAGCAACTTAAACCCACGTCTAAACGCTGCATAGGACCTCTATCTTTATGTCCAAGGACCGCAAGCTACGGCGCGGGAGATACATGATTATTAAATTGATTTTATTGTTGAATTAGCATTAAAAAATATTATAAACGATACATTTCTACGACACAGGGCAAGGTCAACCCCCGTGATGACTTCAAGACTCGTGCCCGTTACTTGACCGACAAGTACGAGTACGACGTGACTGAGGCGCGTAAGATCTGGTGCTTCGGTCCCGAGGGTACTGGTCCCAACATCCTGGTCGACTGCTCCAAGGGAGTGCAGTACCTGAACGAGATCAAGGACTCCGTGGTCGCCGGTTTCCAATGGGCCGCCAAGGAGGGAGTCATGGCCGAGGAGAACTTGCGTGGAGTGCGCTTCAACATCTACGACGTCACGCTACACACTGACGCTATCCACAGGGGTGGCGGTCAAATCATTCCAACCACGAGAAGATGTCTGTACGCCTGTCTGCTGACCGCGCAGCCCAGACTCATGGAGCCCGTCTACTTGTGCGAGATCCAGGTACGTGCCGCATCTGTAACACGCATGCTGTGTGAGAATGTACCAACAGCTATGAATTCAGTCTTTGTTCGCGCGATGATGTTCTACATCTAGCTAGCAGTGGCGTGCACAGGTTTTCGAGACAGGGTAGGCAACTAAATATAGTATGATTAAACCCCCCCCCCCGCCGGTCATACAATCATACTCACACAAGACAGGTACATGTACATACATAATACATTTCGAAAAATGCGTTCAAGAATATTGTGGTGTATTCTTTCGCCAAATTACATACACTGACATCTCGCGTATTTTTTGTGAAGTACTTCATCACCTATTGATTAAGTCAACAAAACTTACAAATAATGAAGGATCTATTATTTATTTTAATAATGAAGCATGAATTTGATGAACCAATTTTCATTATGGAATTGTTAAGTTTAATCAATCTGTTCAAAATCATAATATATTACGAATTTAAGAGCGTAGGTACCTACATTATGTCAACAAACAAAACAATAACAAGCGCGGCCGGCTGCGGCCGACCTGAGTCTATGCGGTACATTTGTTATTATTACATTACATAATTATTAATAAGAATTAATATGTGAATCAGTACAACCCGAAGTCTAAGTTGATATTTTTAAGAATTATCAAACAATAAACAAGAAATCAAATAACAGATCCATTATAGTAAGTACATATTTACATTACCTACCTTTTACTTGGGTCAATTCTCGTAACTCGAGTACACCTCTGCCTATGGTCATTACCTGAATCTAGTCCTATAAAAGACATTTTCTTGCGAAATCTTACTGTTTTTACTTTCAACAAACACATAAAATTACCTATTATTCACACAAACTTCACAATCGAATATTATAGGTACTTGTACTAGAAACTGAACCTACACATATATTTAACTACTACTACACATTTATGCAACTTTATGTTTAAAACTATTTCCTAATAATTTAAACGAAAACATAAACAAAGCGATCGCACATCACATGAAAACAATATGGCCGAAAACATTAGAAATGAATTGAAGTCATTACCAATAGTCAATTGAGTGTTTATTATAATAAAAATGTAGCTTAAAAATTAAGGTAATGCAGCGTTTAATTTCAAAAAACAAAGGTTAATTTAGTAAGTCAAATGAAATTGCATCATCGTCTTAAACCAATATTTCATACTAAAAAACATTCATTCATATAATTTGAAACGTTGTAAATGGCGCCATCTTGAAGTTTCAATAACTTCATTTTAACTTTTATAATAATAAAGACAACTCCTCGTTTAAAATTTCTATAAACCGACAAAGCGTAAAAAATTTAAGCTTTAATTAAAACACTTAAACATATTTGTTAAATACGCAATTATAAAAATACATTCGCATTATATCGAACGAGTTCAGAAGTTTCAACAAAAAATTCAATAGATGGCGCTGGTGTACTCCATTCATCAGTACTTTACGATATACAGATTTTATCAATTTAAATCCTTTTATGATTTAATTGTTTTTAAAAATACAATAACTTGTTGCTGTTTTATTGTTTTAGAATTCTTAATAAAATACGATCGTTTTCCAAGTGATGAACAAACGGTCCTCTAATTTTTTAGTTGCAAACATTTTGTCAAGCAAAAGGAATCGTGTAATATAATTATGAATGGTTATTCTGTACCGTGACCATGGTCGTGAACTTCACGCATGCGCGGTGCATACTTTTGGTACATTACTTTCGTGACGTCACAACTAGCAGCCAAGATTTAAGGAATAGCAGCGCATGCGTGGTGCGTGCGGGGCGCATTCATTGCTTTACAAAGGCGCGTATTTATGTTAGCCGTTTTTTTTACAAACTTTTATTATATTATTGAATTTTAATAAACGCGTTTGTACATTTTATGTATGTTATATATTCACGATATTTATAGGTAGGCAAAGCCTTTTCGTCTATATGGACTGCACGCCACTGCTAGCTAGACTGTCATGTTGAAGTGAAAGGAACCTATCCAAAAATATTTGCATATATTTTATTACAAGACTGGATTAATACTGTAGTATATTCATATTTTGTATATCTATTTACAAAGTATTTGCTGTGAATGTATCCCAGCATGACCCCACGTTTTTCCTGAGCGGACTAGCATGCACAGATTAGTACCGCCTTTCCGAGACGTGGCAGATCAACAGTTCTTTGTTTTGGCATTGTCACCCAACATACACCTTGCCTGAATAGGGGACCTAACATTCTTACAAAATTATAACAGCCCTTGATTATTGGAACATCCTCAAAATAAGTTATCTTCCCATTGGTATCAAGTGCAAAAGACCCTAAAACTAAATAAAAAAAAAATATTAGTGTCATCTGCAACAACACCCATGCATAAATAGCACTGGGTCAAGGAAGTGCACATATCTAAATACATAATATGTTATAAACATAACATCATCACGCCTTTTATCCCCGAAAGGGTAGGCAGAGGTGCACACAGAAGTAACACCCACTTTTCACTATTTATGTTATGAGTCCCATGTAATAGGGGGTGAGCCTATTGCCATATACCGGGCACATTTCCAGACTCCGTGCTATTACTGAGATTTTTTTAAAAACCCAGTAATACTTTGCCCGACCCGGGAATCGAACCCGAGACCCCTTGCCCGGTAGTCGCACTCGCGACCACTCGGCCAACGAGGCATATGTTATCTATCTACTAAAATATATAACGAAATTAAAGTTTGTTAAACAAGTAGTGCACAACTTTTTATTTAGTACACTACAACCAGTATGAATATGAAATACAAATAATCGCTTTCGAATAAAAGTAGCGCATGGTTTACATTAAGTAAATGCAAATGCATCACGATAATATGATGTCCTAACTAGAATTTGAGAATTCTTTTTTTAGTAAATTCTGTGAAATATTTTAATTTTTTATTCAGTTTGTCGTGGTGACATGATCAATATTGAATGTTACACAGTTCGACTATACATAGTTTATTCTTTGCAGTGTCCCGAGGTCGCTGTCGGTGGTATCTACGGTGTCCTGAACAGACGTCGTGGTCACGTATTCGAGGAGTCTCAGGTCGCTGGTACCCCCATGTTCGTGGTGAAGGCGTACCTGCCCGTCAACGAGTCGTTCGGCTTCACCGCCGACTTGCGTTCCAACACCGGAGGACAGGCCTTCCCGCAGTGTGTGTTCGACCACTGGCAGGTCCTGCCAGGTGACCCATGCGAGCCCAGCTCCAAGCCTTACACCATTGTGCAGGTTTGTACATGATATTGTTATACAATGTTCACGTTGTCAAATATTTCAATAGTTGTTCAGACACTTTGTCTTTAACCTTCCGGCACACCGTGCCGCGCCGTAGCGAGACCGTTGCTTGTCGGCTGCTTCGCAAAGATGGCTGCGGCGTGCAAACGAAGCATAGCAACTTAAACCCACGTCTAAACGCTGCATAGGACCTCTATCTTTATGTCCAAGGACCGCATGCTACGGCGCGGGAGAGATACATTTGTTTTAGAATATATTATATAATTCAAATAATTTTGTTTTCAATTTTTAATGACATTATTTTTGTATTTGCAGGATACAAGGAAAAGGAAAGGACTTAAGGAGGGTCTGCCTGACTTAAGTCAATATTTGGACAAACTGTAAACGTCGTAGCTAATGCAATCCGAACTGTAATATATGTAACATTATTGAGCGCGCCTCACGCACCACACAACTTTACGTTAACATTACGAAATAATTTTATTTTAACATACATACATGGATGTATCGCCTCAATTAAGTTAAGTGTTAAGCACGACGACGCTGGTCGGACCGTTTGTTACTGAGTGACGGCTGTTACTGTCACACGATATACTAAATAAACTATTGAAAATATAACAGTCTGTTTGATATGAATCGCTATGATGTCGGGAACCATGATTCATTAATTGTACTGTAATTAATTTTTAAATTATAATTTTTCTATTGTAAACAACCCACGTCTTTTTATTTGGCTGTAAAAGTCACAGAGGATAAGGTGAGTTGGCATTTTATTAGATGAGCTAAATTCTGGTGTCAAGCGATTCCACTGAGGCCAGAAATTAACTCTAAAAACATTACTGTATACTATAAATGAAATAACTTGACTAATGAACATCTTTGTGTTACAGAAAATAATTCAAAGAGCAACACACAGAAAGGTAAGAATATTATACAATTACTACGCACTTTTCTTCAATTCATAAAAACCAGAACTTGTATTTCATGAAATGTAATATTACATATTAATTTAATGATGATTATCACAGACCTGTACTGAGTAATGAGGAAAAAATTATATCACACTGAATATTATTTACAAATAAAACATTACATTTAAGGAAAATTATTTTTGTACTAATTTTCCATTTACTTTTGGCACAGGTACTATGGAAACCCACGTGAAGTTCTGTTAGTCTACGTCATTATGTTTTAAAAGGTAATTACTATTTCTCTATTTTTCTACACCAAACTATGTTTCTAGATGATTTTTATGATAATTATTTTGATGAAAAGACACCCTTAACAGTAATTATTAAAGTAAAGTGACTTGCAGTCGCGATGTTCGTGTCATGTGAGATAACAATCTTCTATCAACTATAAAACATCTTAGTCACTTAGAGATGTATCATTTATTTTGTCATGTGTAATACTATGTCATTTTTTCTTATAAGAACAACTAAAATGATGATAAACTTCCTCCTGATGCCATCATGACGGTTTTTACAAGCTCAACAGGACTGATAATAATTTTAAACTCAAAAAATACCACCAAAATGTAAAGAGTTTATTCACAATGTATGTCATTATTGTTGCAGGTACGATAAATCTAACCACGGGTTGTGATAACGGCTGAATAATCTGATTAGGTAAGTACTTAAATATAAATTAAACTGATAAGATTACTTATAGATTGCAGAATAATTGGTCGTAAAGTCAGTTTAAAAGCCATATCAAGTGAGTCTTCTGACTTATTTTTTAATCTATTTGAAATGATGACAACACTGTTCTAGATGCCCCATGACGGTTTAACAAGCTCAACAGGCCTGAGATCATAGTTTATTTTAATCTTAATAAATTATTATCAATGAAAACTTAAATGTAGCTTGTCTTCACAGGTAATCATGTGGAGATTTAGTAAGAGTTAATACAACTACCGCTTCAAAATACAACTATAAAAGGTAAGACATGTAAAACATAATAAACGTGTAGTAGTCGTTCATTTTGTGGTCATTGTGGTCTTTCATACATGCAAACAAAATTTGTTTCACATTTACATGTAATTATTTACATTGGACACATTTTTATTTTATTTTATACTTTTCATACCAAACCAAGTTTTTAAAATGATGAACTATCACAGACCTGTTCTGAATTATTTTGAGGTCATTTTTATTTTTACTGATTGAACTAATCATCGTAAATTACAATTTATCATTTTGTTTTCAATTGATTAATTGATTGTTTTCAATTTTCAGGTACTATCCGAGTTGGGGCGATATTCGATGTGATTATTTTGTAGAACTTTTTAATATCTTAATAAATAAGCATATTACATAATTTTGTTTTATTTTATTTGAGTATTTTGTAATATGCAGTGTCCTTCCTGGATTTACATCAACATTTAGGTTTAGCTACTAGCTAGAGCCTGGTAGTAGTGGTAGATAATCAAAATAGTTACCACATTAGCTCTAGGCAATTGACTTGAAACGTGTCGTGGGTTCGACTCCCGCACGGCAGAACACAAATTGTTCCGGGTTCGGATGTGATGTGATTTTGTATAAATGTAAAAACTCACGACTCTAGAGAAAATGTACGTGTTACGAAATTTAAAAAAAACGTTTTGAAAAGAGAATCACAAAACTGCGATGCGATTTCGTACGACGACAAGGCGTCTCCTAGGGTGACCATTCACTCGACGACCGTCAACCGTAAAACGTATTGAAAACTAGGTCGTAAAATGAAGTGTGCACTTGTGTTATTGCTTAGGAGATACAGGAAAAAGAAACAAGATTTTGGGAAGATAAGATGTTGATGCGCGATGGGAATCGATTCGTAAGTTTTGCGATGCGTAGAAGTACCTAGCTCGCACATTTTTGCGATGCGACGTCGCATTGTCGCAGTTTTGTGTACGAGCCCTTAATGTGGCCACCGTGTATCCTAGTAACCTAGTCGCTAGGTTACTCGCTCAGGGCTAAGAAAGTGACGTCCGGGTCCCCTTGCTACTTCGTTTACAACGAAATCTTTGCTTCCCTCCTCAGTTTCTGAATAATTTTCAATACATTCGTTCGCTAGTCTACATTCATTCGTTCCTCATTGAAATAGATAAGGCTGTAAGTTTAAAATAATATCGACACTTATTTTTTATGAAATTCAACTGATGTTTTTGTTTTTAAGTCTATAATGATTTTTCTGGAGTTCCCCTCATCCTCACTAGCATCTGCTAGCAGATCCTGGATCCCTTCAACCGTTTTGATAATAAAATTATGCTTCCTATTTTAATACCCGATTGTCGGAAGGAAGAGTATTGTTTTTTTAACGACTTCAAACATAAAAGGAGGTTCTCGGTTTGAGCTGTGAGCTAATATTTGCGATTGGCTGAATCGATTTCATGCGGTTTTTAGAAAAATATTTGTTACACCTATGAGAAGATTTATTGTACTAATATTAATAAACCGACCTCAAAAAAGAGGGGGCTGAAGTCGGGTTTTTTTAAACGTAGTTACAAAAAAAATATTTATATGGAGAATAATAGATGGCATTTATTTTCCTCGGATTTTTTGATATAATATCAAAAAATCTTTTTGTAATTGCGAAAATATTAAGTTTTTCTGTCACTTAACTGCATGATATCGAAAACTATCGATACGTATCGGTTTTTCGATGTGTCGTTACATCCCTATCTGTAATAGTTCACTCGTTCGTTCATCGATTCGGTTCAACTGTTACGTCAAAACCTCAAGGCTGCGGCAGTGCGCATGTTTTATAAAACTAATTGGATTCCAGCAAAATAAATTAGTCTCACCACTTAATGCTGAGTTGTGCGGTGCGGCATTGTTCGCGGTATATCAGTACAATGGTACCTGAAGTTGTATTCGTTTTGGGTGCGCCTGGCGCCGGCAAAGGAACGCAGTGCTCATTGATTTCTAAAGAATATGACTTTGTACATCTTTCTGCTGGAGATTTATTACGCGAGGAACGACAAAGACCCGGGTCCGAGTATGGAGAGATGATTGAAGAAAAAATTCGCAACGGCCAGATCGTACCCGTAGAGGTTACGTGCTCACTGCTTCACAAGGCCATGCAGAACTCCGGTAAGCAGCGTTTCCTTGTTGACGGATTCCCACGTAACAAGGACAACTTGGAAGGATGGGAACGTGTCATGTCCGACAAAACCAAGTTACTGTTTGTATTATTTTTTGAATGTTCCCCGGAAATTTGTACGGAGCGGTGTTTGGGTCGCGGAGCGGCCGGCAGCGGCCGATCAGACGACAACCTAGACAGCCTCAAGAAGAGATTCAACACTTATATCAATGATACCTTACCAATCATTAATCATTACGACGAGCTGGGGCTGGTGCGCAGGATCAACGCGGAAGTCTCTCCAAATGAAGTATTTCAAGATGTGAAGGTTGCATTTCAGGAAGTTGGAATGCAACAAATAGCTAATTAATTAAAGAATTTATCATAATAAGTAGGTCAATCGGGAACTGTTCATTGCAAAACATTGTCTTGTGTAAGGTAATATTGGATGTTATTTAAACTGTCAAACACCAAGCGGTCACCGGTGACCGCAACCTATTGTTCTATAATTGTGTCTACAAAACCGGTACTCGACGAGCTAATAAACCTTGAGCTTTAAAAGCTAAGCGAAGCTTGGGAAACATGTAGCACATACCAATTATTTATTTTTTAATGTAAGCCTCTACATTGACACAATGTCATTTAGAATGTAGGTATCATTGTCATCAGCAACATTTATTGTAAAGTGCACCTTGTTGAGATTACCTTAGTCACATAAGTTTGACCTTCACAATCTTAAAATAAATTGAATTTCAAAGTTTTTACTGAATGAGTTAAATCATGATTACTTAAAACTTGCATAAAATAAATATTTAAACTGCCAACTCATCATTATAGGTGTAACAAATTGATCATAGATATCAAATTTATAGATTGTATTATATTATTTTTTTTATAAATATTTTTTATCCATTGGGTCTGGTTCACTTTGTAAATGAAATACATTTGTATTATTTTCTTTCGTTTCAATTCTCTGGTACCTATTGGCTTGTAACTGGTAGATAAACAATAATTTTATCTAAAGTAACACATTTCCAATGCTTATCAAGTAGAGGTCTTCACTGATATAACTGGTTGCATTAATCTGAAGTAAACTTCAATACTTATTCTACAACAATATTTAATAGAGATTTTGAGGAAATGTATGTAAACTACCACAGTGAATATGTCCCAAATATGATTGTTATAATAATGAAACTTTGTCCTCTAACTTATTTCCATGCATTTTGCAATACTAAAGCTTATAATAAAAAAAAAATCAAAGCTTATAGTGTAGATAACAAAATCTAAGGTGGGTAATAATGTATTACTGTAAAATTGGGTGAATAGGATCGAGAGGTGAATAAGGTCAGAAGAGGGCTGAATAGATACTGGGAAATCCTTCATAGTATCGATTCATTGTATCTTCTGTGACTATTCATCGCTTAGTACCAGGCAAGATAATGGCCAAATGTCGACTCATCAAATATATAAAAAAATTCACCTCATGTTACAGTATATTTAATGCAATATTACACTTACTAAGATACAAGTGCTTATTAAAATGTAGGTATTAAATACATATTTTTATTTTTAGTTGTTTGTTATAGCCATTTTACAATATAATGAAATGTTCATTGTCTTAGCTGTACCTGTCTTGAAATGTGCATTATGCAACATTCCTCAACTTCATATTTCTAGCTAGCCCAATGTGAATCTGTGTATAATGTTGAAATCTAATGTACAGTAGTTAATGTGGATGTGAATATAATATTTATTGATGATATTTGTTTTTTATTATTTTTCATCAAAGAGAGTATGAAGCCCCATCATAACAATATCTATTAACCCTTAGTGTTTGATGCTACTTGCTAGTGGAGGTTTGACTTTCACCATTTTAAACTATGCAGTTTGAAAATCATCGAATGACCTTTCCGGTCTCGGTGAGACGGGAGGGAGTGTCAGACTCTTGCTGACTAAAAATCAACCTGTTCCTACTCCTGCCCTTCGAGCCGGATCCCCGGTAACCCGTTAAGTCGTCCACGGCTCCGTATCGGCATTAGTCCTCTTTGGATCGGATCCGTGGTGGTCTGATGGCACTGTGAGACGCGCGCGGAACGCGACGCGCCGTACGCTCGAATCTGGTTCTGATCGGGTGGCGAGCTGCCCATGCTCGCCGTCCGTAGGCCCGTGTGGCCAGAGATCGTCCCGCAATCCCCGACGCCCGGAGTCGTCGTCATTCGCGACGGCTGGGCTGTGAGGAGGCAGCGCTTCGCTGCTCCACGCGCTACGCCTCCTCCTTAGCAAGCATGACTGCTTCGCAAAATGAGGAGACGGCAGCCCAGTCCTCGTTCCGCATCATGGCCCGGACTATAACCGGATGTGAGAGGTAGCCGTCGAAGATCACATCCCTGAGGGCACGGCGGTGCTTAGCCCACGCAGGGCATGCCTCCACGTGTGTTCCACCATGTCCTTAGGGCGGCCCTATCACACCCCTAGACACAGGTACCTTCCGGAGCTCCCATATCCGGTAAGCACCTGCGTCAGCAGGATTCTAACGTTAGATCATCATTAAAGTATGCTTATTTCTTGGAGTAGTAATTCTAGTAGGTTGGTTTCAATTAGTGGCTATGATGATGGTTATATATATATTTGATAATAATATGATACAATAGGCATGGCGACTATTTTTTAATTTTTTGTCCGTCTTTTAGATATTTTAAAAATCTTCGATACGTATTTTTTCTTTTTTCTCGTATCCAAAAAAACATGTAGATATTTTGACTTAAAATGACGCGTGACGTCACAATTAGGTACGATTTCTCCGTAAGTGTGACGTCAACACCCCCCACTCCCTAACTTTAATGCGGAATAACTACGTATTCTTCTGTTAATTTGATAAAACAAAAAATACGTGTCAGATTTTTTTGTTCGATCTTATTAATTATTTATTAATTATTTATGCACACACATTCAACACAGAGGACAACACATATATAAAAACAGAGTACATAGGCCCCACATATTCCAACTGGAATCTCTTCCTGTGGGCCTGTGGCAGGAAAAGATATAATAACACTGAGACACATAGTGTGTTACACAAACAATAAAAAAAAAAAATAATAATAAAAATGGATAATAATAACGAAGAAACCGATAGAAATAACAATAATAAACAATAAAACCAACTAATACAAGGCTATTATATAAAAAGAAGTAAAAAAAAAAATAACCCTTATACCTACATATATATATATATATATATATAAATATAAACAAAAAGATCTATATTTCAGGAGGAAAGATAATGTTCTCTCACTTGTCTCTTAAAGATAGAGATTGACTTGGCATCCCGAATGTTCGGCGGGAGTGAGTTCCATAGTCTCACTGCATGAACGGAGAAGGAGTAGGAGTAGAAGTTAGTATTATGGGGCACAATTTTAAGATAGGATTTAAGATGAGAACGAGTAAGGACTTCAGGAGGACGCACCAAGGAGAAACGGTCTCGGAGATAAGTAGGATAGGCTGGGTTGAACAGGATGTTATAATGACGGACTAATTACTTTTTTGATTTTTTTACCCTGTCGACACGCCTATTGCATGATACAATAATGCCATTATTCAGGATTAACACAACATCACGCCTTTTATCACCGAAGGGGTAGGCAGAGGGTACATTACGGCACTTAGTGCCACTGTAGGTGTAACAACCACTTTTCACTACTTATGTTTTAAGTCCCATGTAATAGGGGGTGAGCCTATTGCCATATACCGAGCACAATTCCAGACTCCGCGCTAAAACTGAGATTTTTTTTAAATACCTATGTAGTCTTAACAGCTAGGTAAAAAGTCTGGAATTCTGGATACCTACTTGAAAAGGCAAAAACTTGTCTCACTCACGGCATACCTATATCTAAATACAAAGACTACATAGTTATAAAAGGAACTGCATCAACCAACTAGTTAAGTAGTACGCGATTTCCTGAGGGTTACGTATGAGCCATGATACACAGGTGTCTAAAGATGGTACACGATTTGTGACATTATTGCGATGAAATCAACGTTATTTCATTCACAAAACTATGATGTGTATAAATTACAATACATGTTGTTTATTATGTATAATGTAGGTATGTTAATAACTGTAAATATGTACCGACAACATATCGGCGTAGCTACAGGAAACTGAAACTTTGTATGTGCTGGTAAGTAAATCGGTACCTATTTATAGCCAAGTAACATGGTGTTTAGAGCAATTAATTTCAGCAATTTAAGTACATTATTAAGCGGAATTTAGTAACTTTTCTTCTTTGTTTTGAAGTAAAATTGAATTGAATTCGTTTGATTTCTTAAAGTACAAACTCATGGTTTTATCCCATCAAGGTATGCTCTAAAGCAGAAACCACATTTTCAGACAGGTTACACGAAGGTATCGCTATGTACAATTAACTAAAGTCGTATCAAAATCGGTTCAACTAATCGCGGTTTAATGTATCTAATATAGAAACACGTTTGTACGACTCTACGAGATGCAGATATGATGGCTTATACTAATAGAAATGTGAGTCAGCACGTTTGCCGAAAACTTTGTTGGTAGAAAATATTGTTCGTGCCCCCGGACTATGACGCGCGGCGGCAACGTGTAGTTTTATTGTATTCAGTAATCACAAAAATAAACGGCTTTTCCGGCGTAAAGCATGAGTTCAAAGGTTGGCAGAAACTTTAGAAAAACTATAGTAATCATAGTCCCATAATTTGGGCAGAGGAAATTGACTGAAAAGTTTTCAAATATTATTGGTATTTTACTTATGCTAGAAAAGAAATTCTCTTGAGCGAAATCTTTGCCCTTCACAGGACCCCGCCAAGACACGCTAATCCACTGTTTCTATCCCTCGTAGGTACCTACATAATGCTAGCACTGCACGCCGCTGTCAATGGTCATATACTTAGATCTCAAATGTAAGTAATGCCACTTTAGATCCAATTTTATATGAAGAGAGGTTCGATAAATGTGAAAACAAAGTGGTAAAGATGAAGAAGCAATTACGAGAAATCAACAAATATGTAAATAAATGGATTGACCCCAGACGATAGGAAATAAAATAACCGTTATGATGACGAACCAGACGAACTGACGTCAACTCGTTTAGCTAATATTAAAATTATATTCATCGCTTTACGAAAGTTAACAGAAATTTTTAGTTAACACAACAGATTTACGTAGGTCGGTAGGTACTAGTTATGGAGTCCCAGGCCCACATACCCAACAGGGAACTAGCCTAAAACGGGTTGCAGACCAAGAGTTAAGCTAGTGTAGCTTAGTGCCACCGGGCGCAGGAGAAGGGCCGACAACGCCGTCTTTCGGTCCCCATGAATGGGTCCAAGGGCGAAGGACTTGGGGAAGTCCCCGCCCCTGATTCGATAGACCCGAGTCGAAGGCGCGCGCGTGTGTCGGCGCGCGCCTTTGAGGCGATGCACGTGACTATTACACATTGCGACGTGACGAGGGCCCGGACGGACGGGCCGGCACTGTAATGCGGGGGGTTGCGGATGAATTTGGACTCCCGTTACCCCGCGCGCACGTGCGAGGAGACACTGGGATGGTTGTTGACAACTGTTGCTATTGGATAGACGAACTAGCTACACTAATTTGGCTTATCTAGGTCTGCAACCGGCTTAAGTTAATAGCAAATTGCCAAACACGGACAATTTCGTTTTATATTTGATGGGCCGACATTTGACCACTATCTCGCCTGGTGGTAAGCGATGATGCGGTCTACGATGGAGCACGTCGTCCCCTAATCAACCTATTCACTCGGGTCTTGAAGACACCCAGGTTATACCCTTCAGGAAATACAGACTCTGGCAAGGAAAGCCATTCTTTAGCAGTACACACAAGGAAGCTTGATGCGAAGCTTCGTGCGTGTGGGTGGAACATCTACTATGAGTCGGTGAATTTAAAAGGAATCTAGCCTAATAGGGCTTTCCCATACATTAAACAATAATACCAATAGGCTCACCCCCTATTATATGGGGCTCATAACATAAATAGCGAAAAGTGGGTGTTACTTCTGTGTGCACCTCTGCTTACCCCTTCGGGGATAAAAGGCGTGATGTTATGTTATGTAAACAATAATACCTACAACAGAGCCACCACAGTGATCGCAGGTAATGAGAGAAATATGTTCTGATTGTATAATGAACTGGAAATATTGACCATAAGTTATGCAAGCCTGCATTGTTAGCATAAAGCATATAATAGCCTGCATTGTTTTTTTAATATGAAGTATAAAGCAGTCAATTACTGTGAAAGCAGTAGTAGGCATTTCTCGTTAGGACGTATTTAAATATTTATTACCGTCTCGGCCGAGTGGTCGCATGAGCGACTGCTAGGCAACGGGTCTCGGATTAGATTCCCAGATTGGGCAAAGTATTACTGTTTTTTTTAAATAGAAGTAGCACGGAGCCTGATATTATGCCCTGTATATGGCGATAGGTTCACCTCCTATTACATGGGACTCAACATAAATAGTAAAAAGTAGGTGTTACATTGTAGTGCTTGGCATTAAGTGCCGTAATGTGCACCTCTGCCTACCACTTCGGGGATGAAAGGCGTGATGTTATGTTATTACACTTTTTAGCTAGGACCGCTAGTTATCGAGTTATTGCAGGATTTTTAAGTTGACTAGGACAGGATCGATCTACGGGATCCTATACTTTAATGTCAAAGAGCCGATACGGAGCTGCGGAGAACAACGGGTTTCGAAGTGCAGGAGTAGGAACGGGGTGGTTTTTAGTCAGTAACAGTCTGACACTCCTTCACGCCTCACCCAGGCGAGAGAAGTCATTCGATGATTATCCCCCCTTAAAAAAAATCCTTTAATGTCGAAAGTAATTAATATTCACCTAATTATGTTTGTTTCATGGTATTTTTGGATATATAATCAAAATGAATTTTATCAATAAAAATGGACAATAACGCCAGTCGAACTTGGCCTTCCAACGTTATTTTACAGAACATGTTCAATGATATGCGCATTCTATATGCCAATGTCGTGCGTCTGAATCGTTTTGTAAATAGCTTCATTTTTATGTAAATCAGTCATTTGTTTATGAAAGTAAAGTGTGTTCCAGTTTAACTTGAATTGTTCACTTCAATCAATAATGGTTTAAAGGGTCAAACGACCCTTTAAACCATTATTGATTGAAGTGACTGCACGGTTGGTGCGGTGGCTGGGCAACCGGCTGCGTGCAACGTGGTTCGATTCCCGCACGGACACTTTGTGCGATCCACAAATTGTTGTTTCGGGTCTGGGTGTCATGTGTATCTGAACTTGTATGTTTGTAAACGCACCCATGACACATGAGAAAATCCTAGTATGGGGCAACGTTTTTAAAAAAAGAAGAATGAAAAAATAATTATTGGATTAGGTACGTATTTTTTAAAACAATATTAAAAATATCGTTTTGTCTATTTATATTGAGCTTCATTTAAAAGAGCTGTGTTGAAGGGGATTAAAAAAAAGCATAAATGTGAAGTTAGTTCTTTATTCTTTATTTTGTATAAATGTTGTATGTTTTTGTGACAACTTCAATAATAACACCTTAAATCTATTTAAATTGATTATATTTGAATAAAGTGGCAGTATAAATGGTACCTAAATAGAAAATGTCAAATTAAAACAACTTATTTTTACTTGAAATATTTATTTCAATGTAAATAAATAATAAATTAATTAAAAGTAAAAGAATGCAACTTTATAAAATTACTTAAAATGAAAATAAAGAGAATATAAAACTGAATACAATAAATAAATAAAAGACAATGATAAAGGTAAAATAAAGTTTTAAAAATTGATTAATATAAGGAATTAGGCAGCAAAGCTTGCAATAATCCTCCACTAGGATTTCTAATTAGCTTACATATTTTGCCAATACATCGATCGCAAAAAATACTTTCTTTTTTAAATATACCACTCATAAAAGCCAATGATTGGCACGCCAGTTTTACTGGCACCCATACTCTGCCAATTACTGGCATTTATGCATAGTTAATAGATAAATTAAGGGGTACTACCTAATTTCCGTTCCTTAGAACTATAAAAATATGTTGTGCATATAAAACACAAAGAGATACCAAATAATATAAGGAATAGTGCTGACTCATGACTATGTAAAACTTTTGCTACGAATATAATTTACAAAACATGTTTCAAAAAATTTCGCATTCATTTCATTTGAAATTTATAAAAACAATCCTACGTATACTTAGGCCAAGCCATTGTGCAATTTATGAAAATAAACACAAAGACCTGGTGGCCCGGAGGACACGAATGTCGTGGTGGCCCGGAGGTTTAAGACGCCCACTTCTCATGCATGAGGGTGCGGGTTCGAAACCTACCAACGGCAAGTACCAATGTGACTTTTTCCGAGTTATATGTACTTTCTAAGATTATTTAGACACCACTGACAAACGGTGAAGGAAAAACATTGTGAGGAAACCTGGACTTATAATTTCTAATTATAAGTTTGAAATCGCCAACTCGCATTGAGCAAGCGTGGTGATTAATGCTCTAACCTTCTCCGTGTGAGAAGAGGCTTTGCTCAGCAGTGGGCATTTATAGGCTGTTGATGATGATGATGATGATGATGAAACACAAAGACTATATCTGATTGTACGAAACAGTATTTTTCTGTTTTTATCCTTTTGCTGTCACTCAGACCTGTCAGCAAAGAGACTGAGAAAGAGAGCGAGAATATAATCGCAGAGGAAACGTAGCTCTGTTCTTACGGTGCGTTTGGACAAATTTCACATCGATACTGGCCTAGTAGGTATAGTAGATTACCGAATTTAGCGAATGTGAACCTTTTAGTTATCTACTTTAGGAACTCTTTCAGGTCGACATTTTAATAGCAAAAGTTTACACAACCATGAGTAATATATTTCACCATTGACAGGCATTCACACAATATTGTAGATTTAATTGTAAAATTAAATTATTTTAATTTTAATTCCAGTTACAATAAGTACTAGTAAATCAGTCAGTGTTGTCTTTTTAATACCAAAAAATAGTTGCCAATTTTCTTTACGATTATAAAGCTTTCGTTTTCTATCTAGCGTGCTAACTATATATACAGCTTGGTTATATACATGTTAATTTAAGATAATACCGTATTTTCTAAAGCATATACATATTCACACTTACTTTTATCATACACATAATTTGTAATATCGTGTTGCGACTCAAAGACCTAGATGTGTAAAATTTTAATCAAGAAAATCGATAAAGACTGTATACTGAAAATGTAATAATATTATTAACTCGTCGAGTACCGGTTTTGTAGACACAATTATAGAACAATAGGTTGCGGTCACCGGTGACCGCTTGGTGTTTGACAGTTTAAAATGAAATTGCAAGAAAATTAATATGTAAAAGTCGATACTAATATTATACAGGTGAAAGTGTGTCTGTTTGTTTGTCTTTCATAACAAGACAGAACGACGAATTAATGCGGAGATAGTTGAAGAGATGGAGAGTAACATGGGCTATTTTTTGTCTCTTTCTATCCCTCCTCGTCCCTAAAAGGAGAATGAAAGTTTGTATGGAGCATATCGTACTAAAAATTGGTACGCGAACTATTTATGCCTAATAAAAAAATCGTGTAACTTTTTTTTAAATCTGCTCTCAAGGGCTTAAAAGAGTAGGAGCGAAGTAGCGGGCAATACCTAGTAATCTACATTTTTTTGTTTTCTAACTTCATATTTTCAGTAGATGGATTTTATCGATTTTCTCATTAAGTATAATTTTATACATCGGAGCTCTTAAATTTACAACGACGATATAAAGGCTTCAGTATTCAGATACATTGAATAATATGGTACAGTAGCCAGCAGATCAATCTACTACCTCTACAATCTGTCAAATTTATTGATTGGATTTTCGACTTAATGTCAATACGATAAAGTTGAAGATATAATAGAGAAATTTGACAAAAAGGATAGGTTGACTTGCTGCCTACCGTATATTGTATATCTGTGACATATTAAATTAATCATGTTTTACAGATTACTCACATAACTGTTTGACGATTTCACTCGATTAATTTAGACAAGTCAAGCTACTTTTTGTCATGACTACGAGCCCTAGCGCGGCTTGAAACTAGTCGAGTTACTTCGTAAATAGTTATTTGAGGAATCTGTAAAACATAACTAAGTACACAATAAATATTAATTTACAATGGTTTTCACTTAATAATAATAATAATATCGTAATAATTGAGAAACACTCAGTGTAGTGCATTGTTATATCCGTGTAATAAGCTTGTCTTTCATACAGACATATAATCAGAGACGGGTTCAACCTAGAGAGCGCCCTAGGCGAACATATTAATAAGCTGTTAGGCACGCACGTACCGCGGCGCTCTTCTCTAACCTGACACCCTAGGCCCCATTGCGTTAGCGATAACACGACTCCGTACATAACATATTTAGTATTATCAGTGATAATGAAGATGTCCTTCAATATTATATATATAATATGAGATTTTTTCTAGAAATTATGTTTGAGTAAGAATATGAAATGGTGGTCTTTTCGTGAGTATCTGATGAACTGCGCTGTATTCCTTCGCCAGATATGGATGTAACTAAAGTTTAATCAGGAGTAATTGAGATTTATTTATCTAAATGCAATTTAAAGGGTCTAATACTGACTCAATATACCTCTACAATTGGGTACTTGTCAACTAGTCAAATTCAATACTTTTTTCGAACTGTCAAAAACGACAGTTTTCTATGAATTTTGTACGAGATTGTGTGTTGTGACGTCACGTCAAAAGACATTTATTAAAAAATTGCTGGAAAAATACTAAAATTAAGTGGGTCATAAAATCAATTAATGAAAGTGTGATTATTTTTTAATATTTGATTGTATTGAACAGTCGAAATAAATTATTTTTTGATTAAGTCAAGTACCTAATTGGTTTCATTTAAGAAACGGGAGAATTTACACATTTTGTTAGTGAATACTATGGTTACAATTTTAGTACAATACTTTCGAGTTTTTCTCTCAAATTCTTTCAGATTGAAGAGGTTTTTGTACAATTACACACTTGTAAACATTTATTAACACCGAAGTCACCATAAACACTAATACTTGTATGTTTGGTAAACAATCACTCAAAAACGGCTGAACGTCTTTCAATTAGACATTTGCATAAAGATAGATGGCGACTTACTATCAATAATTGCCGTTAGTTGACAAATAATAAAAATCGTTCAGACATTTATTCAGCTCTATGGTTACAAGCAACAGCTCTATGGTTACAAGCAAGCAAAGTCTAGTGCACAATTTACTTATAGTTATTTAAATATAGTATTTATCAGATCTTTTTCTAAACAAAACACGCATGGAATTAAAAACCACATTTGCATATTTTTTTAAATACATACCTCTATTTATGAAATTATTTATTTCTTTATTGAGTCTGGCTGCATGATATAGCTCGCTGCGTTTCGGATTATAAGCCCCGGTATCACTTGAAATTAGTCGAGCACCCTCGTAAGTAAGCCGTAAATAATATTATTGACAATCCCAAATTTATTAATTAGAGAGCTTTTGTTCATACTATGTTATTGTTAGCGGTTTTATATGGACATTGCTAAACAACAACAGACAGGTATACAGACCATTATAACAATTTGCTTTAACTGAGAATTGAAGTTAAGTCTCTTGCTTTCTGTTATTTTCACAATTGAAGGCTCCCTGCGACCTTTGTGAGGTCATCACCTTATGAATTATGGATGGTCGTTCAGCGCTAGTACACACGGCCACACATCAATATATACAAAACCAGTTTATCCTGGTGTCACGTCGCATCATCTTTCCGCACATTTAACGTTCAGTTTATACTGGTTATGTAAAGCTCGATGTGTAGCCGTGTGTACAAGGCGTTTAAAAACTTCATACAGACTCAGAATTAAAAACTATTTAGATTTGAGATTTTCTTATTGTTCACGGTGATGGAATTCGATCGAGATACTAGCATAGAAAAATACTATTTTATGACTAGACACTTATATATCGGGAATGTAGAAGTTGTATTATTTATGAAAAAATACGGATTTTCTACAGTCTTTGAACATTTGTTAGTTGTCTTCGTAGAAATAAATATATTGTTACATATTTGTTACAAGATTAAATTGATGTTTTCTTGATTAAACAAGTTACGCGATTGGTTCAAGTATCTTGATTAAAAGTAGTATTTTATTTGACCATTAAGCATCTATTTCTTAATGTTTAATTATTATCGTCGACCATTTGGTCATAAAAGTAACTGATACAGGGAAACGCTATAGGTATATAATGAAGGAACTTCTATTTCATTCAGGGCCAATTTTTCAATGCTTAGTTAAATTTTTACTGAAGAATAACTTTTAATATTTGACAATACTGTAGTTGACAGGTAGTCAAATTCAATACTTTTATTTAAATGTCAAAATGGATACTTTTCTATAAATTTTGTATTGGATCGAAACCTGTGACGTAATCATATTTCTGCTTCAAACAGCATACTTATTTCCTTAAAGTTAGCGAGAAAAAATCCAAAAGTAGGTAAATTGTCAAATCAATTGATGAGAGTATGATTATTTTTTAATTATTTATTGCATTGAAAAGTTGAAACAATTTATTTTAAACCTAGGAAAGTAGCCAATTCTTCGATACTAAAACCTGTCAAATGTTAATTTTATTTAGTTAAGATTTAACTGATGATTGAAAATCGGCGCTCAATGTAATATTATATTGAAAATAAGCACACAACTTGTTTAACTAAAAACACTTACAAATGAAATGTTTCCTCAGTCAAAACTATATTTCTTTCACGCTCGAATACTAAAAGGCTACTCGGTTTTTAATTGTACTTAAATATCGTGCCGTCTCTGTCATTGTACAAAGAATTTGTGGAGACAGAACTATATTTAGCGCGACTTCAAATTGAGTAACATTTAAGTGTTTGGGTGTTACATTTCAATAATTCAAGAAAAAGATTGTATTACCAGATACACCAAATAACAATTCGTGTACTATCTATAGAAAAAATTTCGTAAAACATATTTATGACTTGGAAACATCTGTTTTATTCACCACAAATCCAAAGGTCCACATTTATTGTGACCCTGATAGACTTTTGTAAAGAAAGAAAGAAGCAGCAGAAGAAGATGTTTTCTCTCTTCTTCTTCTAAAGCAAATTACCTTTGTTCTAAGAATTACAATTCTAGACAGTCTGGTTGATCGCCTGTTGTTCCTTCGCGAATGAGAGGAACACCTCCTCCAGGGTTGTCTCCGTGACGGAGTAGTCCTCGATCAGGTTTGGAAACTCTGTCCTTAGAGCTTCTAGCTCTGTGAACAGTTCGCTGTACCGCATCGTATCGTTTATATGGTAGTGCAACATGGTCTGTGGGGAAAAGAAATGGTTTTTAGTAATTGTTTTGTTAATACTGTGATATTTTTTGGTTATGTGTGTCTTATGTTTAAGTTATTACGTCGTTTTTGACAGTTCGAAAAAAGTATATCATAGTATCAATTAGTGAAAGTGTGACTATTTTTTAATATTTTATTGTATTGAACAGTCGAAATAATTTATTTTTGAGTCAGGAAAGTATCCAATTGTGGTAGTTACATTATTACATTCAGGCTGTCTCGTTAGCCGAGAGGTCACAAGTGCGACTGCCGAACAAGGGATCGCGGGTTCGATTCCAGTGTCGGGAAAAGTATTATTGGGCTTTAAAATATTCTCAGTAGCAGCACGTAGTCTTGAAATAGACCTGATATGACAATAGGCTCATCCCCTATTACATGGGACTCATAACATAAATAGTGAAAAGACCCACTTATTACATTGTACTGTGGCTTTAAGTTCCGTAATGTGCACCTCTGCCTAACCCTTCATGGATGTTATGTTAGTATTACATTTAAGTATGCTACAAAAATGATCATTTACGCCACACAAACCTACAGTTGTTTGGTAAAGTGTCTGACAGACACCACTATCAAACTAGACATAGGGATAGACTAAGTCAGCCACTATTTAGATTGACAAAAGTACAAAAGTCCTTTTTGGGATTCTATGTTTTAACACCATATACCATTTATGGTATAATAAAATTCCGGAGGAAATACAACACTTAAATGAGTCAAAATTTAAATTATATATTAAAAAAATATTATGTGGAAAAGTATACTACAAACTTAATGATTACATAGAGGATAAAAATGCTTGGAGGCAGGCTGGTCCGGCTCCACAGGATAGCGAAAAACATTGATGTTCCAATGAGTTCCAATCATGTAAAAATACAGCCATTTTGTTTAAATGTATACTGTAAAACTTTATATAATTATTGTAAATGTGAGAGCCCTGTAATTAACTAAATTAAATTAGACTAGTAGAATGCATGTGTGTCAGCTTGGAGTTGTCATGCTCACTCAAAAGTCTCATTGGCAGTGACACGTGCAGTGGATCGCTCGATTCCCTACAACATGGTTGAGTTGGGCGGTGCTGGTGTACGTGTCATGTTCGTGAACGGGCGCCGTCAAATGGGACTGGTCAGCTCCAGACTGTATTAAATTTGTTTTCCTCAAGGTTATTTTCTTTTTCCGTCTCCTTGACCAAATATTGGTATTACATTGTTCTCACATTATTGAACTCAACGGAAGAATGTAACCAAAAATTGTATTGTGAACCTGATTGAAAAAGAGTAACCTATGGAGTTTCTTGCTCGTTCTTCTCCGTAAGAATCTACACTTTGGAAGAAGCAAATAGCTTCACTAGAGGACTGACCTACCGACTGACATTTTTTCTTATTATTTAATATTTAAATATTTTGTTTTGACGTTCAAAAGTGCCTTCGTGGTCTAATTGAAATAAATGATTTTGACTTTATTTGACTTTGACAAATAAATAATTAGAAATACCTTTTGAAAACAACAAACACTTGACACGCGACATACTGACCTTATGTTCGTCTTTGAGTGAACAGTTGAAGGTCTCCTGTAGCTTCCCCTTCAGTCGATCCAACTGTTGCTTAGCCCCGTCCACTTCTGTAAGTAAAGATATGTAACTATTGTATTTCTCTCTAACATTAGTACAATTCGAAACTAGTAGAGCTTTTCTCTGTATAATCACGTTTTTATAACCCGCGATTTTAGTTAATTATAATGATCGGTTGAATCAGTTCAGCAAGCTGTTATCCTGCATTCAAATCTACATTTTGGAATGAGCACCTAGCTTCATTGATGGACAGACTGGCAGACTATTATTTATTTTGTATTTGTTGACATTTCAAAGATACCAAATTACGTTAACTAAAAATCGCAGGTTACTCACGTGAATATACTGAGAAAAGTTCTACTAGTTTCGAACCACAGAGGGGTTCTTCCTCATGAGCAGCAGTCGCGGCGATGTCGCACAGCCTACTGTAGTAGTAGTAGAGCTTTTCTCAGTATTTTCACGTGAGTAACCCGCGATTTTCAGTTGACTTAGTATCTCTCACGATAGTTATTATAAAAACATATCAAATTATGGTTTAATTGAAATAAATGCTTTGACTTTGTTCTTGAGTTTTGAGCGTAGTACATGCTTTTTGTGAAATATTCTGACGTCTCTTAGAGTTAGGTTAATCAATGAGTACAACAAAGGTATATTCGTAAAACAACGATGGTAGTATATGTGATTGTTTGAAGATGAACATTTTTAATTTTCATCTCCTAATTTGTGTTGTTCACGTTTATTCTAATACTAGCCTCTGCCAGCGGCTTCGCTCGCGTTCTCATGTGTTAGAAGGTGGCCTTTGTATTATTCCAGAGCACAAACTACCGTTGTTCTAATTTTAACCCGATCCCTTCAGCCGTTTTGACGTTAAGTAATAAACAAATTTACAAACTTTCGCATTTCTAACATTAGTAGGGATCGTAGCAATGTGCGTTCTATACTCTCTGCCTACCCCCATGGGAGACAGTCGTGAAATGTATATAATATTAGTAGGAAGGATATTTTGTAGATACAATGAGTTGAACACAAGTATCCGTAGTACATACCGTCAGTAGAGAGTGCGTTGGTGACCTTGAAGACGACGGCGTGTCCGTGCGCGTGCGCCGCGCGCAGGCCGGCCGCCGTGCCCAGCGCGCGCACGCGCCCGCCCGACAGGATCGCGATGCGGGAGCACAGCGCCTCCATCTCGTCCATACTGGGGGGGGGGTATTTATTAGGACTATTTTAAAACATTTTAATTCACACGCATTTATCTTAAAAGTCCTAGTTACAAAATATGGTATAAATATGAAGTTTGGTACCTATTTTATTTTATCTGGTTCTGTTTGCCTGTCCTGAAGAGAAGAAATACATGAATAATAATGACTTATTTGTATATTTTTCGCAGTCGCTACAGTCATATCCAGTGCTCCGGTTGGGTTCGAAATTAGTGGAGTATACTTAAAAGAAAATGTTTCCCTACACTAGGATTTTCTTCTGTGTTGTGGGTGCGATTATAAATATACAAGTTTGCATATATATCACACCTAGATTCGGAATAACAATTCGTGGACCATACAAAGAGTTGCTCCGTGCGGAACTGAACCCTCGACACTTTGTGCGGCAGCGGGTTGCTTAGGCACCGCACTAACTGTGCAGTATTGTAATGTTGAAATAAAAATGAAAGTTTTATTAACATGTTATACATGGGGAAGTCAGAATTTTTATAATTTGTACATCTTTAGTTATACTCAAAATTAATAGAGTATACTTTTAATTTGAAATTGGTTTTGATAATTAAAGTAAACCATACGTCCGAATCGACCATCAGATTCACGTGGGGGGCGGACACGCGATTGATAAATTACTGGCGCGGCCATACATCATGGAGACACGTTTAAAGAGAAAATTGAGAGGGCCGCTTCCCGGGAGCGACCGCCGGGCACACCTGGAGCTGACGCTGGGTGTTTCAGCATGCGATCCGTCAGTGGTGCGGAGTTGAGCAGGCGGGCTCCCATCAACAAAGAGGTCACAGCCGAACAAGAATATTCTGGTAGTCTTAATGACGAAGTCACACATCTCCCAAAAGAACCGTATAGTCCTAGTACCATCTCATATACCCCTTCATTGCAATCGTTACGTTCGTCGCCTAATTCATCACCACCTACAATCAGGGTTAGAGACCCACTAATTCCAGCCTTGGATGCGCGGGAGGTTAATACCTTTTTACCTGGGTCCACCAAGGCCGGTAAACCAATAGTACGCATGTCTTGGAGCAAAGATGTGAATATATTCATCATGCGCACTTATTATTATATTACAAAGTTAGAAACAGATATGACAACATATAGGAAACGATTGCACGAACTATTCTCACGTCAATATCCACAAGTATCAGTTTCCGAACAGCGTGTATATGACCAAATGCGAACAATAATTAGAAACAAGCGCCTGTCCCAAGACACTTTAGATCAGCTAAAAGAAGAAGTCCGTAGGACTTTAGAGGAAGAAGAAGCAAGAGAGAATTTCAATGTCGAAAACACATCAGAAGTCACTAATAATATCATTCAACAATCATTCATTCCATCCCAATCAATCGAACAATTAAACGTAGAACGTCCAATTACATATAGCACAAACCCAAACACACAATCATCAGATACTTTATCATGCACACAACAATTAACATTCACTCAACACGCATTCACTCACCAGGAATTTTTATCACAGCAGGCGCTGATCACGCAACCTAGAGATACGACAGAGATTGACACATATAAGGTACACAAGAGTTGATAAACCAACTTGAAACTACTCTTATTCAATACACCGGTACAGATCCAACAACACGTCCTAAGCTACCAAAACTTAGAGGGAACAAAAAACTCTATGGATTGGTTGATTTATTTAACAAACAAATATTAAACCGATTTTATTCTATTGACTCTGATTTGCTAGGTATAAATACATTAATATATTGCAGTGCGTACGTTATTTGCGAAAAATTAGGATACAAAATAAGAAATCAATCTCGTAAAAACTATACACCTTCTTGGCAAAAAAGTCTTGAAATAGATATAAAAATTTTAAGAACAGATATAGGTAGGTTGACACAGTATATTAACAATAGATCTAGAAAAATATTGAAAACAGTAAATAGGATATTCAGAAAAACAAAAGTACATACTATACATGAACCAAATAACATATGCCACAAGACCAGAAGAATATTTAGATACATTAGAGCAAAAAATAAGTTCTAAAATCACAACGTCTTGCAAGATATTTAAAATCTCTTCAAAGACAAGAAGATAATAAACTGTTCATAACTAATGAGAAAATCTTTTATGGAACATGTCGAGGCAATAGAATACCAAATAATTACAATATAATCCCCGATTCAAATGAACTCAAAAACTACTGGGCTAACTTATGGGAAAAATGAAACGACCATAATGATGAGGCAAAATGGATTGAGGAAGAGATAGATAGGATGATTGACACAGAAGAGATGGAATTAGCTGATATCACACCAGAAGAAGTTGCAATAGTCACAACAAGAATGAAGAATTGGAAAGCGGCTGGTATAGACAACATTCATAATTTTTGGTACAAAAAGTTTTTCACACTCCATAACATTATAGCTAAAAACATCACAGAAATCATTAGAGGTGAACAGACAATGCCTAATTTTATTACAAAAGGAGTCACTTACATGCTCCCTAAAAGTAATGATACGTCGAATCCTTCCCAATATCGCCCCATTACATGCCTACCGACGATTTATAAACTGATTACTTCACTTATTACACAATTAATTAATAGTCATCTTCATCGAAAAATATACTGTCTGAAGAACAGAAAGGATGTAGGCAAAATCTTAGAGGATGTAAAGAACAGCTTATAATAGACTCCACCATTTTAAAATATGTTCATACACAAAAGAAAAACTTATCCATAGCATACATAGACTACAGAAAACCATTCGATTGCGTTCCCCACTCTTGGCTACTTAGAATCTTAGAAATATATAAAAGAAATCCTACCATTATTAACTTTTTGAGAAATGCTATGTCTGATTGGAGAACAACCCTACACCTAACTAATGGTACAGATATTATCACCACAGATGATATTCATATCAGAAATGGAATTTTTCAAGGAGACTCTCTCAGTCCTCTATGGTTCTGCCTTGCCTTAAACCCTTTATCTCACCTACTCAATAATACAAATAATGGTTATAGCTTAAATTCAGATACAGCCATAAGTTATCTCATGTATATGGATGATATTAAATTATTTGCAAAATCTAACAATTGCTTACAATCCCTAATAGATTTAACTTCCCAATTTAGTAGAGACATAAATATGTCATTTGGTCTAGATAAATAATATTTAGTAGAGACATAAGGCATTCACCAGTCTAACATTATAGATCACATTAAAACAGTTTTCAAATCGACTTAATGTAATATATAAAAAATAACTCAACTCAAAAAATCTTTTTAAAGCTTATAATACATTTGCAATTCCTGTGTTAACATTCTCATTTGGTATTGTAAAATGGAGACGAACAGATACCCGTAGTTTCGTTTAGTCACGTCGACGCCGGCGCTGGGCTCGTCCAGCAGACACAGTACCTGTGCGAGGTGATGACGACGGCGCGCTGGTGCCGCAGACCGCGGCGCAGCGCGCGCCAGAGGCGGCGGCGCGCGGCCACGTCGACGCCGGCGCTGGGCTCGTCCAGCAGACACAGCTCGGCGCCGCCGCAGAGCGCCGCGGCCGCGCCCAGCCGCCGCACGCAGCCGCCGCTGTACTGCTCCACCGCGCGGTTCCCGTACTTCTCCAACCCTACACACCATATATATACTTTACTGAATCTTATATTTATACTATTACTAGCTGACACGACAAACCTCGTGCCGCCTATAATTTTTTCTCACCTTCTAAACCTTCCCTGGACTTCCACGAACATTTTAAAACCAAAATTAAACAAATCAGTTCAGTCATTACATATAAAACTAAACAGTTTATTTAAACGCGCTAATCTCCAAAACTACTGATCGGATTTTAAATAATTATTTTTGTGTTCAATAATTAATTTATCTAGGAAAGCTATAAGCTATAAAACACCACGTGACGATCAATAGGCGATAAGTAGAGTGACTAAAGCCAAGCAGAACGTAGCTAGTATTTATTATATAAAGCTGAAGATTTGTTCGTATATTTAAAGGTACTAATCTCAAGAACTACTCGTTCGAGTTGAATATTTTTTTTATGTGTTTGAGTAGTACGAATGTCAACCAGGACATCCACATTTGAGTTCAGTATGTTCGATCGCACAGTCACGTACAATTAGTACAACTCGCATGAACTTACGATAATCGCACATTTGTTCAGTTTATATTCAATATCCAGCCTGTCCCGTAAATTTTAATAATAATAATAATAAATCGACAAGTACGCCGCACGATGATAATCGATGTCACCATTCCCCATGACGAGAACCTCGTGAAAGCTGAGAAAGATAAACAAATAAAATATCTAGACTTAGCTCACGAGGTTGTCGACATGTGGAGTGTGGATTCGGCTATCATTGTGCCGATAGTCGTGTCGGCCAATGGGTTAATCCCTAAAAGCCTCGACATCCATCTTAGGAGGCTGGCGTTAGGTGGATGGATCAAGGGCCTGATACAGAAGGCAGTTCTCCTAGAAACGGCACGTATCGTGAGGAGGTTTCTGTCTCTGGAGCCCTAACCACCGGTAGCTTGGACCATGCTCTCGCTACTGGTCGGCTCCTATTTTTTATATTTTTAAATATTATTTTTTATTTTATAAGTAGTATTTAGAAATGTAATTTATAGAGAATTTTAAATAAATATATGTATATAATAATAATAATAATAATCTTTTGGTATACTCAAGTGGACTCAGACTGAACTTGACACCCTGGATAGGTGAGTCCGGACACTGCTAACTGCAAATCGCATGCATCACCCTCGTTCGTCGGTCATGAGGTTGTACATCCCGCGGAAGTGTGGTGGTCGAGGCTTATTAAATGCTAAGACCCTTCACAACCGTGAGGTGTGCAACCTCAGGGAATATTTCCTGAAAGTCAACGAGGGTATGCATCGAGAAGTAGCCGCAGTGGACAATGGATTCACTCCACTATCCTTGGCAAAAGAGAACTGGCGCAAACCTGTGGTACTGAGCGTCAATGATCGCAAGGAGGTATGGCATAGCAAGGAGCTCCACGGACGCTTCTTCCGGGCCCTTCATGGGCCCAGTGTAGATTTTCTAGCGTCCGTATCTTGGTTACGATTCAGTAATCTCTTTGGAGAAACTGAAGGATTTGAGTAGTGATGATTCACCGGTTCTGGCTCACGCGTTTGACAGGTCAAATCCGGGAGAATCAGTCGCACCAAACCTAAAAAAAAAAAAAAAAAAAAAAAAAAAAAAAAAAAAAAAGGTTTTGGCATGCTCTGATCACGTTTCTGCAGTCCTTTTTTGCGTAGGATGCGTGGTTCTGGAGTTATGCAAATCAATTGCAAATCCATTTATTGTTATCTCATTCATTTCCGGTGCTCCTGACCCTCATCAACGCTCCATTGTTATTATTTATACTTCGAACACCCTTTTGGCGTTCTTATCTATTACTCACTGGTAACCCTCATTATCTTTCATTTCCTATGTCATCAATAAAACACAATCATTCATTTTAATTTTCTAATTAATTTATTACTTTTTTCTACAAAATATGAGTGGAACATCTCATCCACAAAAATATCATTGTACAGTGTGTTCCCTGTAAATATGTTCGTAAAACTATGCATTGAACATCCCTGAAACTTAAATAGCAAATACATTAAGCAATATTCACCACAAACTGAAGTCCAATCATTCTGAATCCTATCAACATTCCAGTCCCATCTCTTACAATTCCTTTTCAAAAACTGAAGATGATATCGCTCAGGTGTTCGTCCATATGAATCAAAATATTGACCGATGCCATTCGCATCGATATGTACAGCTATCCAGTGTGACCCTGGTTTATCATCCGCATCCAAATTGCATATTATATACGTTGGTACATGTGTATACATAGGTAGTCTATTAGCAGCATAAACATTATTTTCTAGACTGACATGAATCTTTTTCATATGCTTTTGTAATTCTAGTGTGTCCATGATATTACTGTTATTAACAAATTATTACAGTACTAATCTATTCAATGGTTGTCATACGAATGTTCAATTATAGTGATTTGTAAATATTAAATATCGCATTCTTTTGGGAATCACAAAACAAGTTCATGCCTGTTGCGATGTGCGATAAATTTGTTGACTCATAGAGTTCAGATAAGAATGGTGCTATATAAGATCGAACAGTTGCAGTCATGCAGTCAGTCTATGGTCGTTTGACCACAGTGGATTGTGTACGTCTACCAATACTACTACGTTTGTGTTACTTACTTCAACGCATCAATGGTCATGGAGGTAAGTGTTTATTCTATTGACAAACTTACTTGTATTTCTGTTGTTGTTTCCTAACGTGTGTGTGTCAGATTAAGTGTAAACAAATTGATATTAACGTGATAACTCTGTTGTTGCAGAGATCATTCAACTTCGCAGACGATAATGAAAATACCTATAAACAGTATTACTACTCGCCACTCTCTCCCCAACACGAAGAAGAGAGTGATGACATCGTCGTTATTAACACAGACGATGGAGGAAAAAGGAAATCGCAACCGATTGATCAATTTTTTGAAGTGACACCAAAAATAAAAAGGAAGAAGCTGCTATCGTCGACTGTGGCACGAGCTGCTAGAGATGGCGTATCATACATCTCTACAAATTCTGACGACGGAGACCAAGCGACGCATCTCATAAAAATTGAAATGTATGATATGAAGAAACTATCCAAGATTCCAATTAGTGATCACTGGAAGCACGCTACCACGAGGATTAAATATTACGTAAAGAATAATAAGGATAGCATCTACGACAACACAAACGGTCTCGTATACAATATTACAAAGACAATAGCAGAAAGTGAAAAAGTTAAAAAATACTTTTTTAACAATGACACTCATTAGTGGATTAGTGAATGTGATTCTGTTTACTTAAAGTACTTCTGTGTACTCATTAGATCCAAGGAGCTGTCGCCTTGTGATGCTGAGAGAAAAACAATAGCAGAAGGAAGAGATGAGTGCGGTATACGTTTACAGAACACTTCATGGAAAAACAAAACTACAAAATTGATTGGAGAAGAAAAAGTGAAGAATATGCAGTACCTAAGAGCTGAATATCCATTTTTCAGTTCAAAATCTAGACGATTGATGAGTTTCGAAAACTGGCCTCTCGTTATGCAGCAGAAGCCTGAAGATCTTGCAGAAGCCGGTTTCTTTTATACTGGCTATGGAGACAGGACCAAGTGTTTCCATTGTGGTGGTGGTTTAAAAGATTGGGAAGATGACGATGATCCTTGGCAGCAGCATGTTCAGTGGTTTAGTCAATGTGCTTATGTAAAGTTTAAACTCGAACAGTGTTTTGTTTAAGATTAAATAGGGGAGGTATATAAAGAAATAAAAAATAATATATTGCATATAATTTGTTTTATTAATTTTATAATGTTACATTTAGTTACACACACACAAAAATGCATTAAGCATTACACATATATCTAAAACACAACACACATTATAATCCTAACTACTATAGTCTACAGTAACATTTCGATTTTTATCTATTTCAATAATATTGTCAAACTCAGCATAAACAATACAGTTAATTGTTTGTATTAGTGAGGATTCAAATCGTACTTCTAATCTTACACTACCATGCTTTATGAGATTCCAATGGGCTGATGAGTTAGCTGATAAATCAGGAGTTAAATCAAATGCTAAAAGACAGTAACCTTTGGCATACTGTTCACGAGAGATTGCATTTCCTTCATTAAGAAAGTGAATACCAGTCCCCGAGAATAGAGTATGATATGCTGATGTAAACATATTATTATTAAAAGATGGTTGCAAAGCTTTGGAAGGTATTTGTTGACCATCAATATATAAGCTGAAAGAGTTAATACCATAGTTTTCAAAGTTAAATGGATTTTTAGTAAGTGAACCATTAAATGCGGAATTATTCACAAAACCAATAATACATCTTTTGGGTACCTGTCCTAAGAATATATTATCAAGAGTTTTTCCTTGAACACCCGATGGAATTGTTAAAACTTTAACTTCAGCACGAGTAATAGGATATTTAGCAG